>JAODLD010000109.1:127176-145602 GCA_026781065.1 Mormyrops boulengeri
CTCTGAACGGCCCCCATGGTGTGCTCACGACCTCGGAACAGTAGGTAGATAGATAGATAGATAGATAGATAGATAGAACCTGTGGTTAAATCAGGCCACTCCTGCGTACATCTGGCAGATCCTTCCAGGTAAAAGAATGGCAGCCTGGATCAGTATGTGCCAGCCAGGCCACTTTGTGGGCCGTCTCCCACACACCGTTTCTTTTTTGATTATGTTCCTGAGCATTTGCAGCTGGATGCTCTTTGTTTATTGAATTTCTTTTGTTTTGGGGTCTCTGGGGTCTTTCCCCGACCTGCCACCCATCCCACGGTGTGAGTGACATCACTACACTTTTTTTTTGTTGTTGTTGTTGAGAGTGCCACTCAGCACGTATACATATCTGCCTGACGCCTAAATGCCCCCCCCCCCCCACCCCCGCTGAGCTCTGGCGGATGTTGTGATGTGGAGGTGGGGGGGAAGAGGGGGGGCCTACTGTTTGTGAAAGCTGAGCAAACAAAGAGCTCTGTTTGTGTGTTATCTGCTCTAATGGGATCACAGAGGAAGCCCACAGTGCAGGGCCAGCGTGTCCGCGATGGACTCCCAACCCTCATCTGCGCGGGATCTCCCTCAGCCTCCCCCTCAGCTTGCTGTCTGCCTGCCTTACCTTCCTCTGAGCCCATCTTCATTATCAAAGTCATTTACTCGCCCCAAGAACACCAGACTGAGTCTTAAGAATGAATTTGGTCTCTTAGCAAGTTAGTGTCTGGTTTTTCCAACCTGGGCAACAAGACTGTCTGACACACTACTGTGCAAGAAAGAAAAACAGGTGGTCTGCATCCCCTGTGTCCTTATTGGCTAATAGTCGCGAGACATATCGTTGCTTTTCATGTTAGTGCCTTGCAAACAGCCCACATCAAAACGCTTCCAAAATACATGGCAGCAGTCTCTGACTTCTTTAAGGGAGGGGGAAAAGGAGACTGAGCCTCTGCACAGTCATAGGCCGGAGATTTTGGTCCCTCGCAGGAGTGGCATCATGCCGATGGATGACAAGAGTAAAGGAGATGCCAGTTTGATGATGCTGCCCAAATCCCAAAGTGGCTTTCCTGTTTGCAGACCCCTCACTGAGAAAATACAAATTAAATATCAAATTACTGAATTGAATCCAATTTGCATACGTCATTTGGGATTAAAGCATGCACAATAATTAGCCACCAGCTAAAAAGATGATTATTTGCTGTGCACTGTAATCACACACCCCTTACATAGCCTCTCGGTGCCCTGGGGAGCCTTGCTATTATAGTCAGTAAATCACAGCATCAGGCATAAATTAGGCTTCAGCACAGCCTACTCACATTCTCAGGGTGTTCCCCGAGGTCAGAGGGCCGAGACGTGCCACATCGTGGATTTGCGTGTCGACTCAGTTCCAAGTGATTTCTTAAGGGTTAAAAAAGGGCCTTCCTGGTATATGGTGCAGCAAGACAGATGGGAGGCCTACTGGGAGGCCCACTGAGAGGCCCACTGAGGCAGCCAAGGCTGCTGTGGCCATTTCCTGTGAAAGAGAAGCTGGCTCGTTCACGACGACGACCCCCCGTGAAGTAAGGGGTGCGAGTCGGACAGTGGCGTTCCTGCACTGCATGGTCACGGACAGATTCCACTGGCGACTCTTAAAAATTAACGACCAACTTCAACTGTGCACACTTAAAAAAAACGAAGGCTTTTTGGAGAACGTTTAAGCATTGAGACTGCTTAGACTTGAATGATTGATTGCGTCAAAAGATAAGATAAAGTGTCCATTTAAGGATATAGGAAAGATTACAGAACAGATTAGCTGCAACGTTAGCCTAAGAACATACAGCCTGTCTCACTCCATCTCAGTCATAAATGTTCAGTGGTATCACAGTGCGAAGGGGCAGCAACGGGGCTGTTTCATAAGTGGGACCTTCTGCGTCATGACCAAGACCCAGACCAGTCAGAGGTTCAGCGCTAATCTGTCTCAGATGTTGTAAGCTCCCCCATCCCCCACCACTCCATTTCAACTGCTTGAGAATCCAAAGAAAACAGTAGCAAAAAACCCACGGCAATAACACCGCGGGGGCTGGGGGGGGTTACTTACACTCATCGGACGTGGTGTAACTTTTGGGTACACATCAGGGATCAACTGGTATCCATGCAAACCAAAGAAGTGGTCTCAGCTTCTCTGGTTCATCCATGGAGAAGGGTGACCCGGCTCGATCTGGTTTGAGGTGACCATGGCAGGTCAGGAACAGTGGTATGTGACAGGAGGATTCTGCTGACACCAGTTTAAAGTGGTAAGAATGATGGCGAAAGGCCATAAAACATACATTAACAACTTTTATTGCAACTTAAGATACGGGTTCAGTGCAACTTACTCACAAAGGCCTAAAAACAGCTTCATCAATCATTTTGGATGCCACAATCGCCAAGGATCCATAGCTGAATATGTTAATTAGGCAGTGATTGCTCACAGCTGAATATGTTAATTAGGCAGCGATTGCTCACAGCTGAATATCTTTTAGAATATATTCAGGATAAAAGTTCTCATACCATCCGTACACAACCAAACATAGTCAAACGGTTTATTTTGGGATCATAAATAGCTGTGTCAGCCACCTACAGCATCACAGCTCTGTCCACCATCTCTCTTCTCTGCTTATGTCTTGATGGGGAATGCATCAACCATGCCTCAGTGGTCAGGAGTTCAAAGTGCAGTGAGCCAAGAATGTTTAAACTCTAAGGTGTCACGGTTCTCAACACGTACCCTAAACGCGTTCGTGAATTCAATAAGAGGCGTCGTGGCACAGTGTGCAGAGTGAAACGCAGCAAGAAGGGATCGATCATTGACAAGAGGGGAATTTGAAAGGTCATTGACCAGTGCCAAAGTCCAGATACCATTAAGAATCGTATAGAGCCAACGGTGTGCAGATACTGTAGGCAGGGACGAGACAAATATGTCAGTCGTCGATCTCAGAGTATGGGCTATTGATGTCAGTCAGGCATCAGCCAAGCTTATAGAACAAGATCTGAAACCTTGGGAATGTCCTTGGATTGGTCATCTGATGCGGTCCCGAGGGGATTCCCCTTTGAGCTGGTGCATCCTTCCGGGTCATGAGTATTCCATGGTTGTGTGATATTCCCAATGATTCACGGGTTGTTAGATGTGTTACAGCCTGTATTTTAGTAGCCCCGACTGAGAGCAGGCTTCACGCCCATTCCACCCAGTTTTTAATTCCCAGTTTGGAGAAGTGTGTGCTCTGGGGAGATCCCTGCTCCCCTGGCACGGTGGACACACAGAGCCTTAGTGAATCCTGTGCCACACTCTACAAATATTCTATGTTGATGGGGAGAGAGAATATCCTGGCCATAGCGGGTGGGGGCAGTGATGTGGGGGGGGTCTCTCCTGCCTCATGTATTCATGAAAGCTCACTGTCCACCCCACCCCACTCCACAGCTCCTCTCAAACTATGGAAGAAAGCAGGATCGGGTCTCCTGTCCTGGGTGCCGTTGGCCAAGCCTCAAGCTCTGCAACGACCTTGGACAGGGGTGAAAACGGCACCTTTTTTCACTCTGGACTGAGCAACACTCTGTGGTTTGAGAAGCAGAATAGTGACCAAGAGCTTTTATTTTAAATAATATAGCGCCTCCTGATGGCCTCTATGCGAAGCACAGCCCAAACAAGTGCTGTAGAAACTCTCTACAACTGCTCCTGTCTCAAGTCTGCTGAAAGAGAGCTCTGATCACCAAGATTGCTGGCTTGCAGTTGAAGGTGATCAGTACCTAACCTGAAGCAACAGGGGGCTTGTATTAGTTCACACATCTAACAAGAATCTTACTGCAGAGAGACAGCAGTTAATCCCAGAATCCCCTAGGGGGAAGTATCCTGTTATGGATGTGGGAGCATGTGGGAGTTTGGGCGATGATACAGGAGACTGGAAACCGCAGAATGATGTCAGCCTTCACTGAATTTGGAGGTCAAAGCAGAGTCCTCATGCAAAATTGAGGCTGCCAATCTGTTTTTTTCAGTTAAAATCAAACCACGCTTTTACCCACCAGCTCTGGATGATGCTTCTGGAAAGTTCAGGTTCAGAAAGTAGAAATGCAGACCAAAATTTTGTTTCAACCAGCCAGTTGAGCACAGTCAGAGAGTACTCAAATGGATGCTTGAAACAAACTCTTGGTCTGGATTTGTACTTTCTGGACCTGTACTAAGAGGGCCTTTAGTTTGGAGTTTTGCTTCAGCGAGGATGTAAAATTGCAATAAGCCAAGTATGTGAAAAACATGCAGGAAGTGGCGTGTGAGTCCATCACACCAGTAGGCAGACGGCAAGCCTGAAGGAGGCTGCAGCCCAGCTCCCTTTGGGCACGGTGCATGTTAACGCGCATGTTCATGCGAGACTCAGGTATGACATCATCAACACTGCACTTTTTATTTTGAAATATCCAGTGGTTTCCAGCTTTTGTTTGGGGGGGGGGGGGAACCGCACAGTGACAGGGCAGGATAATGAGAACAAGGTGTCGCCCGACTCCCCCTCCAATCTGCACGGCGGCCAAGTGTGGGCGGCCTCTACCTTCTGATGGACCCCCACCCCCTCCCCTGCTCCATTTTGTTCCACATCTGCTTCCAGCTACACAAATTGGGCCGGCATGACGACAATATGTAGGTCACCCTCAGTAATATAGCACAGTGTCTGCTGTGTGTCAGGAGAGAAAGAGAACTCACAATGAACAATCACATTACATGTGATTGAAATCGAACGTTTTTTTCTCCGTCCCTGTATGTCATAAATTACAGTTATTCAGAGACGGTCCACCGGCTTTTGATAACTGTGGGTTCACGTTCGGGAAAATTGGTGTTTGGTTCCCCCTACTGGTTATATTAAGAAAGTACAAGGCATCAGAGAGTATTTCCTGCTTTATACAGTATGCTCTATATCGGCTTTAAAATGAAACGCTGGTCATTATTCCTACACCAATATATTTCCCAGCTGTCTTCCTGTGCAGCTGTCAATTAGGCTGTGCAGGGAAAAACATATTTACAGTCATTTCCATCTGCTGACCACAGTGTTGCAGTTTGTGTATTACTAATCAGCTGTATTCTTGAAATTATGCTTTTGGGGGTAAAAGTTGCTGGATACTTTTTTTTCCATGAGGTTTCTAAGAAATGGCACTAAATTCAGCCAAACCCAGCAAGAATGAAAAATCGCAAGGATGATATATTACAATGTAAGAAATAAGTGTGCCAGGATCTGCATCATGGACTTGGCCGAGAACGTGGCCCACTTGGTGCCTGGGAATGAAGGCCATGTGTCCAGCGTACACACGCCCATCAGCCAATGGCTGTTCCCCACATTGCAGGTCACCACAGACCAATATTGCAGATTCTGATTGGAGGAGGCGTGTCTTATTACGCAGGATTACAATGTATCCACAGAGGAACTCATGATTTGTACAGTCAAATGCATTAAAACTATTAACTACTATTGCCAGTCAGAATCCACAGCCGGGATTTGCCTGAGCTGAGCTGTCTGGGAGTTACATTTTCTATACCTTTCTGCCTCATTCCGCCTGAGATCCCCACGAGGTCGTTTTTACAGGGCGCTGGGTTGAGGCTCGGGTCTTTGGATATTTATCCTTTGCCAGTTGGACAAACTCCTCGGCGCTGTCAAGAGATACCAGGCGATCCTGAGAAGCAGATAAACAGCAGTCGCGGCATTTTAACTTATCATCGTGCACAAATTAGCTCAAATGCATGAAGATGTTCCTCCTATCTGATGAAAATCCGCAAATCAGTAGGTTGAAGTGGTATCAGAAGCTTAATAACCTATTTATTTATTATTCCTTTATAAATGTAACATTAATCGCAGCATTGATTAACCCGGAAGGAACCATGTTTTTAAGAAGAATGCCTGTAATAACAGAATTCTTTAAAACTCTGGATAGGTGAGATTAAAGTGTTCAGCATTTAACCCAGAGTTAATCCAGGTTCATTTAGTTCAGGGCTCTTCAAATCTGGACCTCCATTCCAAATCCAGGCCTTGTTTTCAGTTCTTCCAGGTAGTTAGTTTAATAATTACTGATTTTGATTGGCTTCACACCAGGCTCACAGGTAAAGGGAGGCTGGAAAATCAGCAGGGCTCGGACCTTGAGGACCGTGATTTGAATAGTCCTGACTTAGTTGATGACTTTGAGTGTTTATTTTTCCTTGGACTGGGGCAGCTTCATTTCCAGTCAGCCGCAGACTGGCTATCAGGAAGTTTAGGAATTTTCCCAGTGGGCCAGTGCTGTGAAGGTCAGTCTTTCTTCCCTAGTGCCAGCATAATATAACCTAAACGATTGCGATTGGCAAAATATAAGAAATTGGACCCACCCCCTGGGCTACTTTTTGTTGCCAGTCTGTCCCTGTTCCCAGTACTAACCACTTTGACCACTCCTTCAGAGAACATGACAGTGACAGGTGGGTGTGGCCTACCATGACAGACAGGTACTTCTCCCCAGTGCTGAATCCCATGGGAAACAGGCTGCACTCTTCCCATAGTGTGTGGAGCAGCTGCCTGGCCCTGTACAGGTTGTCTCGCTCAGCTTGTGTGTTCACCTCCAGCAAGGAGTCCACCTCATTCTGATAACCTGAGATCCATTGAGCATAAACATTAACATGTGTGAACATCTGTGCACACAGCTGTAATGATGCATGTTTTTTAATTTGTCACAGAAACTGGGCAGCTTGTGCCCAGAAGGATCTTGGGATAAAGTCCTTGCTGAAAATGCTTCATAATTTTCACTCCTTGGATTTGAACTAACAGCATTCTTGGATCAAACCTGACCCCTGCCAGATGATTTGAGGAGATTACATGTAGTAGGAAAACAGAGAACATGTGCCATACAGCCAATACACTTCACATATGCAAACCACAAATATCTATAAAACTGATAAGGTAGCTTGTCGTGATGGCCAAGTGAAGCTTCATGAATCATTTTCTGTTTTGTTTTTGACCCCCATAACTAAAGACACATCAAGATACATCGCCACCTGCTGTTCGGACATATCCGGAGCAGTGCCTCTACTGTGTTGAACCAGACAGAGTCAAGTGTCTGCGGAGGGGGCCAGAGGACAGAGGGAGGGACGGCTTAGGTAAAGAGGAAATAGGGCCTGTCTCACCCATCTGCAGCAAGATCTTCCTCCACCTCCTGAGCACCTGTCGCCGGGCACAACGCAGTGTGTGGACGTCATAGTTCAGCTTCTCCCACTCCTGACAGCGAGAGAGAGACAGACAGACAGAGAGTAACAGACAGAGAGAGTGACAGACAGACAGAGAGTAACAGACAGAGAGAGTGACAGACAGACAGAGACAGACAGACAGAGAGTGACAGACAGAGTGACGGACAGACAGAGACAGACAGACAGAGTGTAACAGGCAGAGAGAGTGACAGACAGAGAGAGTGACAGACAGACAGAGAGTGGCAGAGAGACAGAGAGAGACAAACAGACAGAGTAACAGACAGAGAATGACAGTTACAGACAGAGATACAGACAAAGTGACAATAGAGAGAGAGACAGATGACAGACAGAGAGTGACAGAGAAGGACAGACAAACAGGTAGAGAGCAAAAGAGACAGACAGACAGACAGAGAAAGTGACAGGTATGATAAATGAGAGGAAACCCAACAATGTGTAGTGCTGGGGCTATCCCGGACTGGAGTTGGAGACCCCTGCTCTATGCTCTGTATGTACAAAAGTATTGGGACACCTGGCCATTACACCTACAGGAACTTTTATAGCATCCCATTCTAAATCCATAGGCATCAATATGGAGTTGATGCCCCCTTTGCAACTATAACAGCTTCCACTCTTCTGGGAAGGCTTTCTTTCCACGAGATTTTGGAGTGTGTCTGTGGGAATTTTTGCCCATTCATCTAGAAGAGCATTTGTGAGGTCAGACACTGATGTTGGTTGTGAAGGTCTGGCTCACAGTCTCCATTCTAGTTCATTCCAAAGGTGTTTGATGAGGTTGAGGTCAAGGCTCTGTGCAGGCCAGTCAGGTTCTTCCACACTAAATTCACCCAACCATGCCTTTATAGACCTTGTTTTGTGCACTGGAGCACAGTCATGCTGGAACAGAAACGGGCCTTCCCCAAACAAAGTTGGAAGCATAGAATTGTCCAAATTGTCTTGGCATGCTGAAGCATTAAGAGTTCCTTTCACTGGGACTAAGGGGCCTAGCCCAACCCCTGAAAAGCAACCTCATTCCATTTTCCCTCCTGCACCAAACTATACAGTTGGCACAATGCCATCAGGCAGGTAATGTTCTCCTGGCATCTGCCAAACCCAGACTCATCCATCAGATTCATCACTCCACATAACATGTTTCCACTGCTCCAGAGCCCAGTTGGTGGCGTGCTTCACGCCACTCTATCTGACGGCATTGTTCTTGGTGATGTGGACAAAAAATGTTTCGATGCATTAAATGCATTGAAGTACAAAAATAATGCATCTGCTCCCTTTCTTCTCTGCCACATCTCTCTTTACGCATTTCTGCGTAACTTCCCTGTTACTGAAGGTGTTTGTAGTCAACCAGTCAGCAAGCTATGGCTGTGAGAGTCTGGAACTGCCTCCAAGGAACTACAATTGGCCAGAGTTCCTGCGGTGTGAACATGATAAAAGTTCTTGGTTCTGGAAAAAGGTTCCTGCAATGCAAAAGCACCAAAATCATGAAGAGGTATATTTACACATGGCTGTCTCCATACTGCAATGAGAGCCTGGTCACTAGTGGGGGGGTGATGACAAGGCCACAGAGGGGTCTGAAGGAGGGCGTCATACGCTGTCCATTCATCTGAACTGCCTCCCCCACTGGAAACCCCCCCTCCCATTCCAGGAGATCACATGCTGGTGGTCATGACCAGCGGTGGTAATTCATCGACGGGCAATTCCAAGAAGGTCACCAGAGAAACCATGAAAGACAACAACCATAACATCACAAAGCAGACGCAGTATGCGACCGCATGCCCCTGCAGACTAATTCTCTTACTGAAAAGTTCCCCTGTTCTGTTCCTGCCGTCACCACGGTTTCCCTCTCATAATTGGTTTGTTCAGTGTCCCAAGAGCCACAAGTTCTCCTGAATTCTCAGGCCACTGCGCAAAAAATAGTCTTATTTAGTAATCTTTGTGTTAACAGTGTCTGTCTCTGGCTGTTAGCATGGGAAAAGAATTCCCCCAATTTTAATAGTCGTGACCGTCGCTGGCTCCAATGTTGATATCACTGCACATCTCCTGGGGTGGATTGCACAGTCGAATCCCTCTCTGTCTCTTCGTTGGACAGCAGTCGGTCCAACACGTGATGAGGGGGTCATGTGAGGACCACGTCTCCGCCATTTTAGGTAAGGAGAGGTTAAAAGACCTTTTATTCTGTCATATCAGCCAGATTCATATCCAGGAGCATCACTTTCTGTTTTTTTTATAATAAGCTCTGGGTTCTCGCTCACAATACATCTTTGCTGAACTCATTACTGGAGGGGTTCAGCCTCTGAGCCACATACTCAACCAATTGAACTATATGGCGGCCCAAGGAGCAGGGAAACACACTAGGGCTACTACAAGACAAAGAGGGGAAAAGCAGGATGACCAGCGACACCTGCTGGTCAAAAGGGGACAAGACACATAGGACAAGGTCGGACGGACACCAACCCTGACACAACCAATTCACCAGCAACAATGAAAAGTACCTTTCCATTTTTACACCATGTGCTCCTACGCAGCTGAGGGGGCCTTAAAATGGGAACTGGAATAGGGATTAAATGGTGATGTACTGTCTTGGACTGTGATGTGTGTGGATGTCTATATTGTGTCCAGGCCCACCCACTCACCTCTGTGTCTTTGTCCACCTGGTTCCTCATTATGATTAAAGCATGCAACTCATCTTCTGAGTCAGGCTCGAAGGTGGGGGAGGCAACCCGCACACCTCCGCGGGGGCTCCACTCCCGGTCCACCCCTGCCCCACCGTCCAGGTCAAACCTGCCTCCCTCCCGAGACCTGGGGGATGGGCAGAGCCACAATGGCCAGTTCAGGACTTGGAGTGAAGTCTGAGATTCTGCTTTGACTGTTTCTACTAACAGGGCTGACCGAAATAGCTGCACACTGGCAGATATCAGCTGAACCAGAGCTACAGGGTTTTATCTAAAATCAGGGAAAGCCGCCTCCGGAAACGCTATTCCCCTCACCACCTCCTGGATGAGCCATCTCCAGCAAACAGCAGGCTAGCTATGCATTAAATCACGGGTGCATTAAATCACCTGCATAGCAGGGTGAGGCTGGGTCAGTAGCATGACTACGTGCAAAACTCAGTCACAGAAGATCGGAAGGATTTTAACATTATTGTTATTACAGTTGAGAGCAATGATCAATAATACTACTAATAATATCAACAACAACAGCGACAACAACAACAAATTAATAATAATAATATGTTTTTGGGACGCATGGAATGCATACTGACGTATGAGGTATGCGTTTACTCTGTTTGAACAAGGCGGGCCAAAGGAATTTCCCGGTTCTTACCCACACCTTAAGATAATGTCCTTGTCTTCTAGTGGATCGCCGATATTGCGCCGAAAGCAACAGAGAGATTGTAAGATTTTCTTCAGCCCCATTGAAATGTAGCAGTTCCTCAGGAAGATGGGCAAGATTGTGGCCCTGCAGTCACACTGAGCATTCTTAGGATGTTTCCCCTAATCAGAGGGGTGGTGACACACCAATGAGCCTGTCCGTCATTATTAAGCAGCAGACCACAGAGAGACTCTATACATTTGTAAAATTCATTCGTTGTCAGTGGTTTTAAAACTCTTGGACTATTGGCTGCTTTCTCACAACTGTTCTCAAAACTTTTGTTTTACTGACATGTTTTGTTTATACTATGTATTTACAAAGAAGAAATCAATTTCAGAAAGTCTGACCTTATACCAGTGAATATACACAATGTGCAAACCTGGACTGTTTTGACATGGCGGCATGTAATATAAAAGAAAATGAACTGATCAGCGTGCAATATAAAGGCAGTGGTTTAGTGCGGCTTGTTCAAACACCACACAAAATCCCCGGCGGCTCTAACGCGAGCAGGGCCTGGGTACAGAAAATTATTTGAGTCTGCAACATCACATACGAGTTATTTATTTGTGATTTTTGCTGACAGTCTTAAAATCATGTACCAGTAGAAGCTCATATTATGAACGGTTTGCTAACTAGATAAGAAAAGTTTTTAATATAGCAACAACCGCTTTGTTCCGTGTGTTTCTGAGGGTAGGCGCCAGGTTTCTGGACAGCTGTACTTTAACCTGAAGTTGGAAGCCACATCCAGTCATTTTGTTGCCATAAATTACTATTTACAGCATAATTGCAGTGCTATAAAGAAATGTCTCTCCACGCTGTACAACTATCTGCTTTTATCTTTGTAATTAAGAACTGTATTGTACTCTGACCAGGTGACGTCACTCAGAAAATAATAACAATGTATTAAAAATCAAAACTGCAGTGCATTGTGGTTTTATTTTTTATACTGTGGAATAGTAATCCATTATGCACGTGATTTTTTTACTGAACGGGTGAAGATACACAAATAGCTAATTCTGCATATAGAACTTAACATTAGATAGATCGGGCTGCCAGTGTCAGTCTGAGGAAAGAGGGGACGCCACCACCCCCCTGGGTCCCCAGTGATTAAATTGATTAAATTAATGAGCAGGTGGGTATTGGTTTAAAATGGGACACAGCGATTTGTTCTCTACTATGGGATGGGTGGTGACTCTAATGACGGGTGATCTGAGTGTGATCTTTGAATAAGGTCAAAATTTCTGAGCCCACTTGTTTGCACTTACTCCACAAAGGGTAAAGGTGATGGGAACGCTATTACCCAGTTATAAGATAAGAGGAGCAATTTAATCTTTTCCGCCGCCACTTGTGTCTTGAGATTACTCAGTGCACTGCTTTGGTACAGTATAGGTGCTGGTGTGGATAGCTGCAGCATGCTGAGATTGACTAGCCTTTTACGTTTAACTCAGCTTCTGCTAGGAGTTTGCCATGTGTGAGTCTTTTTGTCTTATATCTCTATCCCTCGTGTGACACCTGGATGTCTTTTGTTAGGCTCTGCAGTTGTGATTGTTTTACAAGGAATGGTCATGGTCAGCTATAATTCAAGAGATCCAAGTCATTACTTTAGATTTTGTTCAGCTAGAGTAAAATGTAAATCCTGATGATTATCCGTCTCTCGGTCATATCTCATTTCTCTCCGGTTAGCAGTAACCACCCGTACATGCGAAAGGCTTCTTATGAACGCATTTCTCTGTCCACCTGTGCCTTGATCTTTCTGTCATGTCACATATTGCCAGACTTTCAGACATCAAGCCACTGGCAACACTGGAGAACTACAACTACGCCAAATACCATCCCATGGAAGAGGTGAGATATCAAGTCCGTCAAGAACAAAAAAAAAATCACATTTTATGTAGCAGATATTTCTAGCAAGTGAAAAAATATATACTTTGAAATCAATAATCTGACAGGTGGATGTTTAATCCACTCCCTTTATGGATCAGATTCCATGGTGTGTTGGTTATAAATTCAACCACTGCAAAACCCTTCATGTTTGACAGAAGAATATGAGATGGTAAAGTTTATGTTGAATCGCTGAGCTAAAGTAGGTCACGTCTCCTCCTAGGACGTGAAGCAGCAGCTTCCACTGTGTATTAAAACATGGTCTGAATTCCCTTTTCTCTTAGATAACTTCATGGATGGAGATGGTGGTGAAAGAGAATCCGGAAGTGGCTTCTTCTATGGTCTATGGAAACACGTTTGAGGGAAGAAACATCACCGTTTTGAAGGTACTCGGGTTAAGCCTTGAGAGGTTACATGACTGAAGGTTCTGCATGTCAACGCCAGCAGACAGACACCTAACATTGAGAAGCAGAGTGACAAAAAGGCAGCAGCTTAAATGATATGTTCCATAGATTGGGCTGAACTCCACCAAGTCGAAGAAGGTCATCTGGATGGACTGTGGGATTCATGCCAGGGAGTGGATCTCTCCTGCCTTCTGCCAGTGGTTTGTGAAAGAGGTGAGGTGCTGGAGACCTCAGTGCCAGCAGGGGGGCGGAGATGACCCGGTGTATTCATGTTCACAATATGCACATTTGCCATGTCAATCAATTAAATAAGTGGAATATAAAATGACAGTTTGGTTGGATGCAGTACAGTGGTGCAGTAATTAGCAGTGTCGCCTCACACCTCTGGCACCAGGGTTTAAGTCTCCACCCTGGCTCCATGTGTGTGGAGGTTGCATGTTCTCCCCATGACGTTGTGTGGTTTCCTCTGGGTACTCTGGATTGCCCCCACTTGTCCATTAACATAATGGGGGTAACTGGAGTTGCCAATCTGTAGGTGTGAATGGTGTGTGAGTGTGCCCTGCGCTGGGTTGATACCCCATCCTGGGTTGTTCCCTGCCTTGTCTGTGTCTGTAGCCTCCATGATAGGCTTTGGACCCCAAAACCCTGAACAAAAAATTTATGGTTAGTTAGTTGGATATTTACACTAATGTCGTTCCAAATAGATCCTGAGGACGTACAAAACAGATGAGAACATCAACACTATCCTCCAGAATCTCGATTTCTACGTCACGCCTGTCCTTAACATCGATGGCTACGTGTATACCTGGCATAACGAGAGCGTGAGTTCCACTTTCAGGGTGACCTGTTATGTCAACTGTGCTCTCAGTCCATCCTATAGGTTAAATTATGCATAAGTGGCGACTGAGGACTCATTCAACCTTTACACAGAGTCGCCTGTGGAGGAAGTCAAGATCAACTCCCCCTAAAGACTGCAACTGTTACGGTGCTGACCTGAACCGCAACTTCAACGTTAACTGGGGCAGTAAGTGCACTCCAGCTGTCACCTAGAGACGCCCAAGCCGCACAGCTCAATAATCCATGCAGTGACATGTTATTCCCTGCCACTTTTTGCTTATGTTCTTTTGTATATCGATCTCTGGAAAATTTTGCGACATCAATGACAAATGTGTCCTGCTCTCCCCGCTTGAATGCAGTGTTCTTTTATTAGTGTGTTTGAAGAAGGGTTGTATGCTATAAAAATGACTAAAATATTGTGCGTATATCCCTGGGGAGTAACAACAAACAAAAAATGTCAACAAGCACCGCAACAAAATGTGCTTTTGACGCATTTTTTGCAGGAAGAACTCAGTCAGAACCCTGGCGCAGAAATGGAAATCCCGCTGGCAAAGGGAATATAAAGTAACACTGGGTTCATCATATCTTTTCCTTCTCCTTTGATCCCTAGTGATCGGAGTGTCGAGGAACTGCTGTGAGGAAATCTACTGTGGCTCCGGCATCCTCTCAGAGAAGGAGGCCCAGGCAGTGACCACATTGGTGGAGAGCATGAAGGACCGGGTGATCTGCTTCCTTACCATTCATTCCTACGGACAGCTGATCCTGGTGCCCTATGGCTACCCGGAGGTGTCCGCGCCCAACTATGAGGAACTGGTGAGACTGCAAGCAGGAAACAGGGAACATGATATAGATGCATAGATGGACTGTATATCAATAAAGAGTGGCTGATCTAATCTAATCTGGTCTAATATCTAGAATAGTCTAATCAAGTTACTTGTAAAATGTCGGGTCCTATTTTCAAAATGGATGGGACAATATTCCAGTGGAAAATGTCCTTTTGTAACCTGTGAATATTCATCGAATTCCCTGTGATTCCCCTTTGTTTCTTTCCATTTCCTGTCGCGACTGGAAAATTTCCATAAACCAGACTAATGTTCAATCAAACAAATATCAGGATGTAACTGTAACTGACCCTCGTCGACAAAGTGTCATCTAAAAATTAAGAATAACTACAAACCCATGAGACCAATTGGATAATTTGCAAAATAGGATGTTTGTTTGGCTTGGAAAAGGACTCTGTTCTCTAGGTGAATGCCTTTCAGAGATGAAAGTAGGAAAAAAATCTCCCAGGGTGCAGAGTGGCTGTGTGTAAACAAAGACCTGGAAGAGTGGGTACAAGAGACCCCATTAATGAAAGGAAAAAAACGTTTGCCAACACTGCTGCCTGGGGGAGATGGAAATGGAAATCATTTCCACTTTTCTTGGCCCATGTTCTTGCCATCTAAGGAATACGGGTTCTTCGAAAGTTAATGATTATGTTACAAAATATAGTCAACTAAAATGAGGGAGGAGGTGGAGATGCAATCACAGTGGCACATAAATGCATTTAAATATGTGTGTCTCTTATGTTCAGTGACAGGACAAAAATGCATGTATAATTTAAGAAAGATTTTATCTGTTTATCCTCATCCTTTTGTATTCTAAGGGTTTTTCCCCTTACGTGCTAATAAAGGTTTCAAACCTGGATACCAACAGGGAAGAGGGGATTAATAGAAGGAGATAAAGGAATGACAGAGAGAGAAGGAAAAGGCGAAGAGTAAGAATGACAAAGAAAAGATGAAGAGAAAAGGAGACTGTGTGGGACTGAGAGGTAGAGAGAGATCGAAAGTGAGAGAGAGAGAGAGACTGTACAGTATGTGAGAGCCGCATCCTGGTTGGTTGGTCTCAGTTTGACTTTTCCCACAGATGCAAGTAGGCCTGGAGGCTGCCAAGGCCATAAAGTCTGTCCACGGGACGGACTACACCGTGGGCAGCCCACCGGACGTCCTGTGTAAGCCCCCGCACATCCCACCCCCGTTTTTCTTTGGTTCATGCATCTTATGGCATCAACACACTGCAACGATCAAATTTAAGGAAGGAGACTATTACTAATCTGTCGATACAGGTCCCATCCATCTTTCATCTGCCTATCCAGATCAGGCTACTATATTGTCAACAAACTTGCCACTAAATGCATTTAAGTCTGCAGAGTTGGGTTTTCCGCAAATAAAGACTGACGTGCAGAAATTACAGATGTCTTTCCCAATTTGTACATGCAGTCTTTGGCTTTTAAATGCGTTACTTTCTGTCTATCTTATCTTGGGTATGATGTTATATGGCATTGAGGTAAAACCGTAACTCTGCAGTTGATGAGGTCTCGTTAATTTAGACTCCTGCTGTCTTTTGCTGCTTGAGGTCATGAACCATGGAGAGGAAATGGCCTCCACTGGGCTTTGAAGCAGGTTTTTACACACAGGCATGTCTGTAGCCAACTCACTGGCCAATAGCCCTCTGAAATGCCGTGGTTCTCCTGTACACTTCCAGACGCAAACTCTGGCTCCTCCCGCGACTGGGCGCGCCTCATCGGGATCCCCTTCTCCTTCACGTTCGAGCTGCGGGACAAAGGTGACTTTGGCTTTATGCTGCCTGAGAATCAGATCCAGCCCACGTGCGAGGAGGCCTACGCAGGAGCACGCTCCATCATCACCTACGTCCATGACAAGGTCTTCTACAATGCTGCCACGGCAATCACCCCCATCTGGGCTGCGCTGTTGATGTCATGCCTGACATCTGTGATCTTCCTGTAAGCTGCTGGCTGATTGGCTGATGGGCTGCGACTATGCAATCCACGGGAAATGCCTCACTTGTCGCTTCTCAGGCTATAATATACCATTTAAATGTGGTTTACAGTGTGTGTCTCTAATGTGTAGTATGTTGATGTTCCGCATCTACAAGTGGTTACGTTAAGCATTGACTGTGAGAATAAACTTTATAAACTAGTAATTAAAATGATCTATTTAAAATCTATACAATCTATTGTGTTTATCTGTCTTTATCAGTGTGTATTTGTGACAGTGTGAAGCTGTCAATACATCAAATTAAAAACATGCTACTATCTACATGTACCAGGGCTCAATAATTAAATAAACTACTTGTCAGTTCACCAAGTTTCCTGAAGGGGGAAGCATTGCACTTCTCATTCAGGCAAGAGAGACCCGCAATATACAGAACTACGTATCTTGGCTCTCGGCCTCCTTTGTTTGATGCCAGATCACTCTCCAGTAGTAACCAGGATTCTGTAATGCATCTCTGAAGCATCAAGACAATATACCTTCTAAATTCTGGGTTGGCCACTCCGGGTCCAGGTTGGGTTACGAACAGTGTCATGCTGGCATGCCGCATGACTTTAAATTACGCCAGTGCGAGGTGTGACTACGACGAGCTGATGAATTGTAGCTGATTCCGATATTCAGTCTTTCGAAACAAATGACCCCGGAAACTGTCTGGGAAAAGTTAACGGAAGCAGTCGAGTTTGTGCCTGTTTGCTTGGTTTGAGTGAAACTCCAGACCAGATCTTTTTTCTCTGACTACACCTCCAGCCTAGGCTGACCTACCGCAGGCCTAACAGGAAGCTACAACTCCAGACCAGATCTTTTTTCTCTGACTATACCTCCAGCCTAGGCTGACCTACCGCAGGCCTAACAGGAAGCTATTAATGCACCACTGCAGTTCCAGCACACCTGGGTCCAGTGTTCAGAAGGTTATTTTTAAAATGCAGTAGATTACAGATTACTAGTTACCCTTATAGAATATAATAAATAATGTAACTATTTTGATTACTTCAACAAAGTAATGTAACTTATTGACCCACACTGTCTGTAAATATGCCAAAAGAAGGTATTTATGCGCCGTCAAAAGATGCAAATCAACAAAATGAATGTTATCTTCTACATAAAAGCTTTTTACCAAATAGAATATATGCAGATGATGCCCCATTGTAATCACCAACATTTTGATTAGTGACTGCAATTTAATTATACTTTTTTCTCAGTGTCTGTAACGAATTACAATTACATTTACTTTGTAATTTAATTATGTAACGCCATAACACATAACTAGTTACTCCCCAGCACTGCCGGTGTTTCGCTTGTACAATGTTTGTGTGGGCAATCAGTCACCCCGGACCCACTGGGCACCTTGCCTGTAACCAGCGTATATTTTTGGTTCATTTCTGCTGTTGTCTTCTCACTGTTTTACATTATCTTAGAATTAAATACTGAATATGATTTTTATGCATGATTCCATTGGTACTAAATCATTTTGTGTTTGATATAAAAATACATTAATTTTCACTCGATATTCCCAGGAAGAGTAAGGGTGGCATGTGGACGGGTTATTCCTGATGCTTAGGTGAATTGGTGTTTAAATCACCTTGGTTTGGCAATGTTCGTGTGTATTGACTAGCATTCCATTCAGGGTGTCCCCTGCCCTGTGATTGACTGGCATCCCGTCCAGCGCATCCCCTGCCCTGTGTCCTGTGATTGACTGGCGTCCTTTCCACGGCATCCCCTGCCCTGTGCCCTGTGATTGACTGGCATCCTGTCTAGCGCATCCCCTGCCCTGTGCCTTATGACTGACTGGCATCCTGTCCAGGGCATCCCCTGCCCTGTGCCTTATGACTGACTGGCATCCTGTCCAGGGCATCCCCTGCCCTGTGCCTTATGACTGACT
>JAODLD010000109.1:149624-160196 GCA_026781065.1 Mormyrops boulengeri
GGTGCTGACCATATCCCCAGGCCGTCAGGCGCACATCACATCCCTGACCTTCACCTCAAGTTTAACTGGCCTAATGTCCCCCCGTGTCTCCTTGTAGTTTGTAGAACCCCCCCCCCCCCGAGCTCTACTGATCACTGGTTGGGCACGAGTGGCGGATGAAGAGGACTGGGAACATGGGGAGGTAACCAACAAGAGTATTACATTCCCAGCTGAAGAATTATCGTTCATTTATAAAAGCTAAGTCCAGACAACTGATCAATAACTTTAAAGAAGTTATCGTTTACATTACATTAAGGTAATTGCAAATTTCGTTACTTAATCAAATTCATGTGTCTAAATGGATAACTAGATATGGCCCAGCTGCAGAGACTTAAGTGTGAATTTTGTGCTAATAATTTGCTTGTAAGGTTCCATTTACAGATGGAAGTTATGTAACTGGACGTTTAAGTTGAAGTATATCAGTAAATCCCAAGTTTTCCTCCAGACTGCTCCTTTGTCTTCAAAAGCTCCACCTACTGGTGATGGGGAGGAGCCTAAGTCACAGCCAATCGCAGTCATGCTCAGCATGTTCATATATGGGGTGGCAGATGGCCGTGAGTCAGTTATCTGCCTCAGTGAGATCTCTGCCTTCCCACCTACCTTCAATTTCAAATCATTTATCTGCAGCTGAATAAACAGCCTTCACTGTAATCCTTTGTTATTGTTTATCCAATTGTTTCTTTATCCCATCGCATGAAAAAAGGATGTTATCTCCAACGAGACATTTAAATGCATTTTAATCAACGTGATCCTACAATGAGCCAAGGTTCGGTCTTATGTTCTGGGGAAAATCGATGCGCTATTAATAAAATGCATTAAAATGGCTGACTCACACTCCATGAAATCATTAGGCAGAAAAAGTATGGCCCGTTTCCTAAGTGCCTGAGACTGGAAGCAGTCAGATGGAGAAATTAAATCTCGTCCTCCATTAACATGCTATGTGTTTACCGTGATCCTGATTAAGTGGGGGAAATATCAGCCCTGACAAGAGACAACGCCCTCGCTTGACAAGGTCCTTCAAGGCCATGCCACCCTTGTCCGTCTCCGAGAATCGTGGGTAAATCTGCAGAGATGAACATGCGGAACTGCTGGTTACGCATCCATTCCGCATCCATGGCAGCTGTAGGGCAAAGACCTTGTTTTTCTGGGTAAATAGAAGCACTGTGCTGGTGTGGCAAGGACCAGTGGCCCTCAGGCACATGCAGGGTCAGCGTCTATCTGAAGGGTGACAGGATCTTTAATGGCTGCTGTGGTCCAGGACGATAAGCGGAAATTTAATATCTTGCCCGGTCACAGTGAACCATTCGCCTGGCACTGGGGTGTAACTCCGTTACTCTAAAGAGGACAAGGCCCCCCCAGGTCCATGATGGTTTTCAGCAGAACACTTCTCTTGTAAAGCAACGTCCCAATCCAAGTGTTTCTAAAAAAATCTGGCAGTGTCAAGGGTCTAAACCATCCTGTGAGAGACTGTAGTTGGACCAGCTGCTGACTTGTGCTCCAACATTTTGGAAAAGCTGCTCATCACGGTTCTGCCCATCCCATCATGGAGAGATCTGGGCCTAAATGGTTATGCTAATTTATCTGAAGGAAGGACAGGTGATCGGGTCTCTGATAATCAAGTCTGTTAGCGTTCACGTATGAGGAACCCAAACAGCTGAGGAACCCATCATCTGTCCATACATTTTCTATACCTACTTTGTCCCTTCAGGGTCTGGAGCTGATCCTGGAAGCTACGGGTCTGAGGCAGAGAATAACCCAGGACGCTGTGCCAATCCATCACAGGACACTCGCACCATTCACACACATGTTCACAAATACGGACAATTTGGCAACACCAATTAACCTCGGAATATTTTTGGACTGTGGGGGGGGGAACTAGAGAAGCCAGAGGATACCCCACAATGACATGGGGAGATTTTACAGCAAACCTAGGATGTGACATGGTACTGTAGTCCTACCATACTTTTACAGGGGAAGCATGTGACTTTATAACATAACTGTAAAGTCCAAGACTTTAAAATGTCTATAAAGTCGTCGGCGTAAAATTATCAATGAAATGGAGAATTCGTGTGTTATATGAGAAGCGTCTACCAGGAGACAAAAAACTAAGGAAAAACAGTGTCAAGAGAAATCACACTGTGACTGACCACGCCTACTTTACAGTTTGCGCTTCATTGGTTAAACCAGGTCATGATTGACAGGGCCGGCTAATCCCACCCACCTAATTTCTCCCATCAATAAACACTGACAGGTAAAGACTTCAAAGTATGACAAAAACCGTCAAAAAAACATGAACGCAGGATGTGCTAAAAAGCACTTTCCAGCAGATAGCATCACTGCTACTGTGACTGTGATAATCGCTTGCTCTTGTGAAGTCACACAGAAAGATATCTTTGTATTTTCCCCATTATGTTTCCCTGGGGCTGATAACAGCACTTGGACTAAGACGCACTCATGTCAGAGTCACTGTGTCGACAGCAGCATCCGTCTCCTAAGACCAACGCCGCCCCGCGCTCTGTTGTCTGTCATCGCGATCGCCCTGCTTGGATAGCTCATTCAGCGCCCCCCGCAGATGGCTGAAGGTGTTCGCGGTTCAGTCGCAGGTCAGGGCTCTGCGTTAGCTGAGCCCAGATGTGAGGCAGATGAGTCTGCCCCCCCCAACCCCACATACCCCTCTCACGGCACGCACAGAATGAAGGGAGAGCCAACCAACGGCACATCAAAAGAGGGATAAAATTACATTATTGTCACGGAAAGGAATGTCGGACCTCAAACAGCTCCCCAGCACACCTGTCACTGACCATAAAGAGCTTCCCTGGAACCACGCTGACGACCTCTCCGTCTTCAGCCCTAATCTGGCTCCAGAACATTCTCCCCTCTCAGGATTCTGCGGCCACAAATCCACGAACTGGAGTCGCGTGCCCATTTTCCTCCGTGTGGAAATGCCCTCTCACACCTGTCCCAGCATCTGGGGGCGCTATACGTCTCAGGTGAAGCTCTGCAATTTCTAGCAAGGACAGGTTTCCCATGGGGCACTGCAGCATAGGTTTGGGATTGCCACTTTCAAGAAATAAGGGACACCACCCCACCCCACCCCATCTGGATCCACGTTGATAAAGTTTGCTGAGGGGGGGGCGGCGTCTGGATCGATCATGCAATCCAGATTAAATTGCATTTAGTTTCAGATGTATGTTTGTATGAAACAATATACATTGGTTCAAAACAGGGTATGGTATTTTATTCTTCAATACAGACCAATCCTGAGACGTACTATACCGGACGGGGGGCAGCTTGGCTCAGGATTATCAGGTGTGGTTTGGGGTCCTCATACAGGCTGACAGAACAGAGACCGCAGGGCGTATTGGGAATTAGAAGCAGCAGCCCGCTGTGAGTTTACTGTAGCCATGTCACAAACACTAATGGCTGGCAAACCGGCAAACACACCGATGGGGCTTTGATTCTGCCTGGGCCCAGTCAGGCACTTCTCCAAGGCAACAAGGTACAGCCTTGGGGCCTATTAATGAAGCCCCACCCCCAGGAGTTATGAACTGTGGGTTGCCAAAGCAAAAAATGTCATTACAAAATAACTGAATCAAAGCTTTCCTTGAGGAGCTAAATGAAAAAGATGAAATTATAACGGATTAGTACAAACGACTTCACCCGCAGACTTGGGCTGGCAGTGGTCCAAACCGACCATTGGGGGCGCTGCTGATACGTCGGACCACCCCATGTAGCGAAAGCGCGTCTGACCCCGTTTCACGAAACGCCCCCACAAATACAATTACACGGGGCTCGCCAGTAGAGATGCTAATTTTGGATTTCTGGGGGATCGGAACTCAAAATGCAAATGCAAATATCATCTCTAGTTTAGTCTGGTGTCAATTTGAACAGCGGCTTCCATCTAGAGGAATAACTAAATGACAGCTGCCCTCCGCTGTTTAGCGGCTGAATCTGTCACAAAAGCTCTTAGTTTTGTACTTAGATCGTGTAGAAGAAAAGCAAAATGCACGAAAAAAATATATATAGTATTTTGGAGCCAAGTAAACAGAACTCCGAGTACAACAGTGAAATATCACAACAGCCAAATTGTGCATATTTAAATTCGTGGCAATTCGACTGATCCATGGCAACCATTATCGTTTCCTTCCATGCTTTTTGACATTTATATTCGTGAGATTTCGCATGAAAAGCGGGAAAACGGTGCCTTGGTAAATGCAATTTGGAGATTCTGTCAAAAGTAACGACACGCCGTGTGACGCATGGCGCCGGGAATGTATTCCCAGGTCCGATAAAGACGCCTTTGGAGGATATATGTCACATTAATAGGCGTGATATTTCACTTTGAGCGATGCAAAGATTCCCATTCGGACAGAAACGTTGCCACTAGATGGCAGTACTGGCCACAGCAACCATACAGACAGCTGAAGCAAACCTTTCCTTTGTTAAGCCGGGCATTCATTTGCTTCTGTGCTACCGTATAAATGCTACTATAATAATATCATTTTAAAACTACACATTTGAGCAAGTCTCATCTAAAAATGGAGCACTGTTTTTCTATAATATTCTCACTTTGGTAGCGTACCATGTGTTTTGAGTAACGAAAAAGAATTATCTGGCATAGTTTGCTCTTCTCAGGTGACAAAATGGATGAGATGTCTGTTCAGCAAGGAGCTGGCCCACACACATGTTCCGCACAGCCTCATCATGGGGCAAAAACAAATTGCTACCATATGGCATGACTGAGAGACACCCCTGTGTTTTTCTGTGAGGGACACCCAGCGAACAGGACAGGGAGCCACTAACGGCGAGGCGTGCTGAGGGGGGTTAGCGGCCAGACGAAAGCTGCGGTCAAATGCAGACCTTACTGTCGGCCATGTCTCAGGCCCCTGTGACTGTCAGGTTCCCCCCCCCCCCGCCCCGCCTCAAAAATCTTGCCAAGGAAACACGACTTGCGTCAGACTTCACACCAAGTATATTAGTTTGGGCTTGTGTGTGGGTGAGGTGGGGGGGTTACTGACAACAGGCCCCAGACTTTCTGTGAGCGACAGTGTGTTTGGGTTACCCCGCAGCATGTTCAGGCTGACCCCTCCAATCCCAGTCCCTGAGGTGTCCACTCTCACCAGTGCGGGGTGGGTGGGGCTGACCTCCTCCAACTCCACAGTCCCCCCCCCCCTCAACAGCAGGTCTGAATATTTGGGACTCGCCTCAGCAACCCCACGCAGGATATAGCAGAGGGAGGGGGCTTCCCCGTGACAGACTGGCCCCCTCCCAATCACAGAGTGACGAATCCCCCTGTATCCCTTTCACCTTCCGTTTAATGACATCTATCTTTCTCAGCGGCGGTTGCTGGAGACTCTCTCTGTCACACGGGCTGGAGCGGCTCGTAAAGAGCCGCCACTGGCAGCTGTGGCGCACACCCGCCTCGTCGCTCGCTCTCTCGTAATTACATTCAGCGCATCGCGTTTTCGCGAAACATCCTTTTTGGCTGTAACAGAAGAAAAATGCACAGGGAGGGCTGCTAAACAGGAGCATTAAACTGATGTAATGGCCTCCTTCGTTACCGGCAGCGGTAATTACCAGTGCGGCGATCATGTAGTCGCTGCGGCGATGCTGCTCTGCCACTGTAAGAGGCGTGGCCCGTGGGCCGCAGTGCGCAGTTCTGGTGCGGGCGGGTCCAGGGAATGAGAAACATTACTATTGTCTCATCAGAATGAACTATGAGGTCAAAGGTCGCACTCTTCAGGGCAAAGGTGAAACAAGTGACATCCTGCTTCAAATCATATATTTTGTTTATTTGGAAAAAGCCTGTCAGATCATTATCACAGGTGGCATCTCATGAGAAAGGTCAGAGAAAAAGACTGCAGGAGCATTCAGACTGGGACTCCCCTCGCTCTTGAGTTGCGATACACCTTGCACAAGGAGAGTTTTTTTATATCTGGAATGTCAATAAGTGATTTCCATCTCCACAGTGTTAAGGCCTCCGTCTTACACGGCGTACCTTCTCTACACAGATTGTGGCACAGATTGAGCCATTAGCATATTCATGTCCTCCTTCGCAGATTCCCCTCCTCATTCTCCAGGATGCAGCAGAAGGCATCGTTAGGACGTTTCCCTACCAGCTCATCTCCTAACAAAGGCAGCTGCTCTGCTTCTTTTTGACCAATCAGCTCCTCCAAATGATGGCAGTTTCTTCGTGTTCCGTTTGGGAATCGGTAACCGACGGCAGCATGACATCATACAGGCACTTTTTATACTTGTCAGAGAGATACACTCAACGATCCCGAACGTACTAACCACACCTGCTAGGCCAGAGAGCGTGACTGGAGCAAAGCCGACTGTTTGTTAGGATTGCAAGTACGTTTCTTGTTATTATAGTACATTAATTTATTTCGCAGATGCTTTTATCCAAACCAATGTAAACTTTTGAGAAAGCAGAATCAGCTGGTGCCTGAAGCAATGGGGGATGAAGGGCTGTGATCAAGGACCCAACTGTGACGACATTCTGCCGACCCTGGCATTTGACCCGGTTGCTTTGTAATCACAGACACACCGTCCTAATGTTCTGAGCTACACACCAGCCCAGAAGCTTGTTGCTTGGACATTCTGCAAGCGCTGCGGTCCTACATCATGTTGTGGGCCCTACTGGAATGAACTAGCAATCTAGCATAGCAGCTAAGCTTAGGTCCTTATCTCCAAAGCTACCTAATAACATCATCAACATCATCATCAACGTGCACCCCCTCCTCCTTTGGCCGGGTAATGACTTTAAGTTCGTGTCTTTCAGCAGATAAACATGTGCTCTGTAATTTCAAGCTGGTAGATGACCCACGCTGCCGACAGTTGGGCTGATAGGTGACCTTCCAGGCTCTGGCGCTGGCCACGTACGGTGCAGATGGCGGTCACGTGATGGCAGCATCCATGCAGCTCGTCAGGAGTTCTGCGGCCCTTCGTTAAGTACTCTCTCCTAATAAAAATACAGCTATAAATTGGAGCATTAAAAAGGGGGAACGCGACGTTTTATTTTAAAGGGAATTGATTTCTTCCGGTGTCCCACACTAATTGGATCCAACCATAGAAGGCTAATTAAATTATTAGCTGACTTCATTATCCAAATCGAATCATTGGCTGGGGGATAAGTAACTGCGTATTCAAAGCTAACATTAACAAAGCTATTACATTACAATAGGCTGCCTTTCTCGGTTTTTCTGAAGTCACGTGACCCCTCTGCCCATTAATAATACATCATTAGCATGTATGCCCAGTAGACACTGCCATCCAATGGGTGAGGGGTTGACTCATTCATACTGCTAAACGGTTTAAGTTCAATATTTTGCTCACAGGAGTTGAAATATTAGCATTTCTGGGGCCAAACTTGCTAATTTGCCCAGAGCTGCGATGCCACTCTGTAAATGAGAGGAGTTATTAGAATGTTAATCCTGTCGGGGGACTCGTTCACCCCGCAGTGCTTCCATACAGGCTTATTTCTCCTTCTGGTTGAAAGCTTCCTGGGGGCCGATCTGATCTGTATCTCACAAGGAACGGCCAACCATCGTGGGCAAACATAGTCTTCACACCTAGAAGGACTGGACTCGGTTTCCTTATTACCGACTTGGGAAAACAGGTGGGAAAAATCTACATGAAAATCTAGATCAGTGGCTGTACACGTGTCAGTAAGTAGGTCCTGACCCATGCACTTGGTATATCTATAGGCCAGTGGTTCTCAACCTTTTTGCACTGCAACCCAATTTTTACCATCCCAGCTCAGTTGTGATCCTATATCAAGCATAGGTTTAAGTTAATGCTATGATCAAATGCACAGTGCACTCTGCAATTTACGACAATCAATGCCTATCTCACAAATCTGATTGCATGTGCCAGTGAATTTGCAATTAAGCATCTGTGGTTTGGCTTCTTGGATTGGTTGAGTGTTCACTAGTTTTGTGCTAGGCAGTTGCAGACCCAAGACCCATTTATATAGGTTAGTTCTAGGATTGGGGCTGGGAAATCTGATCCTGGATCAGCATAGTAGCTTGCTGGTTTTAAAATGCTTACATTTCTAAATTTGCCTCGTTACCCTTTCAGAACTTGTTGCTAGTGTCACGACCCACGAATTGAGAATTGCTGCTATATGTGTTTGACAAGGTTTGACAAGCTGACAGAAACACGCAGGATGCGTGACGTCATGATGACGTTTCCTATTCATCGGCGCAGACGTACTTTCTCGGAAAAATCTGCTTCATTAATGGTTCCGTTTGCTGTCTGCTACCCTGCTGATATGATTCATCTCATTGTTTTGGGAGATAATTGACTAATGAGTATTGTGAATATAAAATAACAATAGACGCCCAATTTCCATAATATAGTTCATTAATCTTAGATAGTGAACAAAAAACATGTAATTAGACCAAAAGGTATGATTACCGTCTTCCTAAGGGTTTTTTTTCAGTGCGTACAGTATGTATTTGTATGACAAAACAATTAGGAGCTATGGGGTGTAAAAAAGGTGCAGAAAAAGATCAAGTTGAATGCAGTGCACATATCCAGAGAAGGTCATAGGTCATTTGTTTAAAACACAACAAAATCTCGCTCGTTTCCATGTCTGTGTTGGCACATCCCGTTTTTAATATCTCCCATTGACAGAACATGTTTTTTTTAACCCTAACCCTAACCCTAACCCTAACTCAGGATATTCACCCCAAAGATAAAATTCCTGAGAAAAATCCAACCTTGTCGTGTTTTTACAGATGGGAGCCATTTCTGTATAAGCTCTTCAGGATGTGTTATTGTCAGATGACTGCCAGAAGACAGGAGGCCCATCGTACGGATCGGTGAGTGTTCCGTTACCGCGTTACCGCGGTGCCGCCTTGGTCAGCGGCTCCTGGAAGCCGCATCTCTGTCCCGTAGCCCGATGTGATCAAGGTCTAGCTGCTTGACTGAGAAATCAGACCTGTTCTGATTCCCTCCTGTGCCTATGTGTGAGAGGAGCAGCACTGTGTGTGTGTGCATGCACACATCTGGACACATGTGGAACACATTACTCTTGGATGCAAGGAATTGACACACTGATCGTATCACTCCCGTTGAACTCTTGGCCCCCGTCCCACTGCCCTATCTTCTCTCATTCTTTCACCGCAGTAAGTGATGGCAATTAAGTCTTTTTCATGTTTACGCCATTTATCTAAACTGTATCCTAATCTACTTAAATTAATTCTATTACCTCGAGGCACCGCTGGCGCCCTCTAGCCAGACAGTCCCAGGGGGGCAGGAGGATGGAGCTGTTCACAGACACCCACCCTCAAGCTCTCAGCACGATCCAAACTGTCCCCCCCCCCCCCCGCCGGTCCTCATGTTATCATGCTGCACCTATGAGTCTGGGAAATGTATTCTAATGCCCAGCGCCTTTGCCTCATGCATCACACCGAATCGCCCAGCTGATGCTCTTACTGAAGCAGCATAGAAATGTTTTACCAGTTTATAGAGCAGGATATGTTACAGAACAGCTGCGGTTAAGGCACTGGGGTCCGAGTCGCCCCCGGGACTGAATGCCTTCACATTACCAATCAACAGTACCTGCTGCTTGGAGCCAAGGGAATGGAAATCCGCGGTTCTGCTGCTGCTGTGACGGACTGCATTCCTTCAGCTCTGAGTAATGTCCAAATTGGCCTTTTGCCTGTTTCATTTTCAATTATCACCCTCTAGAATCTTTCCATCTGTCTAAGGGAACTGGATACCGCTCAGTTAAAGAAAGATTATCATAATCCCCGGTTTATTAAAAAGCAGTACACACATAAACAGGCCGTCGGTTTGCGATGAGCAAGCGGCCCGTCTGTGGGTCCACATGCGTACGAGGGCTGCATATCCCCCGAAAGGGGCCGGCCGCTG
This sequence comes from Mormyrops boulengeri, assembly GCA_026781065.1. Taxonomy (NCBI): domain Eukaryota; kingdom Metazoa; phylum Chordata; class Actinopteri; order Osteoglossiformes; family Mormyridae; genus Mormyrops; species Mormyrops boulengeri. Next base: position 159,546 of record JAODLD010000109.1, read on the forward strand.
GCTGCTTTCAGCAAAGCGTTAAACCACGAACGCTTTTATTGAATCTCATTGACAGAAGCACACGACCGATTCATAAGGCTGTCAATCCACAGGACGTGCGGACGGGAGGCGGGAGTGAAGTGGATTTTATTAGTGGTAAAACCGTCAAACCACTATAGCAGGGCTATGGCCATCCGCCTGTCCCTAACCCAACCTATGTGACCAAACATCCTTCTCCATGCCTCTGGTCCGATGGTGCCACCTGGAGGGACATGTCCAAGCCCCCCCTCCCCCCAGCCCAGCCTAAATACCTTTAGCGTTGCACTTTTGGTTCAGTGTCACATGAAACCTACTGTACATTATGTGCCAGTGGGCTTGTTTGCATACATGTGTGTAGAGTATGTGTGTGCGTGTGTGTGTGCATATGTGTGTGTGTGTGCGTGCATGTGCGTGTGCGTGCGTGTGTGTGTGTGCGTGCATGTGCGTGCGTGTGTGTGTGTGCATATGCGTGTGTGTGTGCGTGCATGTGTGTGTGTGTGTGCATATGTGTGTGTGTGTGCGTGCATGTGTGTGTGTGTGCGTGTGTGTATGCATATGTGTGTGTGTGCGCGACCTGGTTTACCTATCCTTATGGGGACACAATGTCCCCATAACGTGATAAATATCCGTTTT
>JAODLD010000109.1:161554-172612 GCA_026781065.1 Mormyrops boulengeri
GCATCCTGTGTGTAATATCCCCGCCTGTCTGCAGAGTGACTGATGGTACAACCCCCCCCCAATCCCCAGGAGAAACGGCAGCCCAAACCGTAGGCTCCGCTAGCCCGTTTTCCAGGCACTCTCCCATGTTGCTGACTTTTTGAATTAAGCAAATCATCACCTGCAAATGTTTCAACAGTTGCACAACTTTCCGTTCTGTTCTCTCCCAGATCCTTGGTGGTTTCTTGACATTTTGAGGCAACAACTTACCAGGACCCTCCCAAACCACTGGTGAGACCTTACAAAGCAACATCAGTGCTCCCAACGAGGAGACGCGTCTCTCCATCCCGACTGGTGTTCCTCAGAGAGACGGACCTCTCAGTCTTTAACCCACCGCACCCCAGTGGAACAGCCCGTCTCTGCATGATGTCATATTAAGATCATGTTTAAAAATATTGTGTTCCTGCCGTAATGAATCTACTGTGATGTTTCTGATCTTCTAATCGTGGCTGGTCTCAGTAGGCATCTCAGATGTTGTTGACAACTGCTGCTATTGGAATGAATCGAGTTTAAGGGATTGCCTTTTTTCCAACAGGGGTCATACTAAAATCATATGTATATCAAATGAAAGATGGATTCACCCCAGCGTTATATAATACATGGGATAATATTACAGCAATTGCCAAACTCCAGTCCTCACAGGCTACAAGATCTGCTCATTTTCATTCCAGCTGAGCTCTTAATTTTTCACTCATTTGCTTTGTTTTTTTGACTGAACTTTTCATTGACTGATAAACACAATTTAAATATAATTGAAATGTGTTTCTTAGATGGCGAATAGTTTATCATCTTAATGCAAAAGTCACGGAGTTGCGTTTATGACCTTCATTGCCCAAGCAAATGTAGATCACTCAAAACGTTGACTGCTGATTGCACATTGCAGACCTATCGCAGCTCAGCAAGTCAGCAGCCTCCACCAATGAGAGATGCTGTTTCATTATGCTGTCTTGTGACGTGTGGCATACCAGAGGGACACGCCCACTGTCATGAAGAACTGAGGGTGGGTAGGTGTCTCGAGGGGGCGTGGCCTCGTGCAGATTCGGGAATGACAAAACTGAGATGAAAATCTCATACAAAAGAAAAACTCAATAAAGACTTTTACAGATATCATCTATTACACATTTATTCCTCGATCTTACAGCACCTCATAACTCCCAGGCCAAACTTTTCATCTTCCTACCCCTCTAGAGCAAAGATGTGATATTTATAACACTGAATTGGTTACATTTGACCTGTCATGAATAAAGATTAGGGCTCTGACAAATGATTCTCTGCAGTAGGGAACAACATATCCATCTACAACCCAGAATTAATGGATTCCTGCACGGCCTTGTGGGATGCCTCTGAAACATCAACGCCTCTCAGTTCCGTGACTGGCTACCTGTGAGAGTCTGCTGGGTGACCCGTGTGCCTGAGATTAAATCATGACCTACCGCAGGCCGGGAGGGGGGGCCATGTGATCTGTCCCGCAGTACAAAGATGCCATAATTCCCCAGCTAGGCAGGATTAATGGTCACGCTGAGTCTGTGAGAGCACCAGAGTGAGTAAATCCTAATCCAGATTACCTGATAAACTCCATGCCTTGTCAGAGTCCCAGCGACACCCATAAAATGGGGCCATGTGGACGTCACATGTGTAAATATGTGACTAACCACAAATATGCTGTGATTACCTTCTTTATGTTCGTGAGTATAGGCTGTACCAGTATGAAATAATAAAGATTTTTTATGTCTAAAAATAGTTTGAAATCTGAATGTTACAGAAAGTCAGGCATTGTCGCAGGGAGCCCCACCCTGTGCAGTGCACTCTGGGAGCATTCTGACGAGCATGCAGATGAGGGTGGCGGGGGCCTGAAGTTGACCCTGCAACGATCTCCATTGTCAAATGGCCCGTCTAACTTTGTTTAACATTCTGCTTCTCGCTCCCGTGGGGATCCGAATTGGTTTTGTGGTTCCAGTTCCCTTAGCAATGATCTGCCCCCCATCTGTTTGGGAGCACGGGCGTCACGGCGGGCTTCGTACCTCCCGCACCGGCGCCTCTCTCTCCCCGTGCCACCTGCTCATCCACCCTGTACCCCACTCTCCATTACCACCTTCCTGCGACTGCACTAGACGCACTATCCCCTAGCCCATTTTAGCTCACGCCTCCAGATCTTCAGGATAACACATGCATTTAATGGCCTTTAGTATTCTGCTGTTTAACTAATAGTTTTTAAATCACTTCACCCATTTATTCAGCTGAGTGTAATCGAGGCCCTGTCTAGCATGCCCCCAGCCCACAGGCACCAAGCACAGAGGTCCCATATTGGGCAGCGATCGACTTGTCTAATCATCCCAGTACAATCCTGTCTGGTCTGTCATGCGCCATGACTACGGTTGGCTCCGGAATACTCTGCTAACAGAAGAATGGCCCACAGGGGCCCGAAGTCAGAGAACATGTGGCCCTTGCTCTACATTTCTGGGTCGTTCCACGCTGGAGCGAGAGTGGCAGAATGAAATCAGCACCGGGCCAGTTTATTTCATCCCTGTGCGGGTCAATCGCTCACTGCATTTTCACGTTTAACCCCATGTGGGCTGTCGGCGCGGGAAGGAACTGACGAACAAGCGGTGCGATTTAAATGTGATTGCGGAGACAGTCTTCTGAAGAAATCGGTCCCACGGCATGAGATGGACTTCAAAGCCTGGGTGGGGTGGGGTGGGGTGGGGTGGGGTGGGAGGGGGGGCTGGGGTGGCACATCAAAGAAGACAGAGAGCGAGTGGGTGAGCAGGCGAGCGAGCAAGCGGCCAGACAAACAGCTTTTTATGAAAGCCGCGGAGACGCGTGCTCCATACCCGCGTGGCCCCACCTCATCCCTCCCCCACACGTCCTCACATCTGCTCGCACTTTGCCTTGTTTATCCACATGCCTCAACGCATCGTCTCTTTGGGCCATGCCTTCAGGAAGCACATGGCGCCCTGGGAAATAGGCCACTGGGCGCCCCTTAATATTTGTTTAGGAAATGTCAGATACAAACAGCGGCTTCTGGCTTACCGCGGATGTCTCCAAGATGTGAGGGAAGCCGAAGCCCCCGTTCATCAGAGTTCCCAGGTCCTGGGCCAAAGCCGTCATGGAAGAGATCAAGCTGCACGGTCTGTATGTGAAACTGGAGAGGCGAGTTGGGTCTCAGCCTCAAGGACGATGTGTGCGGGCCTTTACCTGATTGGCCAAGAAGGCTGTTAGCATCGCTACCCAGGGTGCTAAAGCGTGCTTATTAAACACATGCATCATGCTGGTCCTGTGACACATAAAACCCTCCACAAAGCCATGCTTCAAACACCAAACCACAGCAAATGAAGGAGGGAGGGAGGGAGAGAGAGATGGAAATTTATGTCAGCCTGTCATAGCTAGGGGGACATTGAGAGACCAAAGACGATTGATGATCTCTGTAGTGTTTTTTAGTGTTTATTAATATGTTATCATTCATTGGAATTTGTTCAGCATGTTGAAATGATTGTAAAACATTCCATTTTATGCGCTTATCTGTGAGTAGCTCAGAGAAATCTCCGCTGCCTCATATCTCCAGGGCAGGAGGGTTTGAATTCCACCTCTGCTTTCTGTGCGGAATCCGCATGCACTCTTTGTATCACGTGACTTTGCCCCCACAGTCCAAAGACATGCAGTTAGTCTAATTGGCATCGCGAAATTACCCGTAGTGTGTGCCCTGCAATGGACTGGCATCCCATCCAAGGCGCACCCCAGCCTCTTGCCCTATGCTGCCTGGGATAGGCTCCAGGCGTCCATGTGACCCCGGTTGGAAAATGGATGGATGGATGTTTATTTGAGCGTATCATGAATATGTTTAGAATCACTATGCTTTGGCAATAATTACCTATTGCATTTCCTGCCAATAAAGCACTCTGACGCTAAATTGGAGAGAGGGGGAGAGATTTTCACAAACTAAATTAATTGCGGTAGACTGGAACCTTAGACAGTTAAAAATCAAACAAGTCACAGGAAACATTTATACAAATATGAACCACCGGGTTTCATATAATTGCATCGAAAATCTTTTGTTTACCTTTTTCTTGCTATAAACGCCGCCTTTTTGGCAGGCACTGAGGCTTTTCTAAGCATCATAACTAAATTTCCACAAACTACTGTTGAAAATGCAAAGCTCCTTTTGTCAAGGGAAAACTTAGTTTAATATTTAACCATTAAATTAATATTTATATTAAATTTCAATTAACATCAATCAATATTTAAGAACATGTAAATGCAAGTGGTAAATATTAAACAGCCATTACAGTAACTGAACATGTTTATTCGTACAGATCGCACTCTGAAAATGTCATTTAGCCTTTTAGATGATTTTCTCCAAACAGAGCCCCCCCCCCCCCCATTCCATAGCACACTGTGTGAATTTGCTTCTGCGTTAGAGTTTTTGGTGCACAAGAATGTTCCTTGGTAAGCTTGCATCAGACCCATGGACGTGACACAGCTAACGTGCTGGAGATGTGAGCAGAGGTGGAGTGAGCAACGGACACTGCAGGAGCAAAACTCTGCCAAAAGATGAAATGCGAAAGAGTCCCGCGGAGCCACTGTGTACCGCTGCGGTCATGTTGATGTACCACTGTAGCGCATGTACACTGAATGCAGTTACTCATGAAAGGTTTAGATGCCTCTGATTGCAGCTGATTGCTGCCACACACACACACACATATATATCTTTGTGGGGACTCTCCATTCATTTCTGTGGGGAAAACATGATTACTTTGTGGGGGACATTTGGTCCCCCACAAAGTAATATAAACCTAATCCACACACACACCCTTTCAGGACACACAGCTGACCTGCATCACATAAACAAATGGCTCTCCTCTTCAAATACAGATAGATCTGCCCAAAGATAGAGCCCAGAGCCTACAGACTGCCAGATCTAGCAGGAAAGGTCCTTAAGGAAAGCTGTACTACTTGGGCCTGATGGGGACTAAGGGGGCAGAAAGCACAACTCCCATGACAAAACACGTGCTACTGCTCTCTGCTCGCTGTTGTTTTTTCAAGTCAGTCACTAGGACTTAAGTAAACACACACCATTCATTTCCAAATGCCTTCATTGCAATTGGTAGATACTTCTAGAAACAGGCCTACTAAACATCTTTGACCTATAGTCAAATTCGCATATTTCCCGACGTGCCTTCTGACCTTGGCAGTGTATCGAAATAGAATTAATTCAAAAGGCAACATAAGGTGCTGAAGTGGTCAGGTGGCTCGCCGTCCAGGGGTCCGACTGGCCGGGAGACATGGTGGGCAATAGCCTCGATGACTTGGGCTGAAAAGACCAATACGGGAAATGCATGACGTATATTTTTGACAGGACGGAAATAAATATTACCTTCAAATTCCCTTAGGCAAATCCAATCTTAAAAAATAGAAAAGCCTTCAGGACAATGCCTCATTAGTGGCACGGTTTATTTCACATAACACCCCGATCTTGTGTCAGGGTATGTGTATTAAATCCATGTGCCAAATTACCCAAGACCATTTATAAAGCGACCACTACTATCTCTGGTACAACAACAGGGTCCAAATTAATCTCTTTCATTAATAATTGAATTGAGCCCTTTCTGTTTGATAAACAGTTTGTCAGTGATTTATCGTAGGGAGACTCTAATTTGATTGCCCACAGGGCAGGGTGGATTTGCGTATGGTAAGTTGTGTGGATAAACAGAAATATTATTGCCGGTTAGCGGGGTATCGAAGTGGGAGGCGCACTCAGGGACACAGCAGCAGACGCGAGGGAGGGGGCGGCTGGGGTTGCAATTACCCCCAAATGATATAATCAGCCCTGATGGATGACTCGGTGCTCCTCAGCCTGTTGGGAGTGCAATTTCACAAATGCAATAAAGTTAGGCGAATGATGGACTGGGTAATGGCTTTTTTTTCTTTGTTTATTCTTCTCCCTCACTTTACTTTATTGTTTCCTTGATCCTGACGTTGTCGTATTTTTTCGGGGCAAATATGCAAAAGAATGATAATGAGTCTTGCACGTCCGTATGGAGCGAAACGCTTTGTTTCCACTATCTTCCAGGGCAGTGGCGCTGTCCCCGTCTCCTGAACAGCAGCCTTTCCTATATTCTCTACCATTGTAACTGCAGAATGACAGATTGCGTTCTTTATAACACTTACATTAGCATAACAAAATCTGATTTTCGTGAACTGCACATTCTCCTAGGTGAAGCAGTGAAAGGTGTCACGGTTGGCCGGACAGCGGGTTCTGCTGTCGGCGCATGCTTAATGCAGTGAATATTCAGGTGCAGATGCTGCGCTAGATGTTTGAACTGAGCATGCATGACTCACTGAAAGATATGAAAGAACACCCCCAAAAGCCCCACACAGCGTAACATACGAAGGTGGGAGCACCGCGGGCAGGTTGTTCTCGCCGCTAGATGGCACTGTGTGACCGGAGGTGCAGCCACGCCGCCATGCCCAACTCTCTCTCCTCCGCTTCCCTTTGTCACCTCTCGCTCGTGCGCTGGACCAAGTCTCTGGACGCCGTGGACTCAATTGTGTGAACCAGCTATTACAGAGAAAAGTCATTTTCACCCATTCTGTATATTTTAGAATTCAAGACGCATAATCAGAAGTCATATTGGAGAAGCATGGGAAGATGTGCGAGCTCCGAGGACAGCCCATAAAATAAAATGGGAATGGCTCTTCCCCTGTATAATTCAAAGCACTTTTCCCTGCTGCAAGTGGAAAACTCAATTTGTCAGGCACAATTAGTCTACAGCTAACGATTCAGCGTACAGTGAATTCCCACAAATAACCTTGGTTAGGGGCAACACCATACGATGGAAAGGGGTAAGAAAACAGTCGATGTGCTCACAATTGTGCGAAGTAAAATGGGGGAAAAAGGTGTGTTTGGATCAGAATTAGTTGGCTCCGCTTTGTTCAGCAGCGCTCCGGTCCTCCTTGTGTCTCCATTGTGCAGAGATCAGTGAGAGGAGACCAAAGGCCCCACGACACCGCTTCGTCCCTTTCAACGGCCAGCGGCTGTGAATCCATGCGAGTCCTTATACCCCTTCGGCTCAGCCGGAGGTCACCTACGAATGTAAAGCTACTATTCTGTCGATCCTGGAAAAATATGTTGAAAATGCATTTTCCAAACATTTAGCGTTTCCCATGAGCAGGGTCTGTAAACGATGGGAGCAAAGAAGAATGATTTGTTTAATATCATAACGCAATACATATAACAACAAATAACATTAATGGTAATGGAAAAATACATCCTAAATAACATGTGCTTTTAAGTCATAACGTGGTAACTTAAATTGGGTTAATTTTGATATCCTACTGGAAGAACAATGAGCAAGGATTTCTTTATATATATATATATGCCTATGTCTAACTTAATTTCGCTATTGAATAGACAGACTAAAAAATCTGTATCATCTTGTAACATGATATTAATTGCCAAGGTGCGCGATTAATTGCGACCAAAACAAAACAATCGTTTGACAATCCTATTAACATTTTTTTGGTCACACTTTTCTGTTAGCCTGCTTGACACTTTTCCCATCCCCCAGAATCGTGTTCTGTGCCGGCACCATACACTGCTCCAGTACTTCTGTGGGCAACAGCTAACCAATTTCTCTTTGTCTAGGAATGTGCCGGCTGCATGTAAGTGAAATCGGCTGTCGATGCCCCCTCAGAAGCTGGGGCCCTATGCAGCCGCATGTACGACTGACCGCCCCTGCCCATGGGTGATGCAGGTTTGGTTTTGGTAAGTAAAACATCCAGCTTTCTGTGCTGGATTGCAGGAAAACTGCTAAATTAAGTACAAAGTTTGCAATTTCTTCTTCCCGACGGAGTGATTCATTCAATATTGGACTAGTTAGCAGTGTTGCTGACTCAGTGACAGCACCGATCCGCTATGAGGGGTCTGAGGTGAGGATGCTGCTCATCACATCATAATTGCAATACATAATTTCATCGCTTACTAATGAGGCAAAATCGAGAATCGAGGATGGATTTAATCTAAAAATAATTCATCGGAACGAAGATGGTTTAAAATGACTTGGAATTTCGTTAATAACACAGAAAATCAGCGCTGGTCTCATTTAGTTGCCATGGTTATGTCGTTTTTACTTGGGCAGACAATGATAATAACTGCACGGCGTACACCGGGGGCCCGTCAGGCACACGCCCATGGGAGTCTGGCAAGCGATGCGGACACCGATGGTAGCACCTGGCGCGCCATGCTGCGGCCGCGCGCTTTCCCAGCGCCACTAGACCGCGCGCGCTCTAAACCTCTGATTGGACGTCCCGCTGTCCGCAATCATCCAATCAAGGGGCGCGCAGTCTGCCCCCGCTGCGTCAATCAGAGGCACGTCGGCGCTCGAGCGGTGCGCACTGCGCAAGACGGCAAACCGGCTGTTTGCCGGGACGCCGCTCTGTCCGACCGGGGCGCCCGCTTGTTTACGTTGTCCAGCTCCCGGCTTTCTACAGTCGAGCAAAGATTGAGAGAGACCGGTGACGCGGCTCGACAGGCAGCAGCCGTCGGAAGTGCAATTATAACGTCAGTCTACCAGGTCGCAGCTAAAGTGCCGGGGATTTTCCCCCCTTCATTTTCTGTTCAAACTAACCCGTTAAGGTCCACGACACAGCCATTCAAGCAGAGTCAATTAACTGTGTGCTTTTGCTAATCTTCCAGCTATAATTGGTGTAATTGCTTTTTCAAGTACGTATGACCTGGCACTTTGTGAGATTAGCGGCAGAGCAGACGGAGGGAGAGAAAGAGAGAAAATGGTGTGGACGACGAAGTCCTATTCAAGTCTAGTATCCCCCCTGCCATACTGAAGTAACTCAGGAATAAGATAGACAGTATTTTTCAGTACAGATAGAGAACTGTACGATTGAAAGAAATAGTGCAATTTGACCAAACGTATGGGCTTTTTAATAGTAACATAATCAAGGCTTTAATAACGCACTATAATAGACAACAAATCTTCCCCATGCTGGAACAATTGACTTCATGTAATGTGCCATTAATCACTCAAAGAGATTTTATTCCCCAATAACCAGCATGCTAATTACTAATCTAAGATATATCATTTATTATATGGAAAAATCGATTTTGTAAATGCCAGGGTATTGCTAATTGTTACTAATACAGCACTTCACAAATGACTTCCTTGCAGCTATCCCACAAATTTGTGTGTGTGTGTGTGTATTGGAAGTGAGTGCCGTGACTTTGCCCCATATTTTCCCCATTAAACTTTCTGCATTCCAAACTGCAGTTATTTCTAATAAAGACTTTTTTGTCAAATGCAAAGGATAATTCAGTAATTGATGAATACTTAATGGGTTTTTAGTAATCGTGGGATCATTTATTATTTTCCCCGTGGACCAAATAATGCTTCCTTTCATTTCATCTGTTGTCATTGGGGATATATTTGTGTGTGTATAATTGTATATGTATACGGTATGCATATACAGTATATATATGTTTTGATGAAATTTAACTCTGTTGTCTGTATTCCAACTTGCAAGTGGTGGAGACTAAAAGGTGGAACACACGACCAATCACAGCTGCTCACTGCTCCTACTTCAATCCCCACTACCTTCCCAAATCAGAATATGATGTATGTGCAAATTTTCTATGGGCAATAGTACATCTCTTAGATTTATTGATGGTCAGACGGGCGTGTTATACCCTACGGTGGGTGGGATTGCTCTGGGAATCAATCACCCAATGGGAACCATGTGATCAGGGAAGCAAGTTAGACCAATCAGAGATGGTGCATCACAATCCTGTCCACTGTGTGTTTAGAAATCCCGTTCTTACCGTCGCTACTGAGCTTCTGCAATTTGCTCCAGGCTGGTGCCATTATTCTGAACTGACATCCGAACATGGCAACAGAGGAACTTAATGAGGGAGAGAGTGGAGACCTGTGTGTGTGGGGGGGGAGTAACATGCACACAAACAAAATACATCCCAAGCTAGCTGCAGAGTCCCTGTATTCCTAGGATATCTTGCTGTATTACAAGTAAATTGACAGAAGGTAAAGAAGCATCCCCATGGCCCATCGTCAGCCCTGGTCTGGATTACGTGGCTTTCTGTTCCCTCACAAAAGGTCCGCATTTCACAAACTGAATTGGAAAGCAGCGCATTCAAACCTGGCATTTCATGCCCAACCTTTCTCGTGACTTTAATTTTTCTGTACCACTGGGTGTCCAAGCAGCCTGTCCCCCGGGGAGCAGAGAGAGTGGCGTGCTCACGGCATTGTGTGTTAATTAAGGAGAGCAAGTGTGCTGGGACCAGAGAGGTGGGGGCTCCAGTTTAGAGCCCACCCTAACCGACCTCCATCTCTCCCCAACGGCCCAAGCGAGTTGATTAAAAAGGCATTAATTAAACGCGAAGAGAAATGCCTTTCACAAGGAACATTACTTGTTAGACCTCGAAATGAATTCATCGTATGAAGAGTGTGTGTTTGTGTGTGAGTGTGTGTGTGTGTGTGGGGGGGGGGGTGGTCCAGTGGCAGGGTGGTGTCCCGATGCAGCTGATAGTCAGGGTTTCACCTCATCCATTTTTTGGATTTCTTGGTTCGTTCCTCCATACTGGAGGCCATGAAGTGGTGCAGCACTTGATATGGAAGGGATTGTTCATACATAAACTGAAACAGGAGAGCCCAGTCTGTTTCCATTCTGCCGAGTGAGGGCTTGCTGGTTAACTGATTGCTTGAATTTGGTGGGCTGGTGGTGGAGTAATTGTGTCAAGTACCCACGTGTTCCTGAGCAGAGGTGGGTAGTTCAGGTTCAGAGAATAAAAGTCCTGAGCAAGATTTTGTTTCAACCAACCAGTTCAGTACTTTGTGACTGTGACTCTTCATGCTCAACTGATTGGTTGAAACAAAATCTTGGCATGGACTTTTACTCTCTGGTCTTGAATTACCCACTTATGTCCTCTTGAGGAGATTTAGGCCCACAGCGGGGGGGGGGGGGGGGGGGGGGGGGGGGGGGGGGGGGGGGGGGGGGGGG
>JAODLD010000109.1:179534-195156 GCA_026781065.1 Mormyrops boulengeri
TGGGATTAGGGTTTGTCCCATGGAAATGAATGGGGAGTTTCCAAAGATATAGATGCCTAATCTGTGTGTGTTCATACGTGTGTGTGTGTGAGAGAGAGAGAGATTGGAAGACTGAAGATCACAATGTGTGTCCACCAACATCCTGATTGCCGCCGCAGTCCTTTCAGCAATATCCTGTGAAATTCATAATCTCCTCAGAAATCCATACCAGTTTTGTGTTGAACCAGAGCATGTCCTATTCAGTCCTAAATCATTTTAATTAAGGAATGAAGGAACGGAAGCAAATAATCTACTGCTTCAGTCGGACGTGGTCTCTATCTTTTTCTTTGGTGTCTTATTGCATCATACTGATCACCATTATTGTGATCATGTTCACAGTCTATCCTCAAATTCAACACAACTGCTGTAACACTGAAATTTTGAAGTTCTTCTTTACTGATGGCACCAGAGTCCTCACCTTGATCCTCATCTCACATCTGTCCAGCCCTGAATCGGCCAGATTCACCCATGCTGTTCACTTGTGCCGACAGCAAGATGCCATGTGAGTTTCGGCTTGGGGAGGGTTTCTATATTCAAGAATTTAGCCAATATGTAAACCTCTAGGGGGCAGCGTTCATCTTCACGAACATTACACCTCCTGGACCTCACTAACAATCGCCCAATCTCAGACCTGAATGCCTTTTGACATTTACTTCCACTCAACACTCCAAATCCAGGAGTCCCAATTTTACAGAAATTTTAAAGAATTTGAAGTTATGAATAATCCAACATTGTGTCTCATTTGTACAGTAAGGTGTATACCCGATTGGGTCCATTACCTACCCTTTTGAGCAGCGGCCAAAGATGTTCATTTGAGAGCTAAATTTTCAATTTCTGCTTCCTCTAGTTTTCACTGTTCCGTTATTATCCTATAAAATGATTGAATTACCATTTTTCTTATTAAATTCTGTTCTAGTTTTGCTATAATATTTTGCTACCGTAATGTAATATTTTGCCTGTCCGTGTATTTATCTGAGTGGTTTATTTCGCTCATCCAACGATTTCTCAGGCGCATGGAGGTATGTGTGCTTGTGAGGCGTTACGCTTTTCTGTTGAGAAACGGATTATATTTTTCAGGGATGTTCTCTGTCGAGGCTCAATTCTGGCGTGAGCTGTTGTGTTTGCCAATCCCCTGTAGGTCTTGCTCAGCTCCTTCCCTTCCCACTTTACTTCTCTTTCCTTCAGGGGAGCGATATTTAAAAGCCACGGCGTTCTTTTATAAGGTTTGAAATAAGTCTTCAGATCAACGGAATGCGTTGGGGTTTCAGACGCCTGTTACCCGTCCCACTGCTCACGGTTGAACGTCTGCCTGCTTCTGGGAGTTCCAGGATGACACTGGAGGATGGAGGCATTCCCACGCAATCCACCTGCCGCCAAAGGGATTATTCTAGATTTCCATTGCTGTGCACGCAGACATTCTTTGCTTTAATGACTGTCCATAAAAATAAGTACTGATGGGTGAAAATGTGCCTGCGGGGCGATCCGCAGCACGGCCCCCCTAAACCTCTGACGGATTTTCCTGGATCAAAAGTCTCGGATCAATAATGCAGAGAGTTCAATGTAAAGGGCAGACAGTGGAATGGATTTGGGCGATGCATTAAAAACGGTCCTGCTCCCCTTGTCGATATGTATAGTACCACGAGGTCATTAATCACTCTGTCCTGCTCTGTGCTCCGAAAAGCCGTTCTGTAACTCCTGCTGTACAAGAGTGACTGCAGCCGGTAGGCAGAAGGTGGCTTGGTGGTTAAGGAACTGATCCCAGCATCAGATTCAGCTTTGCATCTCGTTGTGGTCTATTGTGCTGCTTACACTTGTACCTGAGCATTCATTGGAAGCTCAGCCTAACTGTACTTAAGCCTAGTCGACTCCTTGACAGAAGGTATGTTTGTAATGTGCTATTTGCCTCAGCTGTACATTGCTTTGGGCTAAAGTGTTTACTAAATAAAGTAAATGTAAATGTATATATCATTATTTAGAGATACAAAATAATTGCAAGACAACATTGGATTAAAACATTTACTGAGGCTGCATAGTATAAAATAATATCTGAAGTACTTTATAAAGCAATATCTCATTAACAACACTTGCGGCATCACACTGTTTCCAACCTTAATCATTACTTGCAAACGTCCATTTGCAAAAGCTGCTTATCTCGAGGCCCCTTGAGGTGAAGTTTTAGGTAGGATGCATCCTGGGTAATCGCAATGTAGAGCAGTGTACCAGCATACGTACACACACACACACTTCCTGCATAAAAATTCATTGACTGAAGTTGCCCTGGAGGTAGCTGAAGAAGAATCAATCAGTGTGTTAACCACAATCTACCAACAAATTTGGGAAACAGCTCAGTGGGCTACAGATTGGAAAATTGGTTTATATTCCAACACTAAAAGAAAGGAGACCTGGCAGAGTGTGCAATCTATCCTACGATTTCCCTCGTGACAGAAAGATTATGCTAAAGATCACTCACCACAGATTAGGGCCCTGCACCAAATGACATTTGCCAGATGTAAGAGCTGCATTCATGAAAGTTTGAAGCACAAGAGTCATCATTTCTGACACGTGATGGATAATTGAATGAACCAGGAATGTATGAAGAAGGTCAACATGTGCTTTGAATGTGTTGACCATGTCAAACTATGGAATGCTTTCCAGAATATGGGTGTTCCAGAGCATGCTATTGTCCTTAAGAAGAATCTCTATGTAGGACAGGATGCCACAGTCAGGATGTAATATGGAGACTTTCCAGATTGTCAAAGGATTTAGACAAAGACCCAATTCACCATACGGTATGTATCCTACTTATATGCAGAATGTATAATGAAAAATGCTGGACTGGAAGAAGCCGACTGTGGAAAAACATCACTAACCTTCAATATGATGATGAAAACATAGTTATGAGATGATCTGAAGATACTAAGTAAAGTCAAAAAACAAAGTAAAAAGTTGGGACTGTCCCTAATTGTAAATAAAGTTCAAATGCTACGACCAGAGGATCTGCATCTAACCTTAATTATGCTGGGGAAGGTATAGACGGCTCTTGCCTTCCTGGAAAAGTCATCAATAACAGTGATCCAGCAGTCAAGAAATACTTCAGGGACGGGCACTTAGGAGAGCTGTGATGAAGGGTGCAATAAAAATTACAGACTGATCTCTAAGAACAAAGACAAAAATTGTTCAGAATAGAGTATTTCTTGTGACTCTTTACAGATGTGAAAGTTGGTCAAGGAAGAAAGGGGTCAGGAAGAATATTGATGTCTTTGAAGTAAGACTACCACAAGGAAACCTAACAAATGGATTCTTGATCTAATCAAGCCAGAACTTCCACTTGAATCACAAATAACCAGACTTAAGCTTATTTCGGGCATGTTATGAGATGCGCCAATGCCCTGGAAAAGACCAGAATGTCCAGAAAAGTTGAAGGTAATGGAGGATGACCAGCAACAAGATGCTTTTTGGATGTCTGAAATGGCCAAAAGGCAGACAGTTCAGGAGGAATAGTCATTTTCCAGTAGCCAACATTCCCTTGATGGCACCTAGTAATTATAACAAAGATCTGGCTTTGCATGATAACACACACTGTTTGCTCCTGGCCTTAAGAATAAAGCAGGAAAGGGGTGCCACCTTCCTCTAGAGTCCAATTAGATGCCAAAATCGTCACTGACTGCTCTTTTATTGCCTTGTATGGAAACTGTCACTCACTGAGACACATCTGATTTTATCTTTCACCCATTTAATATTTCACCCATTTCTGATATGACAATGCAGTCCTTCCTTTGTATTGTGTTAAGGATTAACTGTAATATTTAATGTGACTATAAATAAATATTAATATATAAATGTTATTGTATTATTGTTTGTTTATGTATTAGCTTGCATTCAAATGGCACAATAAGTGCTAGGAGTACTGAGAGTGTTTTACTTTGTAACCATAGCAACATTCTCCTTACACTGGAGAATAGAAGCCGCAGTAGGGCGTGAGTTCAGGAGAGAAGTCAGTCTCACTGGCAGGCACTGCGTTGGATTGCGGCCTTTAAAACAAATCAGGGCCAAGTGGAGGTCCTGCCACTGGCGGGCTGTGGAGATGATCATGGCAGCTACCGTACGTGAGTGCTGGAGGTCCGCGGTAAGCACCCCTCCAGCACGTCTGGATCCCCTTCAGCCAGAACGCAGTTCAGTTGCTCAACAGTCAGCAGTGGTTGTACAATACAAGACCGGCTGCACCTCCACGTCCACCCTACTGTACATCTTCCTGTGTTTCACCTACAGGCCTGACTGAAGGGAATGCTGTGATATGTGTTTCTGAAGTACATGGTCATTCATATTGAACACGGCCCCTGTCTCACTGCCTCCACTCCTCTTCTCTCTGCTTGCAAATGCTTACTCTTGTATCCTGTACTCATTCTACATGGCCGCCACATGGACCAGAGTATTTCTAATATGGGCTTCTCCCACTCAGCCTGGCTCTCTTGGACCTTACACACACACACACACCCATCCAGATCCCTTTGACTCTCACAGGCTGTCAGATTTGCCTAAGGGCCTCTATAAATGCAACTCATCACTATTTCCAAGTTATTCATCCAACTCAGACCTTTATAGAGAACAATTGTATACAGGGTTATTGAGATGATGGAAAAAAAGAGGATTGTCAGGCCACATATTTGATTTCATCACATTTATGCAGAATTTGGTCGTCTTCCCCTTCCACTACGAGCCTCAACATTTAGGACTGAAATGACTTTCGTGATTCATAGAAATTATTTTGCACTGGGCATGGTCTGAATTTGCAATAAATGGCTTTTGTTAGGGCAAGGGGTTAGGAGATGTATCGAGACACTTATTCCGTTGCAATTAATAAATTTGCATAACTTAATTGACAGCGTTCAGACCAAAGAACATCACTAACAATAAGACAGCTGTGGAGGGTGGGGGATTTTAATGGTGACCTCTGCAGACAAAAGAAGAATAAGGTCCCTGTGATTCCTGTGAATTTCGGTCCAGTTTGCTCAGGACCCTCTTTCCATACAAAGGAGTAAATTGCCATATACATTGAAATGTTTTATTTTTTGTATGAAGAGAAAGCACAGTGACCCAGGGGTCACCATTTCATTTCTCCCCAGGAGATTAACTCCCCAGTCATCCCACTGTCCAGAATTTGGGAAAAACAACATCTATTCACCACCGGGTTTGACCGAATCGACTAAAGGCTGCCCTACAGAATACTAATGGAATCTTTAATGTCTGTATCACACCTCTTGCCTTCTGCATGGTCTTAATAAAAACATGCAGGCTTACTTTTGGAAACCAAGTCCTTCAAAACACTGAGCAGACCTTGGCAAACTGAGGTACACAACTTGGATTTTCCATTCTATAGTAATCTTTGAAGCAGCTGATGATCTATCTGCTCCAGAAAGGATTCTTGGTGGTGCTCAACTACAAGCTTCCCTCGAATAGGGTCCCTTGGTATCTGTTCAGTCCCAACTTCTCCAAACTCTTTCAGCTTATAAAATGGTGGAACATTTGGTGGGGTGGCAAAGTTATGAAATGCTGGCACTGTATTCTTTCCAGAGGTGGAAAATTCAGGTCCATGAAGTACAAATCCAGACCAAAGTTTTATTTCAACCAACCAGTTGGGTATAAAGAGTCACAGTCACAGAGACTCAACTGGTTAGTTGAAACAAAACCTTGGTCTGGATTTGTACTTTCTGGACCTGAACTTTCCACCTCTAATCCTCACACCACAAGGGCACCCCTGTAATTGCAGGTTAAAGGTTCTCCGGATGTTGGCTCTAGTGTACGATTTCATGTATAAGTATTGCCCTGCAAATGGGCTAGCATCCCATTCAGGGTGTCCCACGCCTTGGGACCACTGCTTCCTGGGATAAGTTATGAAGATGGATGGTAGAACACTAACACAAGGGGGTGGTGTGTGGCTCAGTGGGCCAAGCCTCAGTGCCTGTGATCAGACAGTCACCGGCTTGAGCCTCGGCACAATAGTCACATGTCCGTGGGCCCTTGAGCAAGACCCTTAACCCCCAGCTGCAGGGGTGCCGCACACTGGTTTACCCTGTGCTGTGAAGTGTACAAAACCCTGTTAAAATGGCAGGTTTTTGTGATGTAAAAAAGCAAATCAGCTTACGTTTTATATATTTTTTTGTTTTCTTGCCCTAACAGATTTGTTTTTTGATTGAGTAGTACAGGTTGTAGGTCACATTGAAGGTGGGAAAAGTTTTGAAAGGAATTATCGTGGTCTCATTTTTTTACATCACAAAAACCTGGCTTTTTTAACAGGGGTGTATATATTTTTTATATCCACTGTATATGTGTTTCATGGAGAGCAAGATGGAGTAGGCAAAAGGAGAATTTCCCCACAGGAATTAATAACGTATCACTATTCTATTCAGAATGCTGGCTGGCAAATCATTCACCTTGCATACCTCCAAGGAGTCAGATCTCCATCAGCCTTACAAATACAAAGAGGGAGATGTTTCCTCATTACCCAAATGCCATGCCTTTCTGTGAATTTGTGGCTAATGTGATACTGTAGCTATCTACTGACAAAAGAACTCTCGATGAAAATATATGGTTAGCAACACTATATTTGTCACATATGACATACAGTATGAAAGCTGTTTCTCTTGACCTCCTTTACATGCTGTCTCAGTCACAGTGTCCTGGGATTGAAATTATACTCCTTACTGAATCCATTTTACTGAACAATGGAGCTTGTGCTAAACCCTCTAAGTCCATCTTACTTCTAATAAACCTATCCTAGTCTTCCTCAGCTGGCGACCAAACTTCTTGATGTTGGACGGGACCAGCACCCTCATACCTACAGGATCTCTTCACACCCAATGCCCTTTAAGGTCATCATGTTCCACTGCATTAGGCTGACTGACAGTTTCGTGCCATTAAGGTCGGAAATCAAAATCTTCTCTCTTTTGACCATGGCCTGTGATGGAACAAGCCTCATTCCTGCCCTGGGACCACAGAAGCCCCCTCTCTCTTCAGAGCGGAGCCCTGCCTGCACTCCTGAACGTTTCCTGATGGCGTTCCAGAGTTCCTGCCTATATTCATGCTTGCATATCCCTCTTTTTTTGGTTTTAAATGCACAAGTTTGCATTAACTATTCTACTTGAAACCGCCCCACTGTGTTGTGTACTCCGTTGATCCACTCCTATGCTGCAGAGTCGTATTTTACCACTTCACACAGATGACAGTCCTGCTCCCCACTTCCCAAGCTTACTCAAGTGCTGGTATTGATGGTCTTTGGTGACTAATATACATAAGTTGCTCAGTAGAAAAGCAGCTATAAATATTATGTAATATATATAATGTAGTATATAATGCAAATGTAGCCCACAATCGTTCATATCCATGGTGCATAAATAAGTTCAGCAGTGAGCTGGGAACGAAGAATCACACTACTTATACTACTGTTACCATGGATTCAAACTACTGTATGATGCCCTTATAAAATCTATGTTTAACATAATAGACTCTAATTAGGAAAAAAAAAACTTGCCTCTAAATGTAGTTTTAATTACTGCCTCGTTTCTTCACCCTTGAGGAGAGAAAGAATTAACAAAAAAGGGTTTATGTGAGTGCTAATTTGATCCATTGTCAGGTGTGAGTTTGAGTGGCCCTTACCATTTCCCTGGAGGATACGATTGTGTTCGCAGTGAGACATTCCAACCTCCCCGCATTGACCCATGTCTATTTTTGTATTAGGAGACCGTGCTGAATGTCTCATTATATGTCATTAAGGGCTAAAGACTCTTCGAATGTCTCCATTTCCATTGGTTTTGGGAGGCAATGGCAGTACTGGGTGAAAACAAAGATATCAGTTTTTAGTGTTAGATTCTGTGGTAGATTTAAGGGTACTGGCTCCCACAGCATTGTGGGATACCAACATGACAGTGAGAGAATGCCCTTCACCCCTTCTGGAAAAGATGCACATTGCATCATGTTTCAAGAAGTTCACTGCTAATGGCTGATGTTGTATGCTTAGGCTTATTGCGTAGTGCTGTGGAACGGAGAACATTATTTCTCTCACCTTTGTGTCTATGTCCAGACACATTTTTTTCAGTATTCATCTGTTCACCCTCCTTTTTCTTGTCGACTGAGAAATGTGGTTTGTATTATTTTGCTACGTTCTCAGGAAAGACTAAGAAATGTTTCCAAGTTCACCCACCCAACAGAAGTTGGCTGACGGCACATCTGTATCTGTGAACAAACATCTGGCATTGCGGGTTGATCCGATGCCGAGCTCAGCTCAAACCATGACCTCTTCAGCTTCGGTCAAACCCAAGCTGTTGCTTTGTTAAAATAAGTCTATAGAGATCTTCTGTCCTAAACGTTTTCAACTTTTTGTGCGATAAGGTTGAAAAAATGTTTTTCAGCCCCCCAATCACCCATAAGGCATTTCACTTCTATTGCCTAAGTAAGGAGTACAAAGAGGAGGGTGAATCGCCTTCGAGGAGACCGGGAAGACTTCAACACTGAGTGGATCAAAGGGAGGAGGCAGTAATCGCTGTTAGTCAAAACTCAGTTGGCTTCTGAAGCGTGTCTCTTCACCCTGTTCGCCACCGGAAAACCAGTCTGTGGTCTCTAAGACCCGTGTCGATATCCACCCGCGGCAGTAAGACCTTTCACTTCCTGTTGCCAACAATCCCACGGATCCTCAGTTCAGTACTCTTATTATTCTTTGGTACAAGTCACTAGAGCAGCTCTTTGTTTCAGGAACTGAGCTGCTGAGAGACACCATCGTTCATCAGAATGGAAAGTGAAACTACATTAAGTATTCAGGCATGAGGCATTTTCTGTAGATGATAAGTGATTAAACCACATTCTGAATATTGTAATAGATATATATATAAGAATGATAAACCTGGGATTTTTGGGGGAAAACGATGGGAGTGGAGCCGTTGCTTAGTACAAATTGAATAAAAGCCCGATGTCGCATCATAGCAGAGAGCCAGATGGCACAATGGGATGAAGAATCAGACGGCAGCTCTGATCGGTTCAGATTTAAGAGCTCTTCTGGTGACTCCTGCACGTTCGAGCTTTCTCTGCTTTCCTTGGGAAAGCCCACGGGACATTACTTGTGCTCTCAGCTGACCCACAGAGACAGTGCCCTGCCGTAAAGGTGGGATTCACCACATTTCCCCTGGCTGACCCTTAATCCCAAACACAGCCATTGTGGTAGCTCCACCAGGGGCTCGAAGCGGGCTGCTAATGTAAACAGCAGGTGGTGTTGAGTTCGGGGGAATCGAGTTGCAGTTTTTCTTTAATGGAAGTGAAATTACGTTCATTAAAACGTTGGTCACAACCCACCAAAACCAGTGAAGAAAATGAAAATAGCCCCCCCCATGCCATTTTCATTAATCTTTCATATCCTATGTCTCATAACCTCGTCTTCAAAAGTATTAATTTAACGTGAATGACCTGCTAAAGAGATAGACATCTCATATGTAGTGCATACAATATGTTGGACATCAGCAATAGTAATAAAAAAAACATATAACTATTGAGAAAGTATTTTTTTTGTAGATGAATAAAGACCAAAGCAGTCCTTAGTACCACGTTACATGGGACAGGGGCTGCTTTACCCCCTGTATGTTCAACCTCCCCACCCCACAACAGAAACATACACACCAAGCTGAGAACACGCAAGCACACGCACTCTTTGGAAATCTCTCAGTAATCCATACTGGTGGCTTTCTTAAGACACAAATGAGTGTTATTGGCGGGTGGGGGCTTCAACGTGCCTGGATTCGCCTCCCCCTCATTCACAACAGGGACACTGGATCTGACAGCAGACAAGCCGCTCTATCGATTCCTCCCCATGTCTGTCACACAAAACGGATATTAAAAGAAATTTGGTGAAAGGTAGCTACCTCCACTGCACTGCAACCTGCCCCCCAAACCATCTCCACTTGAGAGCCACCATGGGGTCCCTGGATAATTAACCGCTGTGCAGTTGAATTTAACAAGTGGATGGGGGGAAGGGCTGCACTGGGGCGCAGACGGCCAGGCGATCTGACGCTTCTATGGGACGTCTTTATTCTCCAGCATCCTTCCCGGCCCAGTCACATTCTGCACCACACATTGATCTGTTTATGACTCTCCACCACCATCGGCCCCAAACCATGGATTCAGAGAGCCATTCCGCGTGTGTATGTGTGTGGGGGCCACACTCGGACAGCGCGATGGCATGCGCTGAGCTTCTGGGCCAAACTGCCCAGCCCATACTGTCGGATACTTTCATTTTTGTTGGAAGGGGACACGAATTAATAATATAAAGACAAAGACCTATTTATAGGGGCGCAAATGAAGATAAATATTGAGGGGTGCACGTCCCTCCCATTTCCCCAGGCTCCTGTGCTCCTGGATGCTTTGATTACACATGGTACATGCTTCTGGGCCTTTCTAAATAACCCCCAAATCATCTGCTTGTCTTTTAGTCATGGAGACTTCAAGGTGACCCCCTTGGTCTTTGATCCTGGACACAATACAGCAACAGTCCACTCTTAGTGAAACACTGTCGCTGGTTTACTTAACACACAAATGATCATTACAGTACAGAGTGCTCCCAGCGAGTACTCCTGTAACATGCTACTGGATATTCAAACCTCAAACTCAGTTGGCTGGTGAATGAAGGCGACAGCACGCGCTCGAGGAATACCTCGCGGTCACAGTCACACGCTTTCTGGAGCTGTGGGCGAAACACGCACCCTCTTTGTTTTCTTTAGGCTACAGTGAGAGTGGCACACTGTGGCAAAGTAACGGAGATGCACCGCTATCGCGCGGCACCAGAGAAAGGAAGACAAAAATCAGCACGGCCAAGTGCCAGCGGAATCGACGCGAGTAAACAATCACATGTAAATAAGGAGAACAGGCATTGTACTGTCTAGGGGATTGCCCTACGATGCCCCATCCTTTTGTGAAGTAATTACTTCCCTTTTTGGGAAAGACAAACTGAGCCAGGCTAGACGTTTATGGAAACGTTTACAGGGCTCATTATTTCCTAAATCACAAGGGGGTTTCCTAAGAGTGCTGGCATTACAGCGTTAATCTCATACATGTACCGTTCAGCTTTAGGACTGAAAAGGAATTCATTCTGTCTAAAAAAGTAATCTGGATGAGGCCCACTGCTGACAAGCTTTGATAATGGGATACAGGGGCATACATTTATTTTCCATATTTTATGTTAATAGCATTTCATTGGTGAAAATAAATGCAGTCTCCCTCTCTTTTTTTGAATGTATCCCCTCCCCCAGAATTCATTGAATATGTATTTTATTCCTTTTCAGGCTTCATTAAATGTAAACGTGAGCTGAAATTTTTAATGATAAAAAAGGGGCACTAGTCAAGTTAATTACATCATTCTCTGTAAAAACTCTAGTAAGGTGAGGAGAAGCAACAACGTCCTGCATCACAAAGAACTGCAATATCACACTTACTTTCAGACTGAACATCGGTTTCATTTATGTACAGAATAAAAGCAGAGTATAGCTGATACCTATCCATTTAAACAGATCTGACATGTTCCCTTGACTGGTAGGATTTAACAGCAGGGCATGCAGTAGGAAACAGAGGCTATACTTTATATTCAAATGAATAAAAATGGAAAAGAGTACGAAAAGGTGGTCATACAAACCGTCGGTTAACCACCTCCTTAATGGAAGCACATTTCCAACAAGCTAGGTGTACCGTTGTGAATTACCGCGTACACCAGGCGCATATAAACAGACATACAAAACACACAGACACAATTATGTTACACATTTGAGACAGTTAGGTGCAGTACAGATGTACTGAAATAAAATTTCTATCGATTAAATAATTCAATGAATTCAGTTTTTATTGGCTGTGTTTTTAAGCGCAATTAGTGAAACCATGTGATGTTTCATGGAGTCAGAAATTAAGGAAGTCCTTTAAGAATCTTGCGAAAGCAGACACATCCGAGCGCCCATATGGAACGATCTAGAAGTTTCCATGTCACATTTTGAAGGTCACACACACACTGGGGACTAAAGAAACTAATGAAGTAAATTATCAAAATGAAATGTCAAATTATGACACACCATCTGTTAAGCATCATGGTGTTTATTTACTCATCCGTCTTTTTTCTGATCGGGGCCGTGGGGGCCTGCAGTCCATCAAATTCATTCTTTCTTTTTTGAAATTCATCAGATTTGACATTTTGGAGACAAACCCCTGAATATATGGGCTTTAGACGAAGGTCCTTTAATGCTTTGTGATATAAACGATCACAGAACAGGGGACTTGGTCAGTGAGAATGAAAGTCTTAACAGTTAACAGACACTTAACAGAGAAAAAGTCCTGACAAAAAATAGGGTGAAAATCTCGGCAGAGAGCTAGCATCACATCCGTTGCAGACAGAAAAAATATATATTTCTATTACTGGATGAATAAACAACAATTAAAAAAGAAATAAAATAATAATTAATTGGAACAACCTGATTCTGCGCTGTCAGATACTGTATGTACAAGAACTTTGTGCTCTATGATAATTATTTTTGCAGAGGAATTAGATGCTTGGCACACGGCCAGATTTATTTTTTTTTGGTTTGTATTTAGATTGGTATTTCAGGGTACACACTGATATTTATTCTGTGCACCGCTCAGTGTTCCTCTGCCTAAACTGAGAGTATACGTTTTAATTTAGCAGGCTTGGCAAACGTGCATGGCAGGCCTTGTGTTTTCGTTTGGGCGTGAGTCAAAAGAGAATCGCACCGGTCTCCCATGTCAGTGGTGTTTCTGTTGTAGATGTGAGACATGCACTTTATAAACCTAAAAAATTATCGAGGTGTCAGGCCTTTTTATTTGACTTGTATGAGATGGGCAAAAAGACATCAAAATGTATTTTGATACAAAAATTCCTATTTTGTAATGGAAGAGGCTAAACATTTTTTTGCGAAAAAGGGAGAGTTTTTGAGTAAAAGATAATTTACTTTTATGCTTTATACTCATGTAAGGGTTAACCAGTTGTATAAATTTACACATACTGTCACCAAACCAAACATCCGTTTCCTAAATAAAAATGAGTTTTGTGATTCCACATGTTTAAGTAGGCCTGACTTGTGGCAAAGTCCTTTGTGTGCTGACTAAAGCCATTTAAATCACAGGTGAAGGGTCGGTGATCACTCACTACATAGATTAGTGTTATTTTAAGGACCTCACATATCCATATGTTCAGTTCATCATGAGCAGCATAAAAGCCTGTGTCTTGCCCAGGTAACGATCCGCCTACTAACCAGCGTATATTTAAAAATGCATTATGGTGATCGGTTTATTAGCTATCGCAATCATCGTCTGGTTTTTGGCTGGCTTTGGGTGCCTTGCTTATGAGACATCCACACTTGCCATGTTACTTCTACAGAAACCTTTCTTTCAAAATGAAGGTCAGTTCAAAGTGTTACTGCCTTCGACAGCCCCGCCATCTTCAGCAAGGTGCCTTTGAGGAACTTTTCCAGCATGACTCACGGGCGACAATTCCTTTCTTTCTTCTGCCTAATAACACCGGTAGCTCTAGCCTTTCGAGAGCGAAGTCTGAACAACCAGTCAGCCTGGGGCTGAACCTTTATATCTGCCCAGATGATAATTACGAGATGAAAGTGACCGTGGTCTTTGTACGGACTGCTGTGGTGGTCCCATGCAAGAATGGATGAACTGTACGTGACTTCATACATCAAGCCACTTTTAGATACAGAAAAAAATTAGAGCTGGTAAATGTGGCCTTTTTAAAACTCTGGATGGTTTGTAAATCTACTATGTATAAAACTGCATGTTTTGCAAAGCTGGAACAGGTGACTTTCACAGTCATTCGGATCTGAGCAGGCTACTTCAGAGGCACATGATTTAATTTAACATCACCCTGACTTGGAGCAGGGTCATACCCAAACCCACGCTCTAGCAGCCTGTTAATAGTCATTATTCTCTGCCTTATAGATTTGTTTTTTTCCCCGACCTCTTATTTGAAATGACTCACAATGTATCACATTATTTGGCTTATTTTATTGATAAAGTATTCTACTGGGAAAAAGGATCGCCTATTAAATTTTAATTTTCTCCCTAAAAAAATTACTAAAACAACAGCTGAAAATTCTGAAAAAGACTCAAGATGTCAGTTTATACACAATTTTATTAATCGTGTTATAATTTAACAGAACACAACAGAAATCCACTGCTCGATTTTCTTCTTCTTGCTGTCTTATTTTTATATGTTCAACTTGGCAGATGGCAGTTATCTATTTTCTGTGGGATTTCTTTAAAGAGCTGGGCGGCACACAGATCTCACATCGCACGGCTCGTTTGCCGAAGACAATTCAGTTCCATTACAGCAGATGTACAGTTAACTTGGTTTTGGCAGGTTTATGGAAGCCGATCAAATGTACTTTCTAACATATTGTACATTTTCAAACGGCTTTGAGAGATTTAAAAGCGGCTGCTAGGAATTCTTCGAAAAGTACAAAGGGTTAGTTAAAAAAATTAACGTTGATTTTTATTCGAGCGGTGACTGACAGGACAGATGTGGCTTAAGCGTGGCCCTCTCTACATGACTGCAAATTAAACCGCAGATTTCTCAGCCATTTTATCTGCAGTGCTCTGAACCTGCGACCCTGCCAAGCGATATAGCCTCCTGCACAGCGCTTCAGATCATATGCAGATCATATCAACTATTTTTTTCTTTTTTTAGAGGCTGGGATGGGGGGGTACGCGTATCATTTAGTGCCACGCTAAAACGAAGAGGAATCTGGATGCGGCAAAAGGGAGAAAGATTTATTCTTCTGACCTGTGGCTCAGAGACTGGGAGGTGAATATACCTTCATCTAGGCTCTCAGCGAGCAAGGTCTGAATGCTTGATTGGAAGCTCTCAGTTACCAGTGCACGATTGTATGGGATTGACATTAATGTAGCTGTGAGTGATTGGCCAGAGGGAGGTTATTTGAACAGGGGAGGAAACAGCAGTCCAAAATGGAGAGTTATCTATATCTCACTCGTGCAGGTGGAGGGCGTTTGATACGTCCAGGGATTATGTCAGCCTCTCTATCAGTATCATACAGGAAGGGGTGCGCGCGTTCGCGCTTGCGATTGTGCGTGTTCTCGTTCCAGCACCATATCTTCTCTGGCTGGCTGGTTCTGTGATCTTATGATTCGACGCCAAATATAGGGTCTGGCGTCCGTCTGCTGTGTCCCATTCGCCTGTGTGTGGCATACAATCCAAGCACAGTGTTTACCCCAGGCTTGACAGATAACCAGAAAACATGTCAGACTGGACACTATGCCCACGCTCACGCATACATATAAGCGCAATGATATCTAGCAATTTTTCAGAATCATCTGTTAATTTTTTGCTTGTGGGAGATTTTACTTACACAAAAATGTTCCGAGGGTAGAACGAAAAGTGATTGGTTCACAGAGATAACCAATCAAATTGCAGAAGAGGTGGGTCCAAGTAACTAGAGGGGGCGGGACCAACAAATTCAATGCCTTGGTTCCACCTCCTCTAGTTGCTTGGACCCCCCTCCTCTACAGTCTGATTGGATATCTC
>JAODLD010000109.1:212922-226526 GCA_026781065.1 Mormyrops boulengeri
GGTGGGAGGGGGGGCAAAGGCCATAATCATGCTATGTATTGGGGGGGACATTGTGAGCACAGCTGAATTTTGGGAGGGAATACAGTGGTACCTTGAAACACAAACTTAATTCGTTCCAGAAGGCTGGTCGAGTTGTGATTTGGTTAAGGTCCAAGTCAAATTTCCCCATAAGAAATAATGTAAATGAATTTAAACCATTCCAGACCCCAAATGATTTAAACTTATCTACCTACCTAAATAATGATAAAAAGCATTAGCAATTAATGTAATTTGTAGATAAAGCACAAAAAAAATCTGACCAAACACAGGAACACAGCTTTCGCATGTCGCACTCGGTCGAGAGGAACCGCAAGACTGAGAGCGACTCATAGGAATACGCATCCCAGTCGGTCCGTTTGCCTTCGTTTCAGCCCATCAGAGGCGCGTCTCGAGCCGTACAAGTTTTAGTGGGTCTGTTTTGGTTTTTCGTGTTTCAAGTTTTTGGTTGAGTTGCGGCTAGGTTTTTCTTGACTGTCCCTTTCAAGGTTTGAATTGGTAGAGCTGATCGTGTCTCGACCCATACAAGTTTTAGCAGGAACAGTCAAGTTCCAAGATTTTGGTTGAGGTACAAGCCGAAAAAAAAATCAAGAGACTCGTTCGATGTCCGAGTTGGTCAAGATAAGAGACGTCTGTGTTCCAAGGTTCTACTGTATATTATAATTATGGCCTTGGTATCACCATCTACCATGAGAACTAGTCCTACTGGTTTGAATAAATTGATGTATTGCAGCTGAAATGGAGACTGTATCTATTTTGGTGATGTGTGTCAGCTTGGATGATTGAGGTCTTGACCTAGATGTTTTACCTGACAAGATGCTCATGCGTTTCAGTCATTTTAATGAAGATGTAATTTGTCATAATTTTCAGGTTAATAAGACACCATTTCTTTAAATTAAGTTAAGGTTTATACCAAGAGCAATTCTGGGGTTATCAATGTAAGTCCTGTTACATTCGTTTTTTGAGTGACTGAAATAAGCTAACTGTCTCATCACCTGCTTTTTGAGTCTCCCGGAAGCATTAGCACCTCATCAGTAAGCAAATGTAACAAATCATTGCGTGTCACCTAACACCGCTCCCCATTGCAGATTCATAGCCTGCTTGGGTTAGATTACCATAACCAGCAGTACTAATGTAAACTTCTCCTTTGCTCTTCAGTACTTAGACGCTGCAGCAGGCTAATCAGATTATTGTTGCCAGAACTGCTTATGGGCAGGGAAGCCCATTAGTTGGTGATGGCTTTATGGCTTTGATTTCGAAGCGTCCTCCGTGTTTATTTGACATTGATTGCTGGCGCAGAGCAGAAGCCGCGCGGAGACATGTCTTCCCAAAGCCATGTGCGGCGGAAGATCCCAGCTCCGAACGGACGGCTCTTTCAGCGCATTAAACCATCTGATTAAACGTTTCAATGCTTATTTTGTCTCCCTCTTAAGCGCGATAATTCCCGTTTGGAAAAAATCACTGCTGCGAATCAAGAAGCCGTTATGGTTTGTCTTTAGATGTGAGACGGACAGGTCCGATCTGGCCAATGCGCCACCTCCGCTGTGTTTATAGCAAAGACACATCGAGAACAGAAACCCATGCCCTTGGATTTTAAAACATGCAACTCTGTATGCGAATCACTGTCTTCGTATTACCCTTGTGCATATTAAAGTTTTAAAATAAGAGCATGCTGAGCTGAACAAAACCGATATTTGGCTGTTGTTCAATTTATGGATATGTCCAAATAAATATAAATGAATAAGCTGCCCACTAAGTCAGTTATACAGGACCCCGTTGTGCAGCTACCTGGCACTTCTGGTACCTGTTTTCAGTTGCCTGGCAACCGTTGTTTTTTTCTTGCTCAGAGATGACATCCTTTTTCAGAAGTATGATGATGCAATAAACCTTATTATTAAAACATATAATTAAAGACTTGTTTTCCTTAATGTCATGTATGGTAATCATAAAATAAATATATGTCTTGCCAGACTAACTCTTTTACCTGTGATCACAAGACACGCCGGCACTCGTACTGTATCTTACTGCTTATTGCTTTTCTTTATTTGACTTTACACTTCTGTTTTGCTGATTTAGAGGTTGTGGGCATAGACTGTCTTTATTCTGTGTGTTTGTGGCCTCCGGACCGTAGAGTTAAATGACGCCCAGAAGGTGTAACGTGAGCTTGGGGACCAGCACCATGTGTGTTCGTGTGCAGAGTTGTTAAGCTCATAGATTGTACTGAAGAAAATAAAATATCCAGGAAAAGAAAGGATGTAAAAAGGGGAATGATCCGTTTTGCAATATGTTGACTTGTCAAATCAAATTAATGATTGATTAATTGAATGAGTTATTCATTCATCGATGGAGACATTTATATGTCATCTTTGGTCACTTGAGCACAGCTGAGATGTTGTGTGTGTGGAGCAGGGCTGCTCAGCCTAAGCGGCCTAGTGGGTAATCAGCAGAGCTTTTACCCAAGTGGTCCGAGACGCTGGGGCTGTTAGAGTAATCACAGTAATTTGTGGTTCTTTATGGAGCGTGCGGTGAGCCTCGCTTTGTTCCTGCCTGCCCGTCTCCTCGCCCTCAGCCGGAGGTGTGTGCATGGGTTTGGCCTTTATGTTCCTCTCCGGGGGGGTCGTCGTAGCTCTGGAGGGTTTACTCTGCCCTTCCTTACTTTATTTCTTCTGGGGGCCAATGTAAGGACTAAGTGGAGATAACTGCAAAGTAATTGCTGTACTTTTCTTTTTGGGGTGGGGAGGGGGCAAGTCCTAACATGAAAAAGGATGAGAGAAGCAGGGCTGCCTGGGTCTGGCCTCTCACCATGTTGGCGAACTCATCTGCGGCTGCATTGTCTCCCAGCCGAGGACCGGTAACCAAATTGTGTCTATGCACAGTCATTGGGAACAATGATAGCGCATTACCCATAATCCCTGGAAAAGATCCGTAACTAAAAGGCAAGGCCTCACAGAATGTGCAGTTTTCCTCTAGGTGACTGTGTGGCGCACGGAAAACTTTAATGTGTTTAGGCAGAGAGAGCAGAGGAAGGGACTCTGCTCCACTTCAGAGGGCTGAGAGAGAGGACTCCATGCACCAATAACAGCTAAGTCTGAGAGTGAGGACTCCATCCACCAATAACAGCTCAGTCTGAGAGTGAGGACTCCATGCACCAATAACAGCTAAGTCTGAGAGAGATGAGATGGGTAGGAATTTGTTGGATAAAAGGGAACTTTTTTAATTGGATGAGAATTCCAAAAGGAAGCTCATTGCATGTGGGTCTGGCATGTGCCGCTAGACTCCACCTTGTTCAGCACTGGATCTCGAGTCCCTTCGGATTAATTATGTCATGGCATTGTTGAGTGCAGCAGGGCCTCGCTGCCTTCCCTCTGACCCAACTCCCCTTCCCTGGGCTTAAATGGGGCTGGGCAGGCGGAGTATTCTTTCTGGTTATTGCGTCTTCAAATCAAGCAGCTCATTAAAGGCTAATGGGGAGAGGCGGGCCATGTCGAATATTAGGTGTGTGTATTGTGACCCCTGACTGGGAGTACATTAGGTAAAAGGCATTAAGTGCGATTTAAACAAGGCTGGCATTGTGCCGGGCCCGCTGCCTGATGACATGTCCACGTGCCGCTTCTGAATTATCGCTGATGAGGATTTGTATAAAGCATGGGGGGGTGGGTGTAAATGAATGGTGAATTGTAAATTACGCCGCACGCAATGATCGCTTACAGACAGACACCTGGGTTGGCAGAATAGTAACCCCTAAAGGGAATGACGTATAAGGTCCGTTTAATTCATCACTTTGCATG
Organism: Mormyrops boulengeri; assembly: GCA_026781065.1. Taxonomy (NCBI): domain Eukaryota; kingdom Metazoa; phylum Chordata; class Actinopteri; order Osteoglossiformes; family Mormyridae; genus Mormyrops; species Mormyrops boulengeri. Next base: position 216,747 of record JAODLD010000109.1, read on the forward strand.
CCATTATTTTCGGTTTAATTAGCGGTACACGGCGCAGTTCCTCAAGCCCGACCTGCACACCAACACCACAGCGAAGTGGGTCGATAAGAAAGCCGGCTGGTTCCGAGCAGATCTTCGGTCACATGGTGGTTTTGCGCGTGATGCGTGACCGGGGGGAGCCATCTGTTGGGTTTATTTGTGGGACTCCCTGACGCTGAGACTGTGGAGGTGACAGTGAATCGGGGAAAGTGAGAGGAGTGGGGGTGGGGTGCCGCTCAGTGGGGGTGGGTGTGTAAAATGATGCCCTTAAGCTCATGCCCAGCTGGACTCCTGAATTTGGACTGGGAAACATGGTCTAAAAATCATGGCTTTCTTAAGTTTTACACAACACTTTCTTCCATAATAATGTATGCCTTAATGCTGTTGGACCTTTAATTTGAAAGCATCTTAAGAGTCTTCGTAGAATTAAATCCAGTCCTTTTTAATCTTTTTAGTCTTTTAATTAAGACTGTCCTGTGGAGAATAATGTGGACTTTGGTTGCGCTGTCATAACAACCAGCTTAAGTTGTGCCCCACCCCCATCCCACCCAGTCTCTCCGTGATGGAGTCACAGGATCCACAGCTTATCTTACTGCAAGACCAGTGTTTGGACTAGAGTTTGTAAAAAAAATCAGGGTATTTTTCTTTTACGTCTTCCCCTGGCCCTACAGTTGGACCATGACCTCATATCTAGCTGGCACATGTCTCTTAGGATGACAGCATCTGTTAAACAAACAGCTCTAAACGTAAGGCACGTGTTATGGGGGAGGGCTTTTGTGGGGGGGGGGGGGGGTCTTCAGTCAGTGCAGGAAATAGCCCTCGGGGATAATGAGTCTGAAAAACACAGCCCTCAGCTAGGGTTCATATGTTAGCTGTAATTTGTTAAAGATGCGGTCCGTAAACAACTCATGACAGGTTCACCGGGGGTTAATGAACGACGAGCACGAGATGGAGACCAACAATATGTCACCATCTTCTCCTGTCAATTAACTAGGAGAGCAACACCTGCGCACACCAGCGCCTCCTCTAGGCCGTCCTACAATGCCTGTTGTTATTTTAATTTAATTAATTGATGAATGCTTCCACGCCACTGAATAATTACCTTAATGAACAGGTTTCTTTATTAGGTACCATTACCTTTGAATTGCCCACTTAATTTATTCCGCGTTGCCTCTGGGCATGAAGGTGCATCAGACCTTTTGTCAGACTGTATACTGCACCGCACGGAATCCCCCGTGTCACTTTAAAATAAAGGAACATAAATAATCACACATCTGAAGAGATGTCATGGTTTCACGGAACCTTTGAGGATTTTTGATTGTTCCTCAGAGCAGACAGCGGGTCTCGGGGCAATACCACCCGGCTGACCTTTTCGCCGGTACCTCTTGACTCGAACTCGGTCACTTCGAAGTGGGTGAAAAGCAGAATGCAGACGCATTAAAATCTGCAACCTCTTTGGTTTCCACTTCATTAGGTCCAATCAGAGGTGTGATTTAACCTCTCACCTAGCGCCAGCCACTGAGGGGACATCTTTATCATGTTCCCCACCTCCTCCTTCTCCGGGATGTTCCGCTGGCCGGTTGCAGAGGGCCTCTTTAAGCACCCGGGATTTGGCGTTCGCGCGTCTAGGTTACCAATTTTCCGGCTGAGCTTCTCCTGAAGAGAATCAGAGCTGGTGTCATTTATGTTTCTGGATGAGGTGGGTCAGGGAGCCACAGGCCCAGGCGGAGGCACCTAAGCAGAGGCACTCATGCAGAGGCACCCAAGCAGAGGCACCTAAGCGGAGGCACTCATGCAGAGACACCCAAGCGGAGGCACTCATGCAGAGGCACCCAAGCAGAGGCACCTAAGCGGAGGCACTCATGTAGAGGCACCCGAGCAGAGGCACCTAAGCGGAGGCACTCATGCAGAGGCACCCGAGCAGAGGTACTCTAGCAGAGATACCCATGCAGAGGCACCCATGCGGAGGCAGCCATGTGGAGGTACCCAAGCGGAGGCACCGGTGCAGAGGCCCATCCACCCCGTGATTTGCTTCTGACGTTTCTCTCCTCCTTTATTTCCCTCAGCCTCAGACCGCTGTTGCCATGGAGAGCAGCACTCTCGCTGTAGAGGAAGATGGCGAGTTATGGGGCCCTCGGCACAATGGCGGCGAGGAGCGAGCTCGTAATCACTCCTCCTGCCGCTCCCGTCATTTTTCTTAATCACTTCCCCTTTTATGCAGATGCGTCTTTCCGGCAGCAGCAGAGACGGCTTCCGAAGCCGACGGGAGCGACGTGCTGCGAATGAAGCACTCAGAGGAGCCACGCAGGCCTGATCCTGTGGTGGAAAGGCGGTTCCAAGATACTTTTTCATAAAAATGAAAATTTAAAGCTGGTTTCGCTGACATTCACAAGCTCAAAGTGCCTAGTTATTTGTTGTTTTTGTACCAGTTGCCCAGGATGTCATTGCAACACCATCGTCATCATTATGATCAAATATTCAATTGAGACAGTGAAGGGTCCATTTCATGCTACTCTCCTTGGGGGGGGGGGGGATCAGACAAGAGGAGAAGGGCAAGCAGCGGTCCCTGCAGATATCCTGGAGAGCCGGATGCCACCGTCTGGGGCGTGATAATCTTTGGATGATATTAAATGTTTAAATAATGCATTGGGAAGAGATGAGAGGGGATATTGAAATGGATTTGCCATTTATGCAGTTTCCAGGCAATGCTATCTAGATATATGCAACGTTTTTGTGAAATGTATATTAAAACTGGAGAACACCCCAAAGGAACTCCCCAGAATAGTAAATGTGGGTGGTGTTTTTTAATTTTACCGTCAGAGACCTGGTTCATGAATGTAGCTAAATGAGCTTTGTCAAATGCATTTAAAGTACTCTTCGTGTAATGAGTGTCACACAGAGCGATGTTATGAAGACAGAAAGTCGGCATACCTACATTTTTACCATTTTTCTAGTTGATGGATTGTGGCTTAGTGGCATCAATGTTACACAGGGGTGGCGGAGGGTGTGTTTGTTGGGTTTAATCTGCTGTCTTGTAGGATCGTTGCGAATATGCTGTTTCATCTTTAGTAGTCCTTCTGCCAAGACCCTACACAAACACTACACAAACCCTACACAAACCCTACACAAACACTACACAAACTGTCTTCTCTGCCGTGCCTCAGTCTGTGACATGTGTGCTCCCGTACATGGCTTATGTGGCAGGATGGTTTACAGGAGCATCTGAGCATAATGTTGTCCAGGCACCACAGCAGGAGTGTGTGATGTGGGACGTGATCTTGCAACCAGCTGCTGACACGTTCACTTCCTAAATAGCAACCCTGCAGCTGATGCGTAAAAATGTCCTGAAGGCACAGTGAGAACCATTCAGATTTTAGTTAGATGTCAGACCAACCAATCAGATGTCTGGTCCTGTCTGCTCTAGTTGCTTGGACCCGCCTCCTCTACGATCTGATTGGTTATCTCTCTGAATCGATCATTTTTCTGCCTTCAGAACATTTTTGTGTAAGTAAAACTCCGATGAGGGCAGCTGACCCAGTGTTTTGTATTTCAGTAAACATGCTTAATGTGGATTTTTGCAGCACTTTATGTTGTGGTTGAATCTAATGTGTTTTAAAAATATCCATCCATCTATCTATCCATCCATTTTCCATACAACCTGGAGCCTTTCCCAGGAGGCAGAGGGCAGAAGGCTGGGGACACCCTGGGTGGGATGCTAGTCCTGAGCTGTCCCTTCAAGACTGTATGATTACAAATACATATTTGAAGAGAGAATCCAATATAAATGTTACATTATGAAATTTTCACCATTTGAATACATGCCATTAGCTTAGATTGTACCAGACAGCAGTAAGAAAAGGGACCATTCATTGAATTTAAGGGTCTGCAAGGAGTACATTTTTCCTCCATTTCCAGAGTCAGTCATTATGCACTTTGTTATACAAGATAATAGTACAAATTAAAGCTCTTTTCAAAATGTGAAGAGAGACTTTAAAGCTGCACAGGATGGTCGGGTCTCCTTCCTGTTGAAGACAAATTCAGCCCATAAAACTCAAATCAAAGTGTCGTTTTTGGCACATGTCTGTGATTCCGTGAGCACCCAAAATTAAATAATAATCTTTATAGTATTATTACCTTTTGCCTGAGCTATTTGCGGGCCGATTCCTTTTTGATCTGGACTTACTGAGCATGGCTGTTGTTAAAGTTGCGCACCTTCTCATGAATTATTGCAGGAAGCAGTGCACTGTTTGATTCAGCTTGTTTGCTTCATTCCTGTTTGACTCAGTTCCTTTTGCACTGGGTACTCAGTGCACCTCATTTTCTCATACTTGTGTCTCATATTGCGTCTGGAAAAATGATTTTTGTAGTGAAGGAAATTCTGTTTATGCCAAAAAAGGAAAGGATAATAGAAAGAGCATGGCCTTAGAGCAACTTAGCACCATATGTTTGCCTCCATGGTATCAAAATGATAAATACAGCCATGTTCTTCCCATAGACACTTTGGACTGTTCCTCAGGGCTTTCTTTTGACACCATTCTGGAGATCATGTTTGTCTGTCCTCCCCAAAATACACACATTACGTTAACTTGGATGACTTCGGACATTTTGTTGGGCCGACAAACTCTAGGTTGTTTAAGAGCAGAGAAGAAAAATAAGCAATTGTTTTATTGCTGTCACTACTGAACGTTCCAGAAGGTTCTAAATCAGCTTCCTGTGGTGGCTGACCACATCCCGCTGGCCAGCCCCAAGAGGGGAGCAAAGGTCAGGAAAAGGAGCCACAAATGAATCCAGATTTTATTAGCAGCTAGACGTTTTTCCTGTTTTTTCCTTTCTGGCTCAGATGCAAACGTGTCCCGGGGCAATACGCTGGCCTTCCAGCTTAATCACTGTCCCCCCAGAGCAGGAAGAAAGGAAAAGGGAAAAATGGAAGGAATAATCAAGAAAAATTGCAGGGAGAACGCCGGTGAGGACTTGTTTATTCAGTGCCCTATCAGGGCTCGACGTTTGCTGAAGGGAACACCAGTGTGATAATAATGTAAGGTAATTTCAGGCTGAGACTGAGTGCTGACCTATGCTGGCACTGTATGTGTGCTAGCTTCTTTACAGATTAAGAGGTCTGTAAAGGTGAGATGATCTCTACAGGTTAGTACAGTAGCTCTCTGCAGGTGAGATGATCTCTAAAGGTGAGATGATCCCTACAAGTTAGAAGACCTCTGCAGGTGAGATGATCTCTACAGGTTAGAAGCTCTCTACAGGTTTGAAGACCTCTATAGGTGAGATGATCCCTACAGGTTAGAAGACCTCTGCAGATGAGATGATCTCTACAGGTTAGAAGCTCTCTGCCGGTGAAATGATCTCTAAAAGCTGAGATGATCCCTACAGGTTAGAAGACCTCTGCAGGTGAGATGATCTCTACATTTTAGAAGCTCTCTACAGGTTTGAAGACCTCTACAGGTGAGATGATCCCTACAGGTTAGAAGACCTCTGCAGATGAGATGATCTCTACAGGTTAGAAGCTCTCTACAGGTGAGATGATCTCTACAGATTTGAAAACCTCTACAAGTGAGAGGATCTCTAAGTTTGAAGGCCTCTGCAGGTGAAAATGTTCTGTAGAAACGTGTTATTCTCCTGGTGAGAGTGTTGTACCAGTGTGTGCCGCAGTATGGTTGAGCGCCATTCCAGGTCAGAGCTCTCCACCTTTACAGGTGAAGTATGCTTTGTAGGTCACCTGGACAGCGGTGCCTGGTGGTGGCTCACCCTGGCTAAGCTCCCTCAGAGGTGGAAGACAGGCTCTGACCCTACAGAAAGGGATGACATCTGTACTAAAAGCTGCTGACGTTTGAGGTCCCCGTTAGCGGAAACGCTCATGTCACCCATGTCATCGATCACCTGGGTATTGATTTTTGGGGTCAGAGGTCAGGTCAGCAGTCGCCCTACAGATGCTCTTCTTGGCTGGTAAGTGGGCTGTCAGGAGTAGTTTAAAGATCCCAGAGTAATCTCACAAGCCTCTGTACACACTGAAGAACACTATGCTCCAGGTCTTTGTGTCCTTACTGTTTGTTTGCTATGTATAATCAGAGAGACCTGTGTACTGTAACACAAGTTGGCGAAATGAACTATCACGGAGCACGTAAGAGAGGAACCTTTTTTTATTTTATTTCTTTGACCTAAGTGGTCTAATTAGTTTATTTGTGTAACTTAACTTTTCCCCTAAAACTCAGCTCTGAAAAGCAGTGCTTCAAAATAGATGCAAGCTACAGCAGTATTCTTATTTTTTTAAAAACGACGTCACTCGTGAAGCTATTTTGTGAGAAAAACCCAGTCATGAGCGCCCTGCAGAGTGCTGACTTTGGATTGAGACGTCCCGAAGAGGGGAAAAAAGAAGGCCGATCATGTCGGTTTGTATCGTGAGGAAGCATGAAGCTGACAGAATGGAGAGAAGTCCTGGGTGACTCCTCTGAGAAAATGCCTGAATCTTTATAAACGGTGCGGGCGTGGGTGTGTGTGTGTGTAGGTGGGGGGGGGGGGGCTGCGGGCGCCAGCGTTGCCTGCAGTTCAGGAGGCCAACAGCGAGGTGGAGCCGTCAATCTGTGCGTGACTGTGCGCTGTGCAGGCGTTCCGTTTCCCATGCTGCGTGTGTTGTCGTGGCGATGCTGCGTGCGGGGTGGGTTCCTTGTTCTGAATGGGAGGGGAGGTGAAGCAAACATCTGTGGTTGAGAGAGATGGGGGGGGGTTTATGGAAACATAAAGGGCAGAAAAAAATGAAGAATGACTGGAAAAAGCGGAAGACAGGAAATGAAAGAGAGAGTTAAAAGCATGCACCTTTGTGTTGTCTTTTCTTTGGAGCAGGAAGCTGGGGCGCTGGGGTCTTGGCCATGTGGTCCCCGTCCGGGCCTCGCTATGAGCCACTGACACTTGCATCCATCCTGCCCCGTTGCTTCAGGACCCCCCAGGACCCCTCACACCCTCGAGTGGCCGGGCACTCACCAGAGCTTTGCGCGATCGCTGCGGTAGGTACGAGGCGCGGTCGGGGCGAGGGAATGCCACCCACGAGCTTCACATCGCCGTTTATTTAGGTTCTGTGCCACTTGCCGAACGTCAAACGCACAACAAGGAAGATGACGATGAATATGAGTCATGAAATATGGCCAGAGCGGTGACCTTGGCCCACAGAGCCTCCCGTCAGGGTGGTCCTGGTCCCAAACCCTAAAATATCCACCTCCGTGGACTCGCCCAATGTGACAACAGCCAACCTCTCGTCTTGTGCGACTCCAGGCTATGAAACGAAAACGTTCCGTCACTCAGCGCTGATGCATTGGTTGCTGTGGGCAATATCAATGTTTTTACAAGCAGGGGGAAGCTTGTTTGTTGATCTGTTCTAATTTGCAAGTCTAACAAAGCAATGTAAAAAAAGCAGATACATTAAAGTGGCAAGAAGCAGGATGCAGCTCGGGGAATATTTGGAACTTTATTGTTGTTTTTTGGAGGCTGGTGACAACAGTATGAGAGCAGGAGGAGTGGATTGTGGCCTTGAGAGGGTAACTCCCCTGGTCCAGCGTCTCACATGGTCTGCCATGTAAGACTCCTTAGAGGAGTGCGTTAGAACTGTATTCCCTCATGAGAGACACGGGGTGTCTCTCAATACCAAGAATGCAAAGGTCATATTTGTGGTCTTGGCAAGAGTGGTCTTGCTAACTTGCCTCAGAAGAACGGTTTTGGGGCGCAATGAATCATGGGATTGGTCTTGTCTGGCGAGGATGCAACCGATGTATCCTTGATATTTGGGGCAGAGCAAAAACGAGGGGGAATTTTGCCTTCCTCTGTACTTCTGTCATTATTGGAACTGGTCTTTGACAATGGAAGATGACGTAAAAAGGACTACACGAGATCACAAGTATGGTTGAGTACTCATATCGAGAAACACCCGCAGTGATCCCCTTTGGCTAGACTTGGCCGTTTTCTAATGTTTCATACCGTCTACATCTACTGTCCAGATATTATACTGCAGTATACAGTATTTTGACATGGTATTTTCAAAAGCAAAGCTATTATGCTATTTTTATCAAATTTGCCGATAGGGGAGAGGGGCGAAATGGTCCCCCATGGTAAAATTTGATGACAAATTTAGATTAAATAAAAAACCACGATAAGCCATAATACAGCCCAAGCCCACCCTCCACTACGAAGAGCAGCGCTGGCGCTCATGTTACTCATCGCTGTGGACTTGTAGCTAAACTGTAGCCTCTCCTGAGCATCCTTTCAGTATCTTTTGTTTCAGGATCTGGTGTCTGTATCACTGCTCGTGTGACTTGAATTCTTTTATTTTTCTTTGCCATTAATTGCTAACCTTCCTATTCAAAATGGCCTCCGTGCTCACAATGGTGAAGCAGTCCACGCTCTGAGCTCCTGCTGGCCCTTAATGGCAGCCGGCGGCTGTTTGTGGGGGGCTGGGGGGGCTCGATGCACCTTTCGAAGCGCTCTCTGCTCCTCTACGGCGATACATTTGGTTGATTAACATGTCAATGGTCAGTAGAGGCAATTTATCCCTGGTAATGGATTACATTAGTACGGAGATGGTAAGAACACACGGCGCATTGATGCTCGCTGTACATCTGTACATAGGCTGTTATAAATCTGCCAGCCCAAACCAAAGAAAAATTCCCCCACCATAATGGGTGAAGCCCACGACAGGACAGGGATAAGATTTATACTGTGCCAGACCTCAGGGATGCCCCCCTCCCCCACCAAGCCAAACATGCTGCTTCCTGGCATGTACCTGTAGCCTTGTTTGCCATCAATGTACCAGCGATCTGCCCCATTTTCCATGATCCCTCTTTCTCTCTCTTTCCAGCTCCCCCCACTGGCCTTCTGTTCCCACATTCGAATTGGTGGATTTGAGAGGTGTGGGGGCGGAGGGTGGCTATCAACGAGGGCCTGTGATGCCCACAACGTCGCTACCCTGCCCGCTGCCTCTGGAGTCCTCACGTCTCTAAGTGCCGAAGGTGCGCAGGCAGCCAGCAAGTTTGCAGAGCGTGACCCATTTATAAATGTTTCTCTTCATTAAATACCCAGGGGCCTGCTTTTAAAGGTCAGACCTGTTGACCCACGTTTTGCGTGCATGAGCTCGGCGCACGAATCGATATCTGACCTCGCAGTGCTGTGGCTAACGGGCCATCTATTCCGTACTGGCGGGCGAAGGATAAATCAAGTCCTGGCATATTGAGTCTTTAAGGAAAGCAATCAAGAAATATCACATGTCAGTCATGCGCCACTTTGGGAAGATTAGCGGAATTTCTGAGGCGATTGCTGTAGATGCATATAGGACTAAGGTAGACAGAAACACAGACATACACACCGTACTTCAGAAAGAGCCGTACCTGAGACAGAGAGCCGTACCTGAGACAGAGAGCCGTACCTGAGAGAGAGCCGTAGCTGAGACAGAGAGCTGTATCTGAGAGAGAGCCTTACCTGAGAGAGAGCTGTACCTGAGAGAGAGCTGTACCTGAGAGAGAGCTGTACCTGAGAGAGAGAGCCGTACCTGAGAGAGAGCTGTACCTGCCCACTTTTCATACCCCATTTATCTTCCATAGTGTGACTCGCAGGGGTGCTAAGTACCCCCACCCCCCAAAGTGGAGTGTCCACCTTAATTTGTCCACTAACAAGACCCTCTCTGTTCCAGAGGGGATGGGGGGGGGGGGGGGGTTACCACTGAATGAAAGTTTTTAAAAGTGTGCCGGTGTGTTTTGATATTCAAAATGGCTG
>JAODLD010000109.1:236855-250289 GCA_026781065.1 Mormyrops boulengeri
TCCCGTCTGTGATCACCATTCCGCCCAGTCCCGTCTGTGATCACCATTCCGCCCAGTCCCGTCTGTGATCACCATTCTGCCCAGTCCCGTCTGTGATCACCACTCCGCCCAGTCCCGTCTGTGATCACCATTCCGCCCAGTCCCGTCTGTGATCACCGTTCCCACCCATCCTGCACTTGGCCGCTGTGCATCTTGCGCACAGACTTCTTATCTAGTACCATTTAAGATCTTAACCTGCCTGCATTTGCCTCATAATTTAATCAGCTCTACAAGAGCTGTGATTAGAGCATAGAGGAGCTGGCTCTTCCACAATCAGCACTCCTGTCCCCCATTTCGGTTTTCATGAAGTTTTCCTACCCCCGTATCAGAGAACGGGGATTTGCCGCCGTTAGGGCTCAAACCCAGAGACCTTGTTGATGCCACCGTGCCCCTCCTTGCCAGACGCACAGTGCCCAGCATGGCCCCTGATTGCCTGTCGGGTTGTTTCTCATCAGCACTGATTAACGGGCGTCAGAAAGCGCTCGCTGCATAAAAATCCCAGCATGCCCGGCGTGTGCGTGAGCCGCTGTGCCTCTGACTTTGTAACAGACAGTCCCTTCTGGGGACTAACATGCTGTCCTCTAACAGTGCCGGCGTCGTTTGGGGCTCGTCTTCATCAAAGCGTAACAAGGTCGAGGGGGCGCTTCAGGCTTCAGATCCAAAAATAGCCTTCCTCATCCAGTGGGGGCGCTGTGTGTCACCTCCAGGGCTGGGTGGTCCGTAAGAGCATTCGAAAAAGTCTCTGGGATGAGACCCGGCCGCCCCTGTCACTGATCTCTGTGGGGGCTGCTCACACTCTGGGGAGATGGCAGGCAAGTTAGGTCTGTGCCCCCCCCCCATCCCCCATTTCCAGCTGTACGAAGAAGCTTCAGGCTGCTGAGAGTCTGTGGAGCCCGTCCACACTGGTGTGTGCTGTGAGCCACTGAAGCGTGTGGGCTGGGGGGGGGCCTTGAATCCCCTCCCACTCTTCTGATCCATGCTTTTAGTCCTGCTGGATAGTTTGGGACCCAGGCGCTCGGGTCGTTCCAAAACTTCCCGTGAAGCGGGCCCTGGGCTCCGGTAAAAATGAGAGTGCAATGTTAAACTGCCGTTCACTGAGAATGATTGTACCATTTGCACAAGCCGACCGTGGTCATGTGATCACTGTCGTTCTGTAAATGGCCCCCTGCTCCTGTGGAGCCCTTTTTTTGGGGGGGCGGGGTGAATAATAGCTTCACTCAGGCAGTAATGGTGGAATGGTTAAAATGGTTATCATCATCATTATCACTATCAATTGTTAAACGCCCCCCATTTTCAATCCATCATGCAGACCCATACAGCGGTCTCTTCAGGTGCTGCTCTTCCCTCTCCTGTCCATATTACCCATCATGCTCCAGTCCCCCACACATGCCCTTCTGCATTAATATACCAAATGCTCTCTTTTCCTGTGCCGTGACCCTGTGCGTTTCTCTCTACGCCTGAGACTACCCCCTGCTGGTGGGACATGTACGCGGTTCGGCCCTGAGCCCCACGGTGACGCTGGGATCCCACCGCACTGGGGAGGCCAAGTGGCGGACAGCACCCAGGGTGAGGGTGCAAGGTGATGCCCCCCCCCCAGGTCCCGCACGGCGTGTTGCATATTTTCAGCTGCCACTTTGGATTTACCTCCGTAACAGGTAGCGGCGGATATTGTGTCTCTGGCATTTCAGCACGTGTATAACGGTTTGTTGCGGTTCTCATGGCTGTGGCATCTCTCCATCCACCGCTCCTCTTGGTTAATGGAAAGACTGGAAATAGATGGAGTTGTTTTGATCACCACTCCAGTCATTGTGTTTTTAAGACCATGCTTTTTATTATTTCATTGTTCCTGTTTCCAAGAGCAGCGTCGTTGATGTTTGCTTCTCTTCAGTTCGAGTGTGTGAGGGATGCTGGGCTACGTGTGTGTGTGTGTGTGTGTCTGTGTGTGTCTGTATCTGTGTGTGTGTTTGTGTGTGTGTTTGTGTGCGTGTGTCTGTGTGTGTTTGTGTGCGTGTGTCTGTGTATGTGTCTGTGAGTGAATGTGTGTGTGTGTCTGTGAGTGAGTGTGTGTCTGTGAGTGAGTGTGTGTGTGTGTCTGTGAGTGAGTGTGTGTGTGTGTGTGTCTGTGAGTGAGTGTGTGTGTGTGTGTGTCTGTGAGTGTGTGTGTGTGTCTGAGTGTGTGTGTGTGTGTGTGTCTGTGTGTGTGTGTGTGTCTGTGTGTGAGTGTGTGTCTGTGAGTGTGTGTGTCTGTGAGTGAGTGTGTGTGTGTGTCTGTGAGTGAGTGTGTGTGTGTGTGTCTGTGATGTAATATATTACATTGTGGGGATATTTGTTTCCCACAATGTGATACAAACCGGTTATTTTGACGTTGTGGGGACCATTTTTTGGCCCCCACATGGGGAAATTCAGTTTTATAAAAATTTGTGACTGCAATCACGAAAATAAAAATGCCAAAAAACTTATATTTTGTTAGGTTGCTTACAGTTAAGGTTAGGGCTGGGTAGGGGTTAAGGTTGCCATTGTTAGAATGATGATTTTGACCATAGAAATGAAAGGACGGTCCGCACAACGATATGGATACAAACGTGTGCGAGATGAGCGTGTGACCTTGCACGCAGCATCGCATGTGTCATTACGTTCGTGTCGATCTGCGTCTCTCCATGCTTGTTAACTGGTGTGTCTCTGAGGGGAAAGGCCCGGTGGTGGAATAGCCCCCGCCAGTAAGACGTCCTGATCCCTTGTGGTCTTGAGCAGCCCCCGCTTGCACAGTGGGTCTCTGCTAAAGCTCAGCCCAGTGCCTCCCCCTAGGCCACTTGCCTGCGATGCGCTTTGCTTGGGGTGAAGACGCAGTCCTTCCTTTTTCACAGTGTTTGCTTTAAACCCTACTTAAAGGCATAGCCTAAGCAGGTCGCCACAGGCCAGTCAGATAGTTTGTCTTGCTTGTTAAAGCAGCCTCATGCTGTTTGATTTATGCATTTTGTTGGTCCTAGTTGGCCCTTCCGGATGAGGAACAAGGCAGGCATGCGTCATGCACGTCGGCTGACAGAGCGGGGTTGCGTAAGCTTGGAGTTCAGAGCAAGCTTCAGGCTTGGCTCTACCTTGTTATCTTAAGGTTTCCAAGGCATCTGTTCCCCAGTCCCCTCTCCCCGCCAACCCCCCCAGTCAAATAATACCTTGCAACGAAGACTGATAGCCTTTGTCCCCTCTCTCTGGGGTTGGAAGTCTCACATCTGTCCTGATGCCCCTCCCACTCTACTGCCCCAGAGTGGGACAGGAAATGCTTTCCCTGGGGATGACAGACGGACGACACGGACACCCGCGTATCCTGGAGCAGAAAGTCACGCAGCACAATGCTCTATCAGTGTAGCGGAACGCTCCGGAACACAGGAGCGTTCCAGGGGCCTCACCAAGCCCTGTTCGCCTATTGTTTTTCCCCACCGTATCTCTTCCCATTCATGCCCTTGTTTTCACTGCGTTAGCAGCTCAGTTGTAACTCTGTCTCTTGCCCCCCCCCCGCCCCACTCCCACACCTGTTTCCTCCCTCCTGCCAACACCCAGGCGGTTCCTGCTCTTTCATCCACTCTGAGAGGAAGTGCTGCTCTTCAAGGTCTTCGACCTGTGCAAACGCCGTCTGCACACACGCGCGCAATAAACTTGTTTACGTGCGATGAGTGGCGCGTGTTTAGTTTGGACGCATTTTTTGCACGGTTATCTAAGTGCTGTGTGTTTTGATCTGGGGAGCGGCATGGCACCATGTGGCCTCCGAGGGGGTCGAAGGTGCTGATGCTGTAGAAATGTAGATGCCGGGTGGGTTTGTGACCGTCTATACAGGTGTTTTCCTGCTGATTCAGGGCTCCGATGAGGTTTCTTCAGCCCTTTGAAGCTCTTTTATGTGGTTTGGGAAACCTGGCGAAACTCCAGATGTGAAACTTTGTTGGGGATTTAATGTCTTACTTTGTTTTGTTCTTTTTCTTTTAAAGATTTCTCTTTTTACTTTTTGGCGTGAGGCTTGGCAGCCTATGTGCAGTGACTGGGCCTTAATCTCCGCGGAGCCCAATGGTCCTTCTCCAAAAATCAATTATCCCGACACCCCTCCGTCACCTTCTGCACGCACAACGTGGATCAGACTTTTCCAGCATAAAATCGCTTTGCTGTTCATCCTAATTTGTCCCCAGCGCCTTTGTTTGGTTTGCCGTGACGGGCGGCGAGTTTAGGCCGATGCGCTCGTATGGGAGTGCCTGTCTCTGGGGGGCTGGGGGGAGGCAACATCAACGTGAGCAGTTTTCTTTTTCGCTATTGTCTACGTCTAAGTGTGGAGCAATCGAGCAAAATCATTGCTCATCCCAGCAGACCGCCTCCCTGTATATCTCTTTAGAATCGATCCCTTTTATAAATCACTCACACTGTCCCGAAGCTTCCTGCTTTGTGTGGGAAGAACCATTAAATCCAAAACACCACAGGGCCCTTGACTAAACGCTGCGCCGAATCACCCGGACGCACGGCCACTGGTCCATGTACCCGTGTGTCCCTGAGGTCCCTCACTTGCGGTGCCACTGCCTGGTAAGGATGTGACACACAGCCAGCGCCGTGAGCGTCCTCTTACATCTCATCGGGAGACAATGGGAGTTCTGTGCTGTAAGAACCCAGTCACTTAAGCGAAATGGTCGCCCTTTAATATTCTATGAAGCCTATTCTGTGAAGATGACTACGCTTATTTAATAGCGGTTTGTCTACACTCGCCATTGTTCCTCTAGTCCTTCAAGCCTAATTAGGGTAATAGCAGAATGTCTTTGTTCCCTTTGTGCGTTCTCTGGGCTGTGGAACCGCTCGTGGAAGCGGGGGGTCCTCCCGTGATGCTCTCTGAGCACCCTTCTCTCCCCGTGGCCCGTCGCTCTTTCGGCCAGGCCAGGTGAAGCTTTTCCAAACGGGGGCCGGTTACCATGGCGACCGGCATTGGTGGGGTCGAGCGCCTTCCGTTGTTTCCTCCACGTGGGTGGCCCCAAAGCGGCCCACCCCTCTTCCTGAGTGTCTCCCCGGTGGTTCCGCCCAAGCTTACCTCCTGGGCTCAAAACGTCGCGCTTATTCCCCCGTAATGACGGCCTTGCGGCAGATGACTCGTTATTCAGTGCCTTTTGCTCCCGCTGCTCGATCACATTTGTCGGAGGGGCGGATTCTCTTAATGGCACGTTTTCACATCGGTGCCGTGGGCTTAGAGCAAGTCTGCCTATGGTTTAATCCTGTAGCCCTCAATGCCTAGTAAAGTTAGCTGGAACTTCAGGTGAAGTACTGAGTGAATCACTTCAGGAGAGCAGTTAATAGGTCGGGGTTGAGTGAACAGCAGGCTGCCCCAGGGCCCAGAGTGCACCCCCCTCCCCCCACACTGTGCCAGGAGTCTGCGACGCTCCGTCAAGATGGTCCTCAAGGGTCATCGCTTCAGCTCAGCCCCAGTTTCTAATTGCTTTATTCACATAGCGAATCCCTCTTTCCGGGTGCAAGACCGATGTTAATTAACGCGTATCCTCAGAAACCTGTGGATTCCCCACGCTTCAGGTTCACATGCACCTCTGTCCAGTGTAATGGCACGGAGTCCCTAGGTGCCTGCACTGCATTGTGGGAGCTCTCTCTGCTCTATGAGCAGCACGACATCGGTTGCTGGGAATCTTCGCATTTTGGGGCCCCTATCTGATTGAGTTTTTGTCAGATTTCGGATTACGGCATGACTGGTGGTGGTCTGTGGGTGGGGTGATGAGAGGCGGGGCTTTAATAGCAACAGTGGGAGGGATTATCATGCACAACCAACCACTCTCCTGTTTAGCCTCATAGGAACCAATAAAATGACTAGTAGGTTGTAGGTTAACACAGTCAGTGACTGAGAGTAGGGGTGAGTCCATCTGTCACTAACGGCAAGCCCATGGACAACCTTGACGGGGCACTGATCTTGTTTTCCTCTCTCTCTTTCTTAATCTCCCTCTTGCCCCTTTGAAACGTTGCTTAAAGAGAAGCAGACACAGAGATTAAAAATGCTCCCTAGCTAATCGAGCAGCCTCTCCCTCGCAAACTCCCAATTAACATCTGTCCAGTGAGGGTCCCCTCTCAGGTTCCGTGGGGTAATTAAAGTGGCAGCCCTCCCGGGTTGAGGGCTGATGTGTTCTGTGTGTGTGTGTCTGTATGTGTGTGGAATAGGTTTATATTACATTGTGGGCACCAAATGTTCCCCACAATGCAATAAAAACCTGTTTCTTTTTACATCGTGGGGACCATTTTTCAGGTAGTAAAGCGGATAAATATCATCAGTGTTGATCTGACTCCTCTCCCACTGGCCGGCTCTGAGGAGGAGCCAGGCTGGGCCTGTGCTGAGCCTTCTGGGGGGGCCTGGGGGTGGAGGGATTATTTTGGGGAACCTGGGGGGTGGGTGTTTTTCAGGTCTGGTTGTGGGAGGCAGGCAGGGCTGCAGAATTAGATTCGCATCTAAGATGGGTGTCATGTGTTCAAATGCCTCCGTGTCTTAAGTCAACAAGTCTGCCCTTCTGATACGACAGGTACTGATCTAAACGTCTTTGCTCATTAAGCACCAAATAAAAAGACCATAAACAAATCCTCGGCTCTGCCTGTGTCGTGGCCAGAAAACTCGCACTTCAATATATGAGCGTGTTCTGAAATTATAAGCCTGACATTTAACAAAGGGTCTTTGGCGAGTTGAAATGTGTGTTTGCCGCCCAGGAGGAGACCTGCCTCTCTGAGCACCTTGTGTGATGGATGCAGGGATATTGGGCTTGTGAGGAAGCCATACTCGAAGGGCTAATGGCAGGCACCATATACCCGATTCAACCTCCCATTTCCCTTACAGTGTGCTCATCATGGACTGCCACACCCCTGGTCGCCAGATCAGTCCCTGCCTGGCCAGCAGGTGTCGCTGGTCTCCCCTTTCCTAGTGTTAGAGTCCTTTGTGAGTATGACCCTCACCTGTGTCTTGTTGTTCCCAGCTCTAGTGTTTGGTTGATGGTAATTGACCTGCACCTGTCCCTCTCTTATCCTCGTTATCTGTCTATATCTTTGCCTGCCCTTGCCCCTGCTCCTCACTTGGTCATCGTTTGCCTGTAGCTGTTGTCGCCCTGTGTTGCTCCCCGCCTTAGTTTTTGTCTTTTACCTTCTTTGTTTTTGATCCCTTTTGGTCTTGTGTTTTGTTTTTCTCGAGTTCAATAAAGTCCCGTCCTTGTGAGTCGCAGCTTGGATCGGCCATCCTTCGTCATGCCTGTCCGTAACACCCAGTACTATACAGTGGAGCCCAAAGAACCTTCCAGAGCAAGGATGCGATGGGTGACTGCTGTTCCTCCTCCCCCACCGTCCCCAGGCGCTCCCGCTGGCCTGTTCATCACTCTCTGAGGGGGGTGTAGCTCACCCTCGCAGTCACGTCTCGCGGTCATGCCTGGACAGACGGTCTGCAGCGCCGTAAGGCTGTTTATCTGAGCCGAGTGCCACAGAGTGACGCTGCTCCATACGCAGCGAGGGCGTCCCGCGTCATTTCGGTGCCAGCTGTAGCCATGTAGGAAGCTTCAAACTCTGACTCATTTTGGTCCAACAAAAGAACTGCATCAGACGGCCACGTCGGCGGCGAACTTTAGGGAGTTAAAGGTAGCTATCAGTACAATATTTATTTAAGCTTTAGAATGCTGGCTCCTTCCTTACTCTAGTGCATCTCCTTTTGTCTATCTATAAATGTATTCAGAAGCAGATAATTGCATCTCTTGGCTAATTACGCACACTTAGAAGGTATAAGGTGTAAAATGTGCATTGAGGATGCAGCCTGGTGCTGTAATGTGCGCTGGAAGCTGTTTGTCATTAAGCGGAGAGCAGAGCCCACTCTGCCGGCACAGGCTTTCTCCTGCCACTTGTCTTATTCACACTTCTGTAGCTATTTGTCTCTCAGCCGCACCACAGGTCATTAGCGAGGGATCCCTGTGAGAGGAGTCACCAAGCTTCTTAATTGCTGTGGGAGTATTTTCCGTGACTAAAACCCACCTGGGTTTAATAGTTGGAAGAGAATTATAGTTATTTTTTTGATGTCCCTCATTTGGATGTAATTTAATTCTTCCAGTGCAGAAGGTCAGGCCGCATCCTGGAGCTGTTGTGTGGGGTAGGTGCTGCGTTCCTGTTGTGTTACCTGTATGGATGCAGGCAGGACCGCCAGCTATGATTTCGAAGCTCATACCTGGCTGGGCTTCCGGTTGCCAGGGGCCCCATGTTCTCTGCATGTGGGGGTGTGTGTAATGGCTCCTGTGGGAGCGGGGGGTGGCCTCCCATCCTCCCTGGCTCGGTGCCTTGCCCCGCATTGGCCGCCGGAGATGAGGGGGTGCACATATCCCATTTGACATCAGTGTCTAACTGGGATTTATTAAACTAAACCAACAGGCTATTCTGGAACATTCTGGTATACTAAAGACTATCAGGCCATTTTTGGCAGGTGACATCACAGATGGCTCAGAAAATGTATCATAATATTCTGCAGCTAGTAACTGTTGCAACCATTTTGACAGTACCTTACACAAATAGGTCAACCGTTTGCTGCAGCCTTATTAATGTGCACTCTAGGGTCAGGTTTAATGTTATTGGTTAATATTTTATTTATGTGGTTAAATAAAACCTACAGTTTATCCCTGTTATTAAGATTAAAACTTGGATAAGCTTCCAGGCAAATCGCAAGAAAAGTTTCCCACGGAGACTGGAGCCATTTGAGTTTTCAGAAAAGCTTTTCACACAACATTTAGGCCCAGTGAAAGTCCTCCGATTACCTGAGCCTGCATGGAAATCGTTCCGGTTCATTCACCAGAAGGGTGACATTTTATGCAGTCATGAAGACGCCCTATCCTAAGCTCTGTGTGTCCGGTGCTTCTCCATTTAGAACCTACGCAAAGCTGAAAAGTTACTCCGCTCTTAGTTGATAGATCTTTGTAATTTTTATTTTTAGAAAGCAGAATTACCTCTGACTGCCGAACAGCTGTCAAGTCCCATCAGGAGTCGTCATTCCTGACGGCGGCCTCCTTCCATCTTTTTGGGTTTTATTTCCCCTGTGAGTTACTCTGACACACACCCTTTGTGTGGAGTAGTGTTACCCTCGAGCTGCGGAATGGTCCTGCTGACGGCTGTATGGATGCTGTGGGTCAGGGATCACTGGGGACGCCCATTAGGGCCTTGCATTCGCCCCGTCATGTGCGCGCCCCCCCCCCCCCCCCCCAAACTGCTTACTCTGGGGCCCCTGTAGCGATGGCCTCTCCATCCTTCATGCTCTGACAGGCCCTGGCAGGTGACATGCTCACAGTGGCACGCCGCTCTCTGCGGCATGGATGTTTGCGCAGGAAGGCCCTTTAAGGATGGCCGTGTCAGAGGGAAGTTGCAGGGTGGCAGTGATTGATGCGGGAGTCCTCACTGCCAAGCCCCCCCACTGAGCCCATCAGGACACGTCCCTCTTTGCGGTGAGCGCTGTTCATGTTTGCGTCGATGCACGGCTCACCACGCGTCGGGCCTGCAAGGGCCACTGTGATTGTAGAGTGGAGTTCCATTGTGTGTTCATTCCCAAGTGTGGCCTTTGGTCTTATAGTCAGCATCAAAAGTAATAAAATGAAGAGCAGAAGGATATCTTGTAAACGTACAAAAAATATTTGGGTGATCTGTATTTATGTACTGCATGCTGTTTAGTGTGTTTTCATTAACTACAGAAAGTTAGAAAAGTGGATTTTTTTATTATAATGTGCACAGCTTAAAGGCTCCATGTTTATTCAAGCCCCACAAAGTAAATCTCATGTTGACCTGACTATAGGTCGGATTTTTTTTCCTCAAACTACTAGACAAAAGAGGGAATACATGGCGCCAAATACGCTATTTTGTAACTAGTGTTTATATGTACTGTCATATAAATTTGCTGTAATATTTCTTGCGTGAGCATGACAGTGAAAAACCGTGTCACGCCAGATGTGTGAGAGCTGGCAGCCCTGTTTAGTGTGAATCCCTGAGTGTCGCGTAAATGGTTGACTTAAACCGATAGTGTCTGTTAATAAAGATAGTAACATTCGTTTCAAAAGAGCTTTCATATCATTCATTAATTTGGCTCAACCTTTCTCTGCAATATTTTTTTTATCCTCTTCATTTGAGTCTGCTGCATTGAAAGTCTGGAGTTTTGGAGTTTGTAATATTCATTATCTAAACCCCACAAGTAATACATTTGTTTTTTAGAATGTTTGCTGTTTAATACACTTATTGTAATCCGATTGCCTCGGGTTACTGGTTATCTTATTATGTGTTCTTGTCAAATAAAATAATTTTTCTTAAGATTTAGCAAAAACTTTTTTTTACCTAAAAATAGTTGCTAAAAAGTGGGGGGTGTTATAATCGGGGTCGTCTTACATCCGGGCCAGTATGATAAATGTTTAGTGTAAGGAGCTAACTGGGGTGCTGTGTGTTTGACAGTGAAATGCTCCCACGTGCAGTGGGCTTTCGCAGCAGCATCAGGGCCGATTGTCACTGTACTGGGGCTGCGTGGCTCATCGTGGTAAACCCAGGATTTGGCCTGAGCAACGTGGATTAAGTTGGTCATCGTGATCTGTGTAGGCACCCTGAAACAGCCAGGGCAGAAATGCATAACTAGACCCATCGATAAACTGCGCAAGTTTTGCATTCCGTGGTCGTGCGATGGTTTTTGTTCCCTGATTTGTATATTTCGATTTGTTCTCCTCGCAGAAAGTGTATGGTCTTCTATCATGGGGGGCCTCTGCGGTCTATGTGGTCTGTCTAACGAGTGTCTCATTCAGTCGGGCTCTCGAAGGCTTGCTGCACAGCTGGCTGGAAAGTTGGAGGGAAGAGGAAACAAAGCAAGATGTTTTGTGTGCTGACAGGGCTTGGGTGATGGGCGACGGATGAGAACAGGGTGAACAAGGGACAAGGGAGGGGCCAACGGCGGCCATAGGGGACAATTTACTGCCACGATGATCCCGGCTCTGCCAGGTGAGGGGTGTGTGTGTGTGTGTGTGTGTGTGTGTGTGTGTGTGTGTGTGCGCGTGCGTGCACGTGCAGACATGTGTCTCCGGGAGTGTTTGCTCTTTACACCTCATTCCAAGGTTCAAAGTGATCTGATTTTTTTTTTATGTTTTGTTTCAAAATTTATTTTATTTAATATTTTGAGAGATCAAGGTTAACTGAGTCATTAGTGAAGCTCTACAGCGGAACGAAACTGTTCTAGAAACACAAACGGGTGTGTAAGTTAACGCTTGGGCTTTGATGTGCCCCCCAGGGATGTGGGACGAGGCCCCTCTTTGTTCCCCAGGATTAATGGGACCAGGGTATACGTGTGTGTGTGAGTGTCTGTGCGTGCGTGCGTGTGCATGCGTGTGCGTGTGTGCATGCGCGTGTGTGTGTGTGTGTGCGTGTGTGTGTGTGTGTGTCAGGCTCCCACTCATGGCTGTCTGCAGCATGCGCCCACTACATGGTGTTCGCCATGCACATCCGAGCCCCCACCCCCAGCATCGGTGTCATCTTACGCAAAGGTTCTGGTGGAAAGGGGGTCAGCATGGGAGGAGGGGGACTGCCCAGCAGGTGGCATCACGGGGTCCCCGGTCCTCAGGAGGCTGCGTCTACACGAGTCCCGAGGCACCATTTGGCAGGGGAAGAGGGACCCAGAGACCAGAAAACAGGAGCCTCTTCCAGAACTTTCCAGCACCTCCTGGCAGTACCTATCTGTGTTAGATTCCTGTGCCTTGGATTTGGCAATACCCTATTGGCATTGCCCTATTGGCATTACCCTATTGGCATTGCAGCACTCGCTTGCTGTGTGTAGGGACATTATTAGTATTACTTTTGTCACTCTGTAATTTTTATTTTATTTATGCAAAGACTTTAATGGAGTGGTAAAGGGTAAATACCCTGCTCCGGGGTAAACAGCGCATCCCAGTCTGGGACTTGAACTGATAACCTTGGTGCTACAAGCAGGTTCTGCTTGGAGCTGTAGCTGACCTTTCGCTCCCCTGTGCCGCTTGTGTCCTGTGCTGCATCGTTTTAATAGGCACAGTAGCGTGAGAGAGTTCAGGGGTCAGAGCACAGGATGCTGGGACGGCCGTGAGTGAATCTTGGGCATCGTAATCCCCGCCTGGTCCTGAATCCTGCAGGCTGACCCTTGTCTATTACTCAGGAAACATTTCTCTTCCTCCATGGCAACCCTCCGTAACCAAGGTGTTCAGCACTATGCGAATAAAAATCACGCATGGGTTTCCAGCTGAATTTAGGCCACATGTTCAACTTCCCTGCCTGGGCTGTGACCTGCCACCGTGCTGGGACCGGTGTTCTGAGCCTGAGAGGGGGGCTTCCAGGTACTTATTAATGGCTGTTTTGAGTTTGACAGACGGAACAAACAACGGTAGGAAGCAGGGCTTGGATGGGGGGTTGCCATAAAATACTGCCAGCTTCACCCCCCTCTGGCTCAGAAAGCATCTCTTCATGCCTTTTTGTGTGTGAAGAAGGTCTCATAACGTCACACTAGGTAAGACCTGCAACGCAATTTAGATGAACTCTGCCTCCCATACCAATTTATCTGGTACCGGGTCACAACAAACCTACAGCCAATCCCAGGAAGCACTGGACACCAGGCAGGTCATGTGACTTATGGGGTGTTGGGAGGGACGTCCCACCACACATGAAGCCAGGGGCAGGATTCGAACCCTCAACCCTGGTAGAGTGAGGCTATAGTGCAGCCCCCTGAGCCGCCCCCTCAGTGATGTATTGTTTCTGCAGTGACCTGTTTGCTCTTTCAAAGAGCCCAGATACAACCACAGTTCTGAATTAAAATGCACTAATAACCTTTGCTGAAATCCCTCGCTGCTGTTTGCGGGTTTCTCTCTTAGAGCTGCCGGCCTCAGCACTTTGGTGTCCTGGGCTTCTGACCCGCCCTTCCCCCCCGAGCCCTGGGCGTGCTCCGCTTTAATGTCCCCTGTACTGGGCGCGCTCCGCTTTAATGTCCCACGTCCTGGACGCGCTCCGCTTTAATGTCCCTCATCCTGGGCATGCTCCGCTTTAATGTCCCCTGTCCTGGATGCGCTCCGCTTTAATGTCCCCCGTCCTGGACGCGCTCCACTTTAATGTCCCTCATCCTGGGCATGCTCCGCTTTAATGTCCCCTGTCCTGGACGCGCTCCGCTTTAATGTCCCCCGTCCTGGACGCGCTCCACTTTAATGTCCCCCGTCCTGGGCATGCTCCGCTTTAATGTCCCCCGTCCTGGACGCGCTCCACTTTAATGTCCCCCTTCCTGTCCTCTCATCTCCTCATCCCTCATTGATCCCTGTTTGTCCATAACACAGATGAATGGCCAAAGGATCTGAGAGGTGTCGCTGGGGGGGGGGGGGGGGGGGGCGGGCGGGG
>JAODLD010000109.1:305799-324463 GCA_026781065.1 Mormyrops boulengeri
TGGGGGGGGGGGGGGGGGGGGGCCTTGCGAGGAGATGGACAAACCTAGTCCCCTGGATCATGGGGTGTGGGGGGGCTTACAGTAATTACGCAGTGAGCCTGCTCTTGTAATCAGGCAAAGGAGTGACATTGATGTAGAAGGAAGACCTAGGCATTGTGGCGGGACTCGGATAGGCCTGGGGGGCTCACCATGACTGGGGGGGGGTGTTAGAGGAGGCCCTCCAGGTGTCTGATCATAGCCCCCCCCATGTCCTGCCACGTGCACTCTGATCTTAATCAATGCTGGCCCTGTCAGGGAGGGGGGCAGTGTAGGTGCCTGGAGACTCCTTTATTTGTGTTGGCCCCCCGACTCCGGCCTTATCACTGATCACAGCCAGTGGTGAAAGGAGACATCACAGAAAGGGGAGGTGGGGGGGCGGGCGGATCCGTGTCTGTTACCCTAAGCAACAGTGGCCTTAAACCCTAAGTTTAAGTATCATGACACCACTTCACGGTTACATAAAAAAATAAAGATGTATAACTGTTTATGAGGTACTTCTGAGAATTCCAATTTAGTCCGTCATTACATTGATCTGTGGGACCGTTATTGAGAATTAGATCGTTGTTGGAGAAATTGGACCAATTATATCCGTAATCAGTTTACCAGTCTTCGACTAGCAAATGCATTACTTAAGTAGTATTTACAGTGAAAACCAACTCGTGCTTCTGTCATGGACAAAAAAATCGATAGTCTTATCATTACCGCTTTCATCAATGACTTCCTTTGATCGATTATACACTGGCCTTTTAAAATGCTTTGGTTCCGGTAAGATTATATGAGGTAATAGCGTTTGTTAAGTCATATATTTAAACGCAGTAAGTAAATTACAAAATAAAGATCAACAGTTGATGGTTCTTTTATCCCCGTCTAATGAAGCCATGAGCTGATCATAGAAAACTTTCGTTATCCCGAATGTAAGACTATCCTAATTCCTCCTGGCATTTTAATATCCGACAACTGAGCGCATCTAAGTCGCCCTTCTTTTGAAATAGTGCTCTGAAGCCCTGGATCGCCGCTATCTGCTCGCAAGATGACTTAACTTACTACAATCCTTGAAGAGTTTATAAATTCGTTAGGCAAATAAAATGTACGTTTCACGCGCACATTCGTCTGGCATCTAATGCAAAAATACTTTAAACAACTTTATATTTGTTTATTTCTCTTGGCTACTTAAATGTCTTGGTTATTGGACTATTATTAGAATGTTCACGCGGCGGTTGTTTTCGGCGAAAACGCGCCCTCTTGCGGTCATTTTTCGTCGCATCGCTCTTCGCCCACCTGAAGCCCTCCTACAGACCGCTCTGAAGTACGTCTGGACATATAGCTGGTGAGCCGAGTAGACAGTGAGAGAGTAATCCTGGAATTGCCAATTAATAGACCTAAATGCGTGCATCTTTCAAAGATATGGACGTATAACTCGCGTGATACTGCAAAAAATGTAAAAACCATACGATTATACGAGGTTATTAATAACAGGACAGCTTCTGTGTTCTAACACGGGATGGGGTTAAATGTAAAGGGTATTTTCCGGATCTCTGACAAGTTGCCCACCTTCCCTTCTGCCTCTGTGTGAAGCTGACCGACCATTTTCCCCAGATTGTAAGCTTATGTCGCTGACTGTGAGAAGTAAATTGCTCGTGTCAGCACAAGATATCCGGCGCAGGAATGGGCGGGGGGGGGGTCGCGCAAGAGCACCCACAGGTGATCCATTTACCTGAAGTACTGATCGCTTGGGGGTGTCACTTCGCTATAACACCCAGAATTAGAAATTCCACTTCAACTGCTAAGTGAACGAAAGGATTCAAATGTGAATATTTGGGTATGTTTGAGTGACGTAATTTAGGGGATTTAAAAAAAAACACCATTTAACGTCAGTTTATATGTGGGGGGCGTTTACATCATTCGGCTACATATTTTTGCATTGATAAGGCTGCCTATGATAGCCTGAAATAGGTGAAGCCCTTTCAGTGTCTGCATCAGATAGCCTTGGTGTGACTACTTTGTACGCTGTCATGTTCCTTTCGAAGATGAAGTAGGTGCCCAGAGATCATATATGCCCTCGCAGAATGGCTCACTTACAGTCAGTCCTACACTAGTGTTCCACAGGAAACTCACTATTTCCATACTTCAGAACTCTATATGCAAACAGTTACCCGTGAGTACTCAGACCCAAACACATCTGAGGATGTGCATATGTGAACCGTCCATGCGTGCGCAGATGGCGGCCCCCACGTGCGACACCATCATCCAGCCAAACAGCTCTGTGAGCCAGAAATAGTGATAGGCAGGGGGGTCTTGAGGACGGGGTGGACTGCTACACAAACGTGCCTGGGAAGTGTGATACTGAAGACCCAGCCTGGTACCTGGAACCAAATACTGATCATGGAAAATGTAAGACATCCAGGAATTTGATCTATCTGTATTTTTGAGGGCGTAGTATGGGCATGTTTGGGGCGGCGCACAGAAGGGCCCAGAAAAGGTCACACTCAGTCACCTGCTGCAAACTGTGGGTGTGACAGGAAATGAGCATCGTTTTGCTGTAGGAGGACACTCAGTGTTTGCCTAGAATGTTGCTGAGGCGGCATAGTGTAGACCCACAAAGACTACCACCCTCTGGAGGGTGCTGACCCCGGGGGTGGAGTCTACACCCTGCCAACAGCAGCAAGTACCTGGTCAGACAGCAAGTGGGTTCTAGAGCGGCAGGTCGAGGGACGGCACACTCCCATGGATCCTGGCAAGCATTGGATTCTGGGTAGCAAATCGGGCACAATCAGGCCGTCCGCGATTGCAGTGCTGAGGAGGATGACTGCGTCACCAGCCACTCGACCCGTGTGCGCTTAGTCACCCATACATCAAACGCAGAGTTCCTCTTATTGCCGTCGTCATAAGCGCCCACAAACTGGCCGATCTTGCACAACATGTAATATAAATACTGTACTGTAAGTATGGGCACCGCCCAGCAAGGCCATTCGCAGGATACATATTTTGGGAGCTGCAGGGAGTTGCTGTGTCATTAAATCCTCAGTCTCTGTAGTTAGGTCAGACTGATTGCAGGCCGGGTCTTGGGCCGGGCTCAGTGGGTTCAGGGTGGGTTCAGATGACGTTAGCTCGAGGGGCCTTCTTCACCGGTGTCCGGCGGCGTTTGGTGTAAGGTGCCATCTCCACAGCGCTGCCTTCCCATCTGCCTGCTTCCCTCAGCTGAGCCCAAACGACCCCCCCCCCAGAGTAGCTGCCGATCTGCGTGGGGAGGCAAACACAGCTCCTGCAGCCTGCAAAACAAACCTGGCAGGGTCTGCTCATGATCGTTCTCATTTCTGTCATTGTTTACTTCGTGCCACTGGATCGCTGGCGAGCCTAATCATTTTCTCACTGTCCATCCCTTTAAACTTGGAGCCGATGGTCCTTTTCTAATCAGTCACTGTTTTCATGCCATCGTCACCCTTTTCCACTCTTGATATTAGCATCGTATATCTGTCTTCTCGTCTTATCTTAATCGTTCCTGACTGAATCTCAAAATCTCCAACCTTCCCGAAGTAGCCTGAAGTATTTAAAATATTGAAAGATTTTTGTACGTCTCACCTACTCTCGCTTTCGAATAACTTTTAAGTAAGAAGCGCTAGCGGACGCTGGCTGGGGGGCGGGCCGAGGTACAGGCTGTAATGTGATAGCAGCTCCGCTCTAATGCTGTTACACACACACACACACGCCGCTGCAGCGCTGCGCGTACAGCCGGAGCAGGAGGACAGCGTGCCGGAGACGCTGTGATCCGCAGAGCCCGCATGCCCCACGGCTGATGCCTGACGCCGGGCGAACTTGAAGCCACATTCAGCCCTCGGAGGATCGGCGCGCAGCGGTTCCGCCCGGCCGCCTCTTTGCTTGTCATTTTGTTGCACATAAATCGGAGCGACTTGAAAAGCAGAAGAGAAAAGGAGGAGAGAGAGAGGGAGGGAGAGAGAGAGAGAGTGAGAGAGAGGAGACGCGGAAACATCGCACGTCAGTGGATTTAGAAGTAACCAAAACGCACGTTTCAGACATCAGAGGAGCGGCACCGTCAATGCTGTAGAGCCGCTCGGATCTGCGGCGTTTTCAAAGCGCTCCGGTTATGCGCGAATAGAAAGCGGTGCTTCATTCCCATCTCCGCTAGTGATTTTCGGCAACTCGGCGGTTCACTAGTCAATGTTTCATTTGGATTAAGAAAAAGAAAGCTGAACTGAAATAGAAGCGCATTCAGATGTGTCTACAGAAGTAAAGATAAAGGTGGGAGAGTGAGAGAGTGAGAAAGAGGACTGGTGTGCGCTGAGAGCCCAGGGCTGAGGTCTTTTTTGGTGGATAAGTGTGCCGATCGGAAAGGAAAACATCTGTTTTAGTGCCACTAGGAGATACGAGAGCGAGCTCTCCTCAACACCAAAAGGGTGAGAATCCACAGCAAAGATGGATCTATATACCACACAGCCTGGATTTCTATTAGTTCTCTGTTTAATATCTACAGCGCACGGAAATGAAGGTAAGTTTTCCTTTGACTTGTTTTTCACGATTATGTTTATGAAACAATAAAATAAGCCGGGCCTCCTTAGTCGTAACTGCAAACGATTTTTGTTTCAGCTAAAAACAAACATCTATGTGAATTAGGAACTTCATATCTCGACCGTGTGACCTCTTTCGTTCCACTTTCTTTTAAAAATCTTATTTTCGCTGTTTTTTTCTGTTTAATGATACTCATTCGGATACAATATTTAAGTGATCTAATCTTTGAATAACGTTGCCACGACCAGAGTGTGTGCCCCTTGTTTGTCGGATGCATTTGAGTGTTTGGAGGCTGGTTTTCGGGTCCTCCGGATGGTAAGCCGCGAACAGCGCGGCGATCCGCAAAGGGCTGCGGCTGAAGACGTTTATCAACTGGAGCCAAAGACTGTTTAGCGGCGATTGGCGTTTCGCAAGTCATTATACAAGAACGTTATCAGTCATATGCCGGGAAAAGAAAAAAAAACAATTTTCGGTTCTCTGTATTAGGCTACATTTATGAAGAATGGTGATTCCTTTTCCAGTATCAACACATTCATTTTTTCAAAAAAAAAAAAAAAAAAAACGTTGTTTCTAAATATCTTACGAATGACTCGATTTACGTTCCGTGATTAAAAATAAACATTTTTTCTAGATAGCAAGACAGACACATATTTGAAGTTGGACCAGTATAGTTGCAATTTATATTCTAGACACAAAGTGATAGGCGGTCTCTTCTGTGAGCGTGCTGTTCCACATTGCCATTTAGAATTATTAAAACTATTAATAATATATAATTTGGCCAGCGCCGAACATATACAATCGCGCGCTTGTGTTCATTAATTTGATTCTATAATGGTTTATTTCGGAACGGCTTCTATTAAATTATTTTTTTTTACAATAATTTTAATAGTGCACCTGGACTGAGGAAGCAAATCTAATTTTGATTTCCAGATGGTTGTCATCGAGTGT
Source organism: Mormyrops boulengeri (assembly GCA_026781065.1). Classification (NCBI taxonomy): domain Eukaryota; kingdom Metazoa; phylum Chordata; class Actinopteri; order Osteoglossiformes; family Mormyridae; genus Mormyrops; species Mormyrops boulengeri. The sequence goes on from JAODLD010000109.1 coordinate 311,311, forward strand.
TAATATATTAACTTGCTACATGACGTCTTAACATTATTGTGTTTTTTCTGGTCAGGTAAAGGAATGGTTCCAACTTCGCCCGTTGCTTGGCCTTTGGTGTTTAGATATTTTCGTATTATATAAATATTTTTTTGTATTATTATTATTTTATGAGTAGTAGTAGTATTTCTACAAGTCGTACAGCTGCGCCTATTCCCATATCTGTAGCAGCACAATGCAATGCATGGTGTTACTAATTTATTAGCCTGATGCTATATTAACCTCGACACTAGTCTACCAGGTAAGCTGTGGTGGGTGAAAGTCTATACTTAGAGTATCCTACTCTTTCAGTGCTGTGTCTGAAAACCACCACACATCCGCAAACTGTATAAGTGTCATTTAAAACGATTATTTAAATAAATCGAACTCGCGCTGTAGAACTTTTAGCTGGTGATTATTTGTCCCCTATTTCTTTCGGAGACGAAAATATACGTGTGTCATCTCATCCGAATGCGATCGGTCGCTTTCGTTTCACTAAACATAGAGCAAACTCCAGGAAACTGAAATGGTCTCGTTTCTTTTATATGACTTTTAGATTTTATTTCATTGGTTTCTACAGACAGTGCGATCTTCTATCGTATGTAGTAGGACTTCTTAAAGATGCACTGGTGTTCAAAACTAATGTGTGTTTAATTATAATGGACATAAAATGAATTTACTGGTCTTAAATGGTTTATGGATTGCACAGATACGCTTTGCCTGACCTCTGACTAAATGTCGCCTAATTTTAATCGTATTATTGCGAAGGAAGTTTACGGCGGCCGGCCACCCTTAGGGTGTAACCCAGATGGAATCGCGCTCCCTTGGTCATTTTTTCTTTCTCATTCCGTCCTGGCGATTTAAATATATGGCGTTTTAATCTTTCTTATGAAACAGTGTGTTTTCAGTGTAAATTGCACTTTGAAAGAAGACGCACTCCGCCAAGTGAGGACGAGTGAAAAATTCGAAAACATCTGGTCACATATAAATTGGTCGTGGGACCAGAAATGCTTTAATTAGGTGGCGTTTATATGTTTGAAACAAACTGTCAATAAGCTACTTCAATTAAAGCAAAGCAGCTCATTATACAGGCTGTAGCCGAGGCGAATGCAGCGGCATTGTTACCGAGTAATACCTGTGTTAATTACTGGATAAACTCGTTTACATTTGAAAGTAGAGTCTTTTATTCCTGAACCATATGCACGTCGCATTTCCATGCCATTAGGGACGTAAACAGGCTCTTACACCCAGCCGAAAGCGGGGCTTTCTACTCGATTGCTTTGATTAAAAAGCTGCCTGGCAATCGCTAACTGGCACCAACCTAAGCCACCCTTTTTGGACTTCATAGCCTAAAACTGCATGCCCAGAAGTATTTATTTATGGGCTTTTTGCAGCATTAAAATAATAGGACATCGTTGCATGTAAATTATGATGCTGACTGAATATATATTTTTAAATACTTATAAATGCAGCACGTTTTATGTGTGCAGTCACAGGTGGTGCGGAAGAACGAGAGAGATGTATAAGGCTCCGGCGTGCGCACTTGGATACCCGTCTCTAAGCGCCTCTGATGCGGGGGAGCTCTTAGCGGGTATATATAGGTATATATATATACATATATATTAGTAGCACATTCCGATTGGTTTGAACACCTGACATATTTTTTGCACTGTTAGAGGACCCGTCTGTGCCAACGAACCCCGTCGGGTTCCGGATTGCCGCTTTGACTCGAGGCGGCGAGGGCCACCTGTTCCTCGCAAAAGCCGGTGCGAGTTACACGTAGGAGCTGGAGAGCCGCCGCACTTCAGGTCCCCCGGATCACTGCTGTCATCGGCTCTCCCAGTGGCTGCGTCGCAGGTAGCGCTCCGTCTGGGCTGAGAGGATAGGTCAGGGGTGCATTTCCCTGCTACGGGTAATCTTACCAGCAGTAGCGATGTCTCTCATCTCTCTCAGATATTTACATTACATTACATCACTCTAAGCTGTTTTTATAGCAACATTCCCCTTAACACTCGTGTCCCCGCAGTGTCTGACTGGCTAAGCCATCTCCTTCCATCTATCGCTTAGTTATTTTTCCAGAGATGACATTTTGCTTGTTGGTGGTTTTTAATGTCAGAAGGAACCTCCTTGGTCAAGTTTTCAGTCTTTGTGCCCCTGTTGTTTAATTTTTCCACTCTGTTCTAATATAAGTCACCTGGTGCCCCCCCCCCACACACACACAAAGCCATCCCTGGGGCTCGGCGAAGCTGGACTCTCAGCTGACAGCCGGCTCACTGATGAGAGGCAGATGTGAGTCTTTGGCAGTTCTTCAGCCCCTCGCATCCAGCCTGCCAGAGTACTTTATGTTCCACTTTCTGTCAGGCCAGTGGTGGGACAGGGGAGAGCTTCACTGGCTGCAGTGTGCATGTATGTGTGTGTGTGTGGGGCAGGGGGGGGGGGAAGTTGGGGTCAGTAGGGCCAGTCAGATGTCCCCGAAGAGCTACTGGTCGTCAGACAGCCAGCAGAGAGGTCATGACTACTGAGGGCCCAAACGGAGTTGGGGGGGGGGGTCAGTTTTACATGCTGTGTGTGTTCAGCACCTCACCCTACTAATTGGGAAAGTCAGCCCCCCCCCCACCTGAATTCGTGCCTCGCCTCATAAGCAGGCCTCGAATTAGAGTGACCCAAATGGAACATGCTGGAAAGCCTTGGAGTGAGACCCGGCTGGCGTGTGCGGCTGGCGTGTGCCGCGTGTGAACGACATGCCTCCGCGCGGCACTCCGAATGTAGCTTCCTTCCCACAGCGCGATTCAGTAAGTCTCTCCCAGCTCTGTGGGAAGTTAATCTGTAAATCTTGGGAATCAAGGTCGGCCATTTGCATTCGAGGCTAGTGCAGGACTAGTTTAATCTCGAGAGGCGCTGGTTGAGGGGGGAGGGGGTGAAAAGTGCTGAAACAGTGCTATCGGGAGAAGATTCAGAAGGCGCTCGAAGACCATCAATAATGCAGCTGAATTCTCATTTCTCTCTCCACAGCTTAGCACCGTTTAGGGTTATTTATGATGGGGTGGGTGGGGCGGGTGCCTCTGCGGTCGCAGGCGGAATGCACAACATCGCAACCGGCGACATACGTGACCCGAATGGAGAGTTGAGATCGGGCTGGGCCTGGCGGTTCTGGAGTTAGAAACCCATAGGAAGGCGGGCTGAGATTCCCCCGATGGAACAAATCAGTATTTCCTCCTCCACCCCTCTCTAACCCCTCCGAAAGGATGGCTGGCAGAGGTGGGGACTTTAATACATCTGCATGTGAATCCATTTATTGATTGTTCATTCCTCTGATTTAATTGGCGAAATCAGCAAGAATCACTTAACTTTTGTGAGGAAAGGGCATGTAACCCCCCCCCCCACCCATAAAAGCTTGCATATTGATCTGTGTAATGGGGTGTAGCTGGTTCAGGTGGCGGGGGGGGTCTTTATCTGCTGAAAATGTTTGCATACCTGTTGCGTTTCGTCTCTCTCTGTCCCTTCCTGCGGGATATTTCCGATGTTTCTCTTACTGCTGTCTCTCACGGTTGTGATCGCTTGTGGCCATGTCCGCTCAACATCCTGTCCAGGTTCTGGGAAGCCATCTCACTTGCAGGGCTCTCCATCACCTTTGTAACATGTCTCCATAAATTCAGCCATCCTCCTCCTCCCCCGAAGTTTAAAGGGGCTGGTGGCGGTGCCTGTGTGAAGGCCTCGACTTTGAAGAGGGAGGGGGTACGTGATTTCCGCATCACGCGCGTGCATGTGTGTGTGCGGCAGAAGCTTTCTCGGGGGTCTTGCACAGAGCAGTAGGTTGTCTATTGAAATGCCGCAATAACTGAAAGGTATGTGGAAAAAGACAGTAATAACTTTTTGAAATGTCACCATTTGCAAATCCATCACATTTAAAACATTTTTGGCTTTTTTCCATTTGGATGGAGGCAGACTTTCAAAGGAAAGGCACTCTTCATGACAGGGAAGTTTGGGTCCTGCGGTCTCTGCCCCCCCCCCCCCATAGTTGAGCTGAGGAACGGCTCTGAAAATCAGGACCTGAATTGGTAGCGGGTGAATGTGCCTCTGGGGGTTCAGTATGCTCTTGCAGGAATATGTGCGCCCTGGCCTCTCCTAATTACTCACTACCTTCCTTGCAGATGTTAAATGCCATGCCCTCGGTTATGTGACCTCACTTCCTGTCAGCTCCCTTCCCATAATGCAACACTGGGCCACTCCCGTCATTTTGGTAGCGTTTGCTTGGACATGTTTGGCTACATCATGAAGATGTGGACTTGGAGGGACCTTGCTCTACTAAATGCCCTTCATTTGCTTGTTTTAAAAATAAGAGTTCAGTTTTTATGTGTTTCTTGTGGCTTGGGGTTAGACATTTTTAATTACAGGTCACCACAAATATTTTTGTACGTGTTAGTCTCGGGAGCAGGCTGGGTGTGTGATGAAGAGTTTTGGACACAGTTGCAGGAAGGTGTCACTGAAATACGTAAGATATCACACAACGCTTATTGGAGACGGTCGTGCAGTTTGTGCTCAGGGCTAAGCTTTGCATGTGAGCATTATTAACATAAAATGTAAAAGATCCTTAGATCTTAACTTTGTAACACATCTTTGCAGAAAGTGAGTGGTGAGAGATGTAGGTTACTGTGTGTTGTTGTGCAGTTTAAGAGCAGTGCCAGTACCTAGTTTCGGACCTTGTCAGGACCAACTCTCGGTCAGAGATTATATATGTGCAACTTCCGGTGACCTTCATTTACTGGCTGAGATATCCTGTCCAATGGGAAGCCTCGTTCCACAGTGAGAGGGGCTTGCAAAATTCCATCCCAATATTTAAAGTGTTGGCCAGGACCCTGGATAGACACTGGAGAATGCTGAACACCCCCCTGGTTATTTTTGAGCAGAGTAACAGCAGCGATCAGCTTGCATCTGCCATTGAAAAGGAGAGTGGAACTGAGTGAGTGAGTGTCGGAAATTAGGCCACGTATCGCAGGTCAAAGAAATAGGTTTAAACAACCTTGGCACTGGAGTTCATCTCCTTAAGCCCTCCTAGACCTTCAGATAAGGGCCTGCTGGCTATCCCAGAGGGCAGAAGGAAAGCCAGTGACTGGCTTTTTATTAAACATCTCAGCTGTTGGGAGGTTCTTTCACTAAATATACTGTGGGCTTGTTTTTACAGGTTTTTGTTTCATGCATTTCTTAAAAATAGATTATGGTGGTGCTTCTTGTATGTATCTTGCCTTGTTCTGCAAGTAAAGATGATGATACCGAAGAGGATGATTATTGGGTCAGCTCACACCTTCAGGGTCTGAGGTCCAAACCCCTCTGTGTCTGTGGAGTTCTCTGCCCCCTTCAGTAGTAGAGTCTCCCCCCGATGCTCCAGTTTCCTGCCACAGTTCAAAGACGTGTAACTAGTTTAACTGGAGTCTCTAAATGGCCCTTCCTGTGTGACTGTGTCCTGCTGCCATGTATCGGGAAATGGCTAGAAGATGGGGGGTGTGATGGTGTGTGTGTGCCCCATGGTGGGCTGGCGTCCCATCCTGGGTGCCCCCCGGTCTGTGCTCTGCTCTTCCTGGGCTGGGTTCCAGCATACCTCTGCTAGATAAGGGGTTTGAAAATGTGTGTATGTGAAGTCATTCTTAGGGTCTGCGTGCGTGTGTGTATGTGTGTATGTCGTCCAGGTATACATTATATTTTGCAGACCAAATGTTGCCGCAATGTGATAAAAACCTGTTATTTTGACGTTGTGGGGACCATTTTTTCAGTCTCCACAAGGGAAAACTCAATTTTCAATTTTTTTTTCCTATAGGAATAAATGATGACTCCCTACACAGATATGGATACAAACATGTGTGTGTGTGCACGCGTGTGTGTGTCTGTGTGTGTCTATGTGGGAGGATGCAGGACGTAGGTGACACGTTCATTCAGAGGAGACTTCCTATCTTCCCAGGCGGCGGGTGTGGCGGTCAGCTGGACGCCAGTGATGCCGGCTACATCACATCCCCCGGCTACCCCCTCGAGTACCCGGCCCACCAGAACTGCCTCTGGGTGATCACAGCCCCCGAACCCTCACAGCGGATCGTTCTCAACTTCAACCCCCACTTCGAGCTGGAGAAGCTGGACTGCAGGTGAGGTGGCCGACCCCAGGAGAGGTGGGGGGGGGGGGGGATATGGGCGGCAGGGAATTGTGGATTCTTCTAATTAGCTAAGCACAGCTGCTGGGCATTGGATAAGGCAGAGGTAGAGAAGGCAAACTCAGGGTTTTCTCTCCGATTTCCCCTCTGGAATGCTGAATTTTCCAAGCCTATCTGAAATGCTGAATTTTCCAAGCCGGTCTGAAATGCTGCTCCCCATCTGTCAGTGGCGTGGTGCATTTCGCATCTAAGTCTCATGTTTTGGAATGATATGCTGATTCCTGCTGGTTTTCAGCTGATCAGCAGCATTTGGATACCCAGGGATTTGGTTTTAATTTACATCCAGTAATAAGCTATAGATGTGCAGAAACATATTTGAGTAAGTAAAATTTCAGATCATATTTTTACATTTTGCAAGTATTGTTTTTACCACCCTCTGTTGGTCAGCAAGAGAACTGCATCTCAGGACTTATTGGGGTGGCCAAGTGAACACGGTCTGAGCCATACTGCAGTGTGATGACAAAAGATACCAGTCACTAAGATCAAGTACAAGAAGGAAGTGCTTCCCTATCCAGAAGGTCCACCACTTATTGCCGGGAAACCACATTAGATCCCATCTCAGCCTCCCGGTGGTTTATACAATGCTCAGATGGGTTGAATGGCACCTCCTTACTTAGCTATCAGTTCCAGAGAGCCACAGAGTTTGGAAACGAGGGTAGATAAAATCTTCAGATGGTCTGCCCGCCTTGGGCGATTATTGACCTTCATGCTTCGAGCTGGTGGGCATGCAGTGCTGTGGAAGGCTTCTGCTTCTTGTGCTTTTCCGGTACGGCAATGAAGCATTTGGAATGCATGCGGTTTGCTTACAATTGCTGGCCCAGGTGTTCATGTGTGTATGCCTGTATTTTTGGAAGGCTGACGTAATGTAGAGTTTCTGCCAGAGAGTGCCTACAGACTGTGATTTCCTCACTGACATTGGTCCTATTGAGCTGTCAGAGGGAAATCAAGCTTCTCATCTCACCTGCGCATTGCTTGAGGTTTCTTTGTGTTAAGTAGTTATATACAAATATATCAATTCTTTTTTTTCCCTCAGTGATTTCTTATTGATTTGACAGTATAAATATTTTACTGTCTGAACTGCCTTCATTGAACTGCGGTGACTTGAGCATTAGATCTCAATCATGGTAGATCTTCTTACAAACTCCCCCATGATGTGTTTCACAATGTACACCTGTAGACCATGCAACTGCATCCGACATCCTGCCATGCCAAGGATCACTGAGAGAGCAGGCCCGTTTTATAGACCTGCCAGATACAGAATCTCACTGTAATGTTTTTATTTATTCAATAATACAGACATTTCTGGGGGCTTCTGAACTTTATAGGAGATGCTGGGCTCTGAGTCAGCTTTTGCCTTCTCGGGGGGGCTGATCTTCGGCCCGTGTTGCTGATGGTAGGGCACGATGGAGAGACGGTAACTTATTGAAATCCTGTGTGGCGTTGAGCCAGGCAGTTCCGGCGGGAAGGCAGGTAATTGGGAAAAGTCAGCAGAGGAGATATTAATTTAGAATGAGAAGTGATTTCTAAGTAGATGACGTCAACAGAACAGTGCACCAGTTGTCTTGATGTCAGGGTGCCAGCACACCATGTTTACCCATGCCACCCGCAGACTTCCGTGCTGTGCTCATTCATCAGCCTTGAGACAGCAAATTCTGATGGAGCGCAGAAGATGACAGGCCTGTCTTTGTGTGGGGAACAGGACAAGCTCTGTGGGTGATTCAGAGATAGACATGCCGCCTTTGTGGCTCTGAGATCAAGTAACAGAGATGGGATCAGGTCAAAGGGCAAGGGTGAAGTTGGCAGGGGGGTTGTTCTTGAATTAAGGGCACTATTGTTTGAAAGACCAACCTGGAGACTTCACCCCAAGATGAGGTCTTAACCCACATGGAGTTTAAGGACGCCAAGCTATGTCACCCCTCACCCACTGTGCTGGACCACCTATCCCACAACAGAAGCATATAAGTAGGGGCGTCTGTCAACCACCTTCAGGCTAAGAATAAGCACTCCATCTCCTCAAGATAAGACTTGTGCAGTATGTATTGTTGTCACTGAAATGTGAAGAGGGGTTTTACACCAGAAGGCTGGCAGAAGGTTAGTGACACCATGGAGCCGAAACACACATTTCCTTATGATTCTTTTTAATTAGAGTAATCCAGACTGAAGAGAGTTCAGAAGCCAGTTTGATCCATCGGTACTCCTGAAGGAGGCCAAGTAAATGCTCAGTCATTAGTGCAGCCCTGCTTCAGAAGCTGCATCAGAGGAGCTTTGTGTCACACTGACAAACGTCCACACTGACCGCTCTTACCCCATGATGGTGACAAGGGCGTCGAATTGCCCACAAATGCCCAAATTAAGTAGAGTTCTATGCTCTCTGTCACATGTGATAGAGGTTGTGAAATTGGTTAGAAATTGTGGTTGTGAATATCTCAGTGTGCTCAAGGTTTTCTCATCATTGATCTGTACGTTGGTTTGAGTTTATTCCTGTTTGTCTGTGAGCTGTGTTGAGTTTATAGCTATTGGCCTGTATGCTGTTAATCTCAGTCCCGTTGGTCTGTGAGCTATGTTGACTATATACAGACCAACTGCAATATACTCTTGTAGCTCATTGATCTTGGTCTATGAGTCATATTGAGTTTATTCCCATTGGTCTATGAGTCATATTGAATTTATTCCCATTGGTCTATGAGTTGTGTTGAATTTATTCCCATTGGTCCCTGAGCTCTCTCCACGCAGGACGTCGGTTCCGTTCAAACCTCCATGGCAACCATCAGGCCTTAGGATATTCCTTGCATTTTCCCAGCTGCTAAAGGTCCCAGAAAATTATTATCATTCACAATTTAATTTACAGAAGATATACGCCCAGCACAAAATGCCACCTGCCTCTAGGATATGAACTGATTGATGCTCTATGAATGTAACGAAAGGTGGATGATGCATCAAGATGTATCGCCAGGGCGATCTACATCTCCAGCCCGTTCTTTCTTTTCTCACTCTCCCTTTCTTTATCACCCCGCCGATGGAAACGTGGGGATGGCCTTATTACTCACAGCGCGATTTCCTTATCCTGCTCTCCATAGGCCAAGTAAATTGCATCTCCACAAAAGAAGGGGTGGAGAGCCAGTTAATCCGGGTCTGATATTATCCACGGTGAAATAGTTTTTATTTATTGATAGGTTCCTGCAAGGGCTGCCCCCCCCACCCAATTTCCCGATGTTGTTGATATGCAAGCAGGCAGTTCGTCCCGAATCTGTCAGAATGGTAGCTTCTCCAGGCTGTGGATTATTTGTGTTGCCATCCTCTGGTATGTTTTGCTGGCCTAACACCGATTTTTGCATTTTCGGCTTCATTTGTGTCTTTTTAACAGAGAGGGAGGTAAATTTCACCCCGGAGATTAGGAGAGCGATTATCCTTGTGGATGTTTGAATGTTTCCCGGTATGAGGACCTTGAGCAGAGTAATGGAATGTGGGGTTTATGCCTGCTGGTCGCCCCAAAAAACACGCCATTCCTCCTTTCTGTTGCCAGGCAGATGCGAGAAGGCGTTCCCAGCATTCCCACACGACTTGTTGTTTTGGTTTTCATTTTTATCAAGGAATTAATGATCTGTATGGTTTGACAACATGGAGGGAGGCCACCGGCGATTCCTGGCTCCTAATGAGGGACTGGTGGGCCTCAGGGGTGGAGACACAGGCTAGGGAGGTCACCTCTGCCTCCTGCTGGGCGTAGTTACATCAAGTCTGCCTTTCATTAGTGTTGGCTACTGTAATCCTTGTTGTTGCTGATGTTAGGTACACGGTGTAGCCATTAACGAGCAGGATTCTAGGATTTTGGCAGAGCTAAAGAGGTATTTTCCTTTGAGCTACAGCGTCTTGCTAGGTGAATACATGAAAGGGTTAAACAGCCAACTTTCTCCTGCCCACACATATAGGCTTAGACGTGACCCCCAGATGTCCAAAGCATTTGTCTTACTCAGGAAAATCCGCAGGTATTCTGGTACTGGTGCAGGTTCACGCTAAGATGGCTGTCATGCATGGCTACCTGGGTCCTTAACAGAAACCGGGTCAGTGTGGCAGGAACAGGAGGGTCTTTTCCCTACTCCTGCTAGGAAGCACACGCACCAGCCATGTGGAGACCCACCTCTCACGTCCCCTGTGGCATGTAGCCAGGACTGACTTTAAGAGGGTTTCACCACACTGTCCCAGGCGGTTCCTTACTTTGCCACTCCAAACCTGGCTCCCGTGGTGTTAATACCCATCTCTCTTGGTGCTGTGGTTCAGAGACCCCACCACTCAGGTAAGCGATCAGACTCTTTGACTCCCCCGGAAGCCCACTCCATTGCCCACTTGATGCTCCAGGGCTCTCAGCGGGAACATCATAAGAGCTTCCAAAGTCAGGCTTGTCACTCTTTGGATATCAAACATCCAAGCGTTGACCTGTGTGGATACACGGCTGTAAGCTCCCTCTGATCCCTGACTGCTGCTTGTGCTGAAAATGTTTCCATCTTATCTGTTCCACAGTGACCAGATGAGGTTCTTGATGTCAGTTCTAAAGTAAAAGAGCCTTGACTCCCTGTATTCCTCGAAGATCTCAGATTGGTCGGTGCTTCCAAAGAGAATCAGTGTTTAGCTCACTAAAGTTCATCAAGCGCTTTCCAGTTTTGCACCTGGCTGCTGTCACTCCGGTGGAGTCCACGCTCCAAAGCTGCAGGGACAACAATAAGCACTCTCTGGTTGGGCTTCACATTCTCCTGCTCCCTACTGTCACTCCTCACAAGACATTGGGCATCCTTTTGGAAGCCACGGTCTCCATGATAAAACGCAGACTTCATATGCTGTCGGTAATCCGGGTTGAGGCCTGGTGCGCTCAAGAAGTGGGCCAGACCATGAGCAGGGCAAAGGGGGGGACGGGTGATACCACTGCTTTGTGTGCCGGGGGAGGGGGCACCGTATAGGTGTGAAACTAACTCCCAGGCTGAGAGGCAGGAAATGTGCGAAAGACAATTAATGGCTGATGCCGGAAAGAGTGGCTTGGGATTGGGGAGGGCTTGGTAAACAAGCTGTCCCTCATTGGTGTGGCGTGAGACAGGCCCATGGGAGCTGCAGTGTTTGTTATGGTGGAGAGGGGTGGGGCACCTGAGCAGGGAGGTACCTCCTCACCTGAATGGGACTGTTCCTACCAGAAAGCCATATCCCAGGTTCTGTAGCTGTCATTTATAGTCTCCCAGTACATGTCTGGCCCACCAATGCCAGTAGACCAGAGCCACCATCACTGGAAATAAGGAGAGGCCTAAAGATGCCCCCACACATATACGGTGAGAATATCAGCATAGGCGCTGTCGCCTTGGCGGGACTAATTGGGAGGTGTGTGTGGGGGGGGGGGAAGAGTGGCTCAGGGCCCGTGGGCAGCCTAGGGTGTGATTTTCAGACTCTTGTAGACCTCATCATGAATGGAGGTTGAGAGGTCTTTACTCACTGGAATTTGCCACGGCTTGTTTAATGGGAACATAACAAACGCCCAAACGGACAAACTCTGCTGCACTGAACCCCTCCCCCGGCTCTACGTAACAGCAGGACCACATCACTTAAGTAAATATCATCGGCATTATTTTAAGCCCATATCTCCAGGAAACAGTGGAGGACTACATTGGCCGGGCGATGTCACTCATAAATATTGAGTCCCTCAGCCCTGATTGGACAGTGGAGCCTCAGTCTGCACTGTCATTGGCCTATTAAAAACTAACTCATACTTCACCCGGAGAAAGGCACCCCAAACACCCACCCCCCTGCACCCCCAAGCTACATGTGCTGAGGGCTTGTTTTTACCCAGGGCAGGATATCAGTGAACGGTCTCCTGTGATAGGAATGGCAGGTGATGGGGCGAGAAGGACTGTGACCCGGGTGAACAGGGGAAGGACACAGACGGACGGGCAAGGCATGGTGGGGGGGGTTGGGGGTTGGGAGGCTATTTTGGGTCCCTGTAGCAGGGGATGGAAGTTAGGAGGCATGGTCGGACACTTGATGGATTCCGTTACACAGGGATGAGTGCCTATTTGCCCCCCACCAACACCCCCTACCTCGGCACAATATTGCTGGTCACATGATCCTTGGCAGATGACTCTGTGACTGCAGCGAGGCAGGGGCAAGAGGTAAATAGTCAGTCACCTCACCCCCCATAGAGCTGAGCAATTTATATTTGACATTGTGCTCACCAGCCAATGGCGGGAGCTCGGAAACATAACATCATGCATACGCGGATGCGTAGTGAACGGCGTGACCACCGCAACTCCACGAGGACTCTGGCCGGGCGGATAGTAGCCCTTTGGGGACATCAGAGCCATGAACGACATTCCCGGTTACCCCGCATTCCGCCCCCGGGGTAAAATGGTCTCACTTGACTTGTTAAAGGCTCCGTCTAAGGCATCCTGCACAGCCTGGTGACAGATGCTCTTCCCAAAGGACTCGGGGGGGAGTACTATCCTACTATTAGCTGGGTGTAGCACCCAGGGCTGGAGACCTGGATCTGAAGCCTGGAGGCCAGACCCACCTGCTCCGTGACTCAGCCCAGGCCCGTCCTTGCAAGGTTGACGTCCGTTTCACGGTGAGTGAGCAAGCCTTATTAGCCGGCCGAGCCAGTTCTGCCATCACTTTGGTCCCCATTGTCTTGCCCCACTGGGCCAGTAGCCTGTTATCTTCTTTATTTGTTTACTGCTGAAGGTTTTAGGGCCTGACTTTCAGTCACTGAAGTGACAAGAATAATTTGGGCCTTGAATAGGAGGCTAGCTGGTGTTTTTCCGCGTCGCTGGGTCGTTACGATGCCAACCAGCACTGCTCCTTCTGCTGTGAGAGTCCGTTTCCGCTCGGAGGTGCGAAGCCTTTGCTGTGCTAACTGATTTGTATGCATCACGGCTAAGTGAGAGTGGACTCGCTTGGGGAGGTGGCGT
>JAODLD010000109.1:339318-356798 GCA_026781065.1 Mormyrops boulengeri
CCCCAACCCCATACACTCAGACAGACACACCATACCCCAGAGCTGTCTCCTTTCTGCACGTTTGTTCGTGTTCAGGAGCTAAGGGGAGTGTCAGCGTATCTACATACTTCAGTTTTGGCCCCCCCATGCCTCAGCCCCCGCCCCCCTCCGCAAGCACAGTCCCAATGACTGACTCTCTGATGCTGTACAGCTCTGCTCCCTTCTTCACAGAGTAAACATCTCAGCTATGCTTCTCCACCCTCCTTTCCCATGGGGGGGTCAGCCTCCTCCACACCTCCCTCCCTGCTTATCTTTTTTTCCATCTTGTTCGTGAAACATTCTACTGACCCGTATTCAAATGGTCATGTATGTATTCATACTGGCAAGTGTGGATTATCGCAGTCATATGTTGGTTAATTGTTGGTCACCTGCCACCCGTCATACGCACACACAGACGCAGACACACAGGCAGAAGCTGAAAGATGGGCTTTTGGTTTCTGAGGCGGGTACAACAGGCCAGAGATGGAGCAGGTCACACAGATCTGCCGTGGAGAGTCTGCTAGCCGTGTAATTACACCTTCTTTCCGGATTAATTAAAAACAAAGGCTGGTAAGGGTTTACTTAAAACTAAGCTTTGTTCTGCTCTCCTGAAGGGCATTACGGCACGTGTTTTAATGAGATGCTGAGGGTATATTAATCCCCTCGACGGAGGCTTGGCTCTCTGGAGTGGGGAGTGTGGAGACGATGCGAGAGAGAGTGAGACGGCATGAGAGAGAGAGACTGACAGAGAGCGTGTGTGTATAAGAGAGAGACCCTGTGTGAATATGAGAGGGTGTACGTGGGTGTGAGAAAGTAAGGCAGTGTGTGTGTGTGTGTGTGTGTGAGTGTGTGTGTGTGAGAGAGAGAGAGACCCCATGTGAATGTGAGAGGGTGTATATGGATGTGAGACAGTAAGGCAGTTTGTGTGTGTGTCTATGAGAGATACCCCATGTGAATGTGAGAGAGTGTGTGTGTGTGTGTGTGCGGGCTCCTGCTCTGGCCCACTCTCCACGCCCCTAATCCTTAGCGACCATGTCATGGTGCCAGCCCCCCTGCCCCCCCACAGCTGCTGGCAGACGTCGATGTGGCATAGCCCCTCTGCCAGGGTGAGATTTACTGGAAAGCTTTCTGCATAATTGAAGCTGTTTTTAATCTCATGTCACCGTGAAAGTGCTGCGTCAGGGCCATTGGCTTGGGGAGCACTGGGCCGGACCGAGCGGCACTGGGAGCCGTCCTGCCGCCGTGGCAGGCTCCCGGCCTGGACCGCTGGGAAACTGAGGCCTCCCATGCTCTAGGGGACGCTCTGGAATTACCCTTTACAGGGTGACTGCCGAAGAGCGCTATGATCCCACACAGACAGACGTACGTGTGCAGTCCCCATGTCACGTCTGACAGCTGGTGTGCCATCGAAAGGTCACGCTGTTTACACTATGTCAGGGGCTGACCTTTAAATACACCGCGAAGAAATCTTAACAGAGCCGTGCGTAACAAGGAGCTTCCCGCTAATGCTAATTTTGCAGAAAGACTGAGGGGGGGACATAAGAGGGCGAGGGAGACTGAAAGTAGGGGAGGGAGAGAGGGACGACGAAGTGGGGAAGTGCAAGGTGGGGGGGGGGCCTTCCTGGGTCCTGTGTGCTGTGTCTCTGGGCACTGTGAAACTGGCCTTCCTGGGCCCTGTGTGCTGCGTCTCTGGGAACTGTGACACTGGCCTTCCTGAGTCCTGTGTGCTGTGTTTCTGGGCACTGTGATACTGGCCTTCTTGGGACCTGTGTGCTTGTCTCAGGGCACTGTAATACTGGCCTTCCTGGGCCCTGTGTGCTGTCTCTGGGCACTGTGACACTGGCCTTCCTGGGCCCTGTGTGCTGTGTTTCAGGGCACTGTGACACTGGCCTTCCTGGGCCCTGTGTGCTGTGTCTCAGGCACTGTGACACTGGCCTTCCTGAGTCCTGTGTGCTGTGTCTCTGGGCACTGTGATACTGGCCTTCCTGGGCCCTGTGTGCTGTGTCTCACGCACTGTGACACTGGCCTTCCTGGGCCCTGTGTGCTATGTCTCAGGCACTGTGACACTGGCCTTCCTGGGCCATGTGTGCTGCTCATGAACAGAGTTTAAGGTACACAGCAGCACTGTCAGGGAAATCCTATGTGGATATATAGAATTAATAAACATTTATGTATTTAATGGGCCAGCTTGCTGCTCCAGCACTGATCTGAACTGGACAAGCTGTCTGGTTCTGGCAGGAATAACGAACCCCACTTAGGCTCACGGCTCACGATCATTCCCAGTTTACTCTGTGCTTCGTCTTATGGAAGGGGGACCCAGCCAGCAGTTCCCCCCCGGGGGGAGGGTGGGGGCACGTCAAGACTGGGATGATGGCACATGAGTGCATTTGATGGCTGATTCCTGCATGTCCCTTGGCGGGGGCGGGGGCTGGGGCAAAAATAATTCCCCCGCTGATATAGAGAGTGATGCATACACGGTGTGTGAGGATCCCCTCACGATGGGGGCCAGATTAGGTCACGGCAGGCCTGATGGATCACACCGATATTTCGGAGAAGAGCCCGGAACAGCCGACCTGTGACTGCAAAGGCAGACAGACGCTGACATAAGCACACGGCCGCTCAGCAGGAGCCCAGCAACCCTGTAAAACCCCATAATGCTTAAACGCAGGTCTTCCTTTCTGTATGCATTACCTCCTGAAACCGGAGAATCACCGCCTGGCTGAGGGGGGTTTAACTCCGCTCTCAAACGGCAGGATGCCGATTCTTCAGTGGCTCACAGGCCACCTGAGCTCCAGGGACAAGCCCTCACTAACCTCCGTTCTTGTTTCTCCACAGAAACCACTTCACTGGCCAGCAGTATCACGCCCACATCACCCGTTCCCGCAGAGAGTGGCACGACACAGAGAGTGGTGTCTGGTGAGTCATGGCCTCTGGGCTACCCATAAGCCCTGATGAAAGAAGAGAACTCCACTACCCATAAGCCCTGACAAGACAAGAGAACTCCACTACCCATAAGCCCTGATGAGAGAGGATAACACCACTACCCATAAGCACCATCTAGGGATAAAAACTCCAATAAATGGCTATACTCAATATGAACATAACACAAGCTCTCAACTACCCAATCTGTCAAACCCATTGGATAAATAACAGCTGAGAACCTGGCGCTGTTGCTAACATTATAGTTAAAGTAATACTTGTAAGCTGAGCTGATGGTCCTGTTTTTCCAGAGGAATCCAGTGCTTCCAGTATAAGTATGGTCCAGTAGGTTTCTTTCATCATGGGGTTTGGTACGAATCAGGCTGCACTGGGAGTGATTCACGCATTCCAGTGGCTACCCTCCCTGACACACACACATGTTCACACATAAACACATGCATTCACACACTAGCTGGGTGGTCCCTGAATGCCACATGGGATGGTTCAGAGGTTCTGCAGGGAGTTAGACCCAGTGAGAACTGCCCTGCATTCCATGTTTGATGGAAATAAGGCTTTCAGTGGCTGATCTCACGACCCCTATCACCCACCCCCCAGCACCGACCACCACCCCCTCCTCACTGGGTGACGTGTGTAACTTCGAGAGAGGCCTGTGCGGCTGGACCCACGACCCGTCGTCCGGCCTGAACTGGTCCCAGCGTGGTACCGGAGGCAGGGATCCCCTTGCGGGCTCTGACGGTAAGTATGCCCATCACTCACGTTCTCCAAGACGACGTCCCGCTTTGCACTAGAGGCACGTTGCATGTTTTACTTCATGCCGTATGGCTGGGGGCAGTCTGAGCTCTTCACAAGAAATGCAGTGTCCACAGCCTTAAAGGCGTCAGGCATTAACCCCTGGGGGGCTCAAACACGCCTGGTTTCTTGACTTGGGGGGGTGCCCCCCGTTACTCAACCGGCTGATCGCCGATCATAAAATTTCCTTCGGCTGAGTGACCTTTGAACAAATCTTTGACTTCTCATGGTATAAAAACCGGGGATAAAAATTTGCTTTGTTAGCGAGTTAGCAGGTAGCATTTGCTTTGGTGAGATTTTTTTAAGGGTTAGCAGGTAGCCCTCTTTCAGTGGGTTTTATGAACCATTCCAGACATGATAGAGGCTGAGATGGAGCGTGACAGTTTCTGCTGTCCGACTCTCCCCTGAGAGCCGATGTCCTGGGAGGGGTAACTGGTTAGGCCTTGTTATCGGTGAGGGTTATCGGATGGCCACTTTCTGCCTCCCAGACCATTTAAAAGTTCTTTGCCTGTGGATGCCACTGGAATGCAAATCATTCACCTCTAACACAATGTTCAGGTTAATAACCACCTTTTAAATGTTATTTATTATGGAATGCATGGGGAGTGAACAAAATCACAGAAAGATCACTTGAAAAAGTACTTTGACTTCAAAGTAACTAAATCGCAGCTGCAAACAGCTACCAAGGTGATTCATTAGGCTGAATACCAATCAGCAGTGTATGTGTTGGCCTTAAAAGAGGCTCAACAATCAGCACTTTGATATGAGTTTTCAAAGCAACATGAAGCAGCTAACAAGGTTCCAAAGAGGCCAGACAGTTTCATGTTTCAGGGGGCATGGTCTGAAAAATCATGACAGCATATACCTGTGCTCAAAAACCTGTATAATGAAACGTTTTTTTAAAAACGAAACATACTGTCAACGTACTTCCTTAACAAACGCATCAGAAGGACTATAAACAGAAGCTTATAATAACCCGCAGGATAGTTAGGGCGCTCACATATAACCGCGTCCGTTTATGAGATCACTTTTATTAGCTATAAAAGCCATTTGTGTCACTGCGGTGAGATTTGGGTCCCACAAGCCACAGAGCAGAGCATTCTGGGAGTAGGGTGTAATGATCCAACCATGAGGGTGACCGTGCTGTCAAAGTCACACATGGCACATTAGTGATCCAATCTGGCCCCCACAGGGGGCCCCTTAGTAGCTTGGCAGTAGCATCCCAGATAGCCAGGGAATCAGTACCGTATGCATGCTTCTCTGTCCTCTCTGACACTAGCCTCTGCTCCACATCTCACGCAGAATCTGGGAGCTACCTGTCCGTGGAGGCCAGCCCCAAGACGGCCGGCCAGCGGGCCCGATTGCAGAGTCCTGAGGTGGGGCCCGAGCGTGGCCCCTTCTGCCTACTCTTCTCCTATCAGCTGCAAGGCGAGGGCGTGGGCAGCCTGCGCGTGCTGCTCCATGCCGCCGACACCGATGAGACACAGCTGTGGGTGCTGCAGGGAGACCAGGGGCACGCTTGGAAACAGGGCCGCGTCACCCTGCCCCGTTCGCCCAGGCAATACCAGGTACAGTCAGCAGGGAGCGGGGCTGTATATCAGGGGGCTAGATGGTTGTTCTGTACAGGATGACCCCCCTCCTCAACTAAGGAAAAACGATCAAAAATATGCATAGCAACAGGTGTCGAGCAGAAGAGATCCAGACACCTGTGATTAACCAGGAAACACCCTGACCAACAGGCGATTACTAGTCACTGCTTGTGTACTTACAAATAAACCTCCCAGCCGAACACCTAATTGATATTCTTGCACAGCCGTAGCAAGCAGCCGAAACTGACTAATGAGGCTGTGACTTCATTAAAAGCATCGGTGATAACCGCGGGGGTAGTTTCCCGCGTGAAGGGTGGCTGTTCGCGGTCGTGGGGAGAGCCAGTGTGACGCTTATAGGCTCAGTTTGCAGCCACGCCCCTCTGCGTTCTGGATTATGCACTAGAAGAGAGGGACGGGCATCAGGATTCGGTCCATTTAGCCTCGGGTGCTAGAATAAGCCGTCCCATGGGTCTTTCTCCATCCATTGCCCACGGTGTGGGAGGGGAAGCTATCGACGATCATTTGGGCTGCCCTTCGCCGGCGTGGGGGGTGCAGGTAGGAGAGACAGCGGGGTCAGGACCTGGACGAGGCCCTACTGTACCCGGGGGAAAGGTGTCCCAGCTGTGAGCATGGGGCAGTTATCAGCTGTGTGAGTGACTGAATATTAATGTAAATGATCCTATTCCTAGGTAATCATGGAGGGAGCTCTAGACTACGCAAGCAGGGGTCACATCTGGATTGATAACATCCACACAAGCTCCGGCACGCCCCTGGACGAGTGCAGCCGTAAGTGGGCCTGTCCACGCCCTCACCACATGCACGCAGACACACACACAAACACACAGTCCAAGGATTTCTGTCCTTATGGGGACTCTCCATTCATTTCTATGGGCAAAGCTCTAATCCCAACAATGACAACCTTAACCCTTACCCAGCCCTAACTTTAACCATAAATAACCAAACAAAATACAAGACTTTTGGCATTTTTAATTTTTTGATTGCAGTCACAGATTTTTATAAAATTGAACTTCCCCTTGTGGGGCCTGAAATAATGGTCCCCACAAAGTCAATATAAATGTTTTCAGAATCAGAATCAGAATCTCGTTTATTGGCCAAGTATGTGAGCGAACACATACAAGGAATTTGATTCCGGTCGATGGCGTCTCCCAGGTACAACAGTAAAAAAAACAATAATAATATGTAAGTCATGATGGACAATATACTGAGCAATATAATGTACAGTAATGTACAAATGTTTTTCACATTGTGGGGACATTTGGTCCCTACAATGTAATGTATACCTGGAGCACACACACACACACACAGCGAGTCTCGACCCCGCAAAGGTAGACGAGATAGAAACACTTAATGTTCTTCCTTGACACAACAGAACGGAGATGTTGGCCGCAGCCCTTAAAACGATTCTGCTGGCAGTGACTTCCACCAAAGACCCTCAGAGGCCTCGTCACTGTCCCTCCCCTACCTGTCTGACACTGACCCTAACGCAGCCCCCTCTGCTCTCTTTCAGAGCCGTTCGAGGCCTTCCCCCCTGATGTACCTGGTGAGTCTCACGCGTCTGAATGTTTCTGCTTTGTGTGGCACGGCTTGCACTACCCGGGGGGGGGCAGCCCCACTCCCTGCCCTGACCCGCCCTCACCCTGAGCCCCACTGCCTGTCCCTCGGCTTGGCGCCTCACGGACACAACGGGACCTGGGTGACGGGACACGGGCATCCAGATGCCACCATTTGGGCTTCACGCTCGTTCCTAGCATGCCCTTCACCCAGACTGTTGCCGTGCTCCCTGTTGCTGTTGCATGGGGGGCCTGAGCCTGCCGCTGTCGTTTCTCAGAGAGTCGCTACTAGCATGCTACGTTTGTCATGTGCAGCAGTATTGCGAGGAACGTCAACCCCCCAGCCCCTGCGATCTGTCTCTGCCACGTTCCCCACACCGCCTCATCTAACGACCACCCGGGGGGGGGGCTTGCCTTCGGCAGCACACGGCAATTAGTGAGGCGGGTGGGGCACCATGTGCAGTTACTCCTGCCTGCTCAGCTCAGCCCTTAGCGGAGCCGTCCAGGGCTGCCTCACACCACCGGAATTAAAACGGGAAATTGGACCGGGTCCAACCCACGGTTGCCGCTCTTCAGTCAACGTGGGCTTGGAAGAAGCTCACCAAAAAAATAAATAACCTAACCGCTTCCCCAGGGCTGTGTATCAGGGTGCTGGCAGAGTCACAGCGAGTCTAGCTTCTAGAAATCATGCTTCAGACGAGATGCTGTGGTGGTCCTTCGGAGGTCTTTGAGGTCCTGCGCACTGGTCTGCAACCGTGGGCTGGGCGTGCCAGGTCTTCAGGTCCGACTGGCTTCCTTTGGAGCGTGGATTGCAAGGAGGAATCTGGCTTGGGGCTGTGAAGGCAGGCAGAGAGTCACAGCATCAGCTGTTCCCAAGGTGCCGGGCTGTAGGGACTCACCTGTCCACTCGGGGGTCTTTGGGGCTCGCCAGTCTTTGGCCGCGCTCCACCCACTCTGCAGAGTATGTGGGGGATGTGCAGGGCTACTGGCTACCCAGAAGGCTGTGGGTCGCGCTCCCCACTGCGACGCTCGCTGTTCCGAACACTCTGCTCGGGTTTTGCTGTCATAGAGGCTCTTCCCCGCTCCCACCCTCTGGCAGAAACGGGCATGTTTTTCACACCAAGCTTAACCGCCAAAATGAAAAGTCAACAAAAGAGGGTCCTAGTGCAGCTGGCTTTGGATCACATTACCACCAGGAAAAATGACCCCCCCACCCCACTTCACCATCCAATCTTGGTGTGAAAAACTGCCTCTCATGCTTGCATAAGACCCAGTTCATAATTTTACATGCGTGCGATCAGACCTACATAGTTGCTGACTGATGGAGCAAGGCAGTCTCAGGGAGCCAGCATGCCTGTACGTCTGCAATTGTCTGTCCTGCGATTGTCTGTCCTGTTTGGATGCCACGGCAAAGCGCTCCATTCCAGCCTGCATGCCTCCATACCCAAGCCGATTCTTCTGTGTCTCTCCACCAGAGGGCCCCCTTGCCGACGGCAGTGACCCCACAGTAGACACGGTGTCGGTCCAGCCCATTCCCACCTACTGGTATTACGTAATGGCCGGCGGTGCCGCCCTGCTCCTGCTGGGCTCGGCCGCCCTGGTCTTGGCGCTGTGCTGTCACCGCTACCGCGTCGCGGCCAAGAAGACCCAGCACTCGGTGGCCTATCACAGCTCCCAGTTCGCCGGTGGCCGTGCCCCCGGGCCGGTGCTGGAGCCCACACTCACCGTTAGGCTAGAGAAGGCAGGTCGCTGCTCCTAGTGGCCAGCGAGTAGGCAGGATGCTCGGCCCTGGGCACAGAAACCGTACCACTTCTCAGACTTTCTGCGGGGGTTTACTTCTGGATGCTACATCCGAATAACAATGAAAAATACATACTGAGAACTTTGTGAAAGAAGCTCATGGCGGTGGATATGGCCTCTGGGATGATTTCGCAGGAAAGTCTGGATGGAGGAAAGTTGTTTACCAAACGGCACCCTGCCCCCCTCCTTTGGTGCCAGACAGCTTTGTGCCATTTCCCAGCGGACGGCGAGACATTGGGACTCTCCCAAAGGGGTTCTCGTCTCGAGGCTGATGTCCTTGTCGCGGTGGACTGTCCATCGGCATTGCGATTGGCATCTGGCTGGAATGCTTCACATGGATCCACACAGAGTGTCCGAGAAGAGCAGAGCAGGGCCGGACTGGAGGAGCCTTCATGATGCTCCTGACCACAACTTGGAGGACTGGTTACACCCCCTCCCCGCCGCCACTTGAGCAGGTCTCCTGTGTGTCTGCCTGCATGCATGTGTGTGCGTGTCTTGGTTCCAGGAGGACTTGCTGCCCGAATAAACAGAGTGCAGATCCAGCCTGATCCAGCCCTCCCCCTCCATCTCTCACTTCACTTGAATCCCCATGCGATGGGGAGATGTGGAGCATGAGCATAGCCGATCAAGCTTGTGGTTAAAAACAATCTTGTGCTGCGATTGGCTGTCCTGCACCTCCTCAATGTGACACCGCTGACACTGCTCTGTGACTCTGTCACTTCCGGAGATCTGGGGGCAAGTGAGCATGAGGCTGGGACTGTGTGCCTGACCCTGCATGCCTGCGGGGGGCTGTGTTTGTTCTCTGATATGCAAAGGAAGCCCAATCCTGCCTTATCACGCCTGGCCGCCGGGGAGCCCCCACGTTACTTTGGCCTTATCCCGCCATTTCGGAGGGAGGGGGGAATTTCTCCGCGCCTGTCATTTTGTTTTTAAATCTTTCCGCTGCTGTTTATCTTGCTTTTGGGATTGCACAGGAAAATGGGGGGCAGATTTTACCGAAGTATGTGGATTTGCTCGGGTGAGGTTTGCGGTGCTTTTTGACAAGTCCTAACGTGGCTGTGGGATGATTCCTCGTCTGTAGGGGGCGATTCATCGGCAGCCATCAACCGTGTGTAAACAGGGAAAGAGAGCGGCTTGGCCTATTAGAGTCACCATGATCATGACAATGGTGGCATTCTTTAAAGATTATTTCTTTTAACTTATTTATGTTCTGTTATACCGTGACTAACTCACGTTAATGTGTAATAGCTGCTTCCGTTTGAGACGCCTAAGTGACGTTTTGAAGTCTCCGTCCCTTGTTATTACTGTGTGATTATCAGTATGCATTTTGGTTTAGTAGTGCAGTGTTGTAACTCTGAAACCACAGTGGGCGGGGCTGCCGTCAGTTACCGACTGGGCTCCCATTGGGTTAAGATAGTGATTGACAGCGCACTGCAGTCCCTCCCACCATGGCTTTTGAAGGCTCATTTCCCCCCCATCACTCGCAGTAATTAAACTCCCTTGCCTGCCTCTTCTGGAAATTGCACCTGAAAGACTGCAGTGCCAGGGCTGTTGGGAAAGGACCTGTGTTTGCTCATCATCCGATGCACAGAATAGCAGGCAGGATTTCGCCTCATTTATATATTACTGTTCAGCCTTTTGCCGTTACTGTTTTATTAGTTCAAGTGTGTTTTAAGATTTTAGGATTATAACAAGTATTTGAATGTGTCTTTCATTTTGGGGCTTTTGTGTAGATTGATGGATGTCTTTCTGAGTGCAGGAAAGATGTGCTACCTTTTCCCAGAAGGTCGTCAGACCAGATTATCTGCTTCACTCTGAATGATCCCATTTCAACCGGGGGTTCAGACTAACGGAAGCACTTCACGCATGAGAAGCGGGGACCGCGACCTGCCCGGCCCGGCCCGTCTGCTCTGGGCTCTGGGAGTGCCGGCAGTCTGTGGGGTTTCCGTGAACTCCAGTGTTCTCCCAGCCTGCTGCTGTATTTTCTGGCGTGGCTCTGAGACTCCCTGGCGGGTGCAGTGAGGAGGACCCACTGGTCACTTACTGAGAATCACTTTCTTTTCTGAAGAGCAGGATGGAAGCACAAAAGCACACAACTGCTGACCATACCTCCCCTTCTCTCTGTCTCTCCCTTTCTCCTTCTCTATCCCCCATTCTCTCCCTCTCTTCTCTCCCCCACTCTCTCCTTCTCTCCCTCTCTGCCATTCTCCCCTTCTCTTTCTCTCCAGCATTCTCTCTCTCCTTCGCTCCCCATTCTTTCCCACCCTCTTTCCCATTCTCTATTCTGCTCTCTCCCTCTCATCTGTGCTTTCTCCCTCATTCTCTAGCTTTCTCTCTCCTTCTATCTCTCCCACCCCTTTTCACTCTCTCATTCTCCCTGCCCTGTTCTCCTTCCCTCTCCCCCTTCCTCTCCCTAATCTTATATACCGCGCATAACCACATTAAACCCCCGCCTCTCCCGCTCTCATGGAGAATCCAGCCAGCTTTCTTGACAGGCTTCACCTGTTGCATTGTGGGTAGATGCTGATGGAGGCTGCAAACCCTCAGTTCCCGTATGCGAACCCTCTGCAGTTTGGCGTCATCAGGCACCATAAAATCTGCTCGTTATTGGTGGGCCGCTGAGTGTTGTGCATATGTAATGTCAAACTCAGCTCATAATTAGCTTTTGCTAATGTCAGCTGTCCTCCGTAAAAAAGTCATTCAGTGGGGTTCCCCTCCCCGCTTTATGTCTTTCAGACACATCCCATCTGCTGTGGTCAGCATTTACCCCCCAGCCCCCCACACCCCACAAATATGTTGCCCAGTATAATGTCCTAAATCCCACCTGGGGGGGGAATCAGTAGCACCCATCAGCAAGGAGGCATTTAGGGAAAAAATAAAGTTTGAGATACTCAGATGAGCCACTTTTAAATCAGGTGCTGCCATTCTGTCACTCTCTACTGATTAGTCTCGGGCCCTTAATATTTTTTAATTAGTTAATGGAGCAGATAACATTTATTAAACCTGCTGTAAGCGTATTTCTCTGGTTCCTCCCCCCTCGCTGCCGTGCCCAAAGGAAATATTAATGAGAAAATGCACTCAGAGGGTCCTGAGCTCGGCAGAGTGGATCAAGCCTCCCTGCCAAGTCAGTACTCTCACCCCCCACCCTAATTTACCCCCGCACCCACTGTCAGTTCTAGGGTCTGTGGGAGAAAGAATAAGAATATACAGACAAGGGCCCTCCTTAGCAGGGGCCGGATCCCATTAGAGCACCGTTTCCCAATCCGGTCCTCGGGGTCCCACAGTCGGTCCATGTTCCCTCTGAGCTCCCTGCCAGATTGTCCACATTTTTGCTCCCTCTCTGCTTCCTGGGAGGGAGCAAAAGTGTGGACTGTCTGTGGGTCCCTGAGGACCGGATTTGGAAACACTGCGTTAGAGTTGTTGGTGGCTTCACTAGGTGGAGGTGGTTCATCTCCCAGAGGAACCTTAGTACTCAGACAGAAAACTATAAATTCCTGATTGTTTTTTTTTACTTTTCTCTTATCCTCTTTCATCCAGAGATACTGAGTTGAAAAATGTCCAGTAGATCTGCATTTGTTTGCTTGGGATTGGGGTGGGATCAGGGCAGGATCTGGATGCCCGTGAATGAGACCTGAATGGCTGAGACCTGAATGACAGACCTGTGTTTCTCCCAAATGTACTTTCTGCCTCTTTTGTGAATGTAGGATTTTCAACTGTGATTGTCAGACACTTTGAGCGATGTTCATGCTGTGTACCTCAACTTTGCCCGTTTAGAAGACAGAAAAATTAATGAGACGTATTTTAGCCTGTGGAAATCCATGTTATTGGAAACGTTGTGTGGAATGTAATAATAAAACGCTATTTTTCCAAAAGCTGGCGTGTGTGTCCGTGCTGTCTGCATCCACTCTGCTCTGTCTTCCTACATGAGATGGACTAATCTCTGCCACAACCCTGCAGCCGATGACACTTCTTTCAAGTTGGTCCGGGACTGAAAATGAGAGAAGTCTAAAAGCCATTTAAAGACAGTGATTCCCTTCCCTTTGATGCAGAGAGAACAGGCTAATTTCTCCCTTTGAACATGTGCTGCCAGGAGTTCCCCTTATCTTAGACGGCGCTCGCTGTCGGTCCGTGAGCGTAACGCACCCCTGGCCATTAGTCCCAGTATCACTGTCATTCCCACGCACGTCTGCTACGCCTCCTTCGTGATTCTTACGCTAAAACCCTTCGGAGGTCTAATGACTCGGGGCCATGGGGCGAGTGACAAAATGAGCGTGTCTGATGGTGTGTAATGTGGCTTCATGCAGAGCGCCGTTCTGGAATCTTCCGCGGCTACGCTTCGGCTCAAGGTCGTTAGGTAATGGGGGACCTCGTCCAGTCGAACAGCTTGAGGCAAGAGAGAAAAATATAAGGGTGTGTCCTGAGCGTG
The DNA here is from genome assembly GCA_026781065.1 of Mormyrops boulengeri. Taxonomy (NCBI): domain Eukaryota; kingdom Metazoa; phylum Chordata; class Actinopteri; order Osteoglossiformes; family Mormyridae; genus Mormyrops; species Mormyrops boulengeri. The sequence continues at coordinate 352,452 of JAODLD010000109.1, forward strand.
AGCTTAAGTCCCCCGCTTTGAAACACTGAAAGCATCATCCCTCTCTTCTTTCTTGTAGGTCGGAGGCCCGTATACATAGAGAAGGAGCGGCCTTTCGTCAATGGCCACACCGAGGCAGGTGAGAAGCCCCTCCGCCCAAAGTTCCGCCCAAATCGCTGTGTGTTGCTGAGGTCAGATTTCCTAAGGTCCGACGGGGTGGGTCCGTGCAGACGAGCGTATACTTCGTGAGTGGTTTCAGAGAGTTAATGTGAGAATCGCCCACCTGGTTGCTGCCGTTTCATAGGGAAGCCTTTGTCCAGAGGATGGAGGGAATGTATGGAAAAAAGTCATTACAGCAGCAGGCTGAATCTGCTCATCACCCAGCTTTTCATTACTGCGCCTGGCACGCACGCTTTCTTTAAGAAAATAATGAAATGCTGCTGCTGGCTTCTCGTCACAGGATGACACATATATTAGGAGTTGCCAGAGCAAAATTAACGATAAACAGATGCCTGGGACATTTTTATTAGTTTGGGGCCGATAACGAGAAATGTGCTTAAGGCGGTGCGGCACTGGCGAGCCGTCAGCGACGGGAGCGCTCTGCCACTTCCGCCGGAGACGGAGATACGGTCTGCGCGAGTCCGCGTTTATCCGCTCAGTTTGGAGCCGCGTCGGCGCCGGGGAGTGGGCTTGTTTAGGGGGGGCTCGTTGTTTTCTGACCAAACCCCAAAGCGGAGATAACCAGACGCAAGTGAAACAGTTCCCGGTGAGAGTGCATGTGGAGATTTTCCAAGGCGAGATGAGGGTTCAAGGGGCACCAGAGACGCAGAAGCGCCCTTTAAGGCAGCCGAGAGCAATCCCATGATGCAACAGTGAATGCATCTGCAGTCGCCATTGTGCGGCCCACTGGACAAAAAGTTGACAGTAAGATAATTGCTTAGCTCATTACTGATTTACTTTTAATCTCTGTTCCAGTAGATTTATACAATAGATGAGGGGTAGGCAACCCTGATCCTGGAGTGTCAGTATCCAGCAGGTTTTCTGTCCTACCTGATGAGTTACTATCTGCCTGAGATCAGCTGTTTTTCATCAGAGACCAGGTAGGATGGAAAACCTGCTGGATACTAGCACTCCAGGATCAGGATTTCATACCCCTGCAGTAGAGAATAAAAGCTTCAGGGAGTCTCCCATCTCTGGTTGTCTAGAACAGTGTTTCTCAATCCGGTCCTTGGTGACCCACAGACAGTCCACGTTTTTGCTTCCTCCTAGCTCCCGCCAGCGAGAGCAAAATTGTGGACTGTTTGGTAGGGAGCTCAGAGGGAGCAAAATTGGGAACCACCGGATTGGGAGTTGCTCTGCTCTAGAGCCTTGGGTATTTTTGCCACGGTACCCTCAGTCTCCCCCCAGCTGCATTAACTCCACCCGCCCCCCATCTCTCTACCCAGACCCCCTCTTCCTGGGGTGGAGCACGCCGGGCCCCACGTTGGAGCCCCCGGTGACTCGCGTCCTGGATAAGGACAGTGCCTGGCTGTACACGCTGGACCCCATCCTGCTCACCATCATCGTGATGAGCTCGTTGGGCGTGCTGCTGGGCGCCGTCTGCGCCGGCCTCCTCCTCTACTGCTCCTGCTCCTACGGGGGCCTGGGCTCCCGCGGCTCCACCACGCTGGAGAACTACAACTTCGAGCTCTACGATGGCATCAAGCACAAGGTCAAGCTCAACCAGCAGAGGTGCTGCTCTGAAGCCTGAGGGCAGGGGTGGGGGCATCGTGGGAGAGGGGAGTGCCCGTCCTTGCTCAGCCCCTTCCACGCTCATTCACCAGAAACTCACCCCTCTTTTCCATTCTCAGTGGGTTGGGAGGGGGAGGGCACAAGGAGACCATGTCGCTCTGAATCACCTGCTACTGAAATGGACCCGACTGTGCAGAATCAGAACCACAGGACCCAGAGGGGAGCCCGCTCTTTGGATGCTGAAAATAATATACAAAACATATCAACTTTGAATGCCTATCCAAAAAAGAAAAATATATATATAAATATAAATATAGATTTTTAAAGATGGACTTTTTAAGCAGGTGGATGACCTTAGAAACCTGTGCGGAGGGGTGAGATCTCGGTCACCTCTGTGTTTTTAGACGCACTCCTATTTTAGACCCGTGTCTTGGCGATGTTCTTCGTTGCGTTTTCCCTGTTATCCGGGGCACTTTGAGACGTAATTGTTCTGTGACGACCACCGCGGCCATTCGCTTTCTTACGTTTTGGTCTTATTGCAGCTTGTGATGTTTTCGTTCCACGTTGTTGCCCGTTGGGGGGCGGGGGAGGGGGGGTTCTGTCTTAGTAAAGGGGAGCTCTCCGGCTGTGTGTTAGGCTTAGCATAAGGACTGTCTTATGGGGGGCTTCCCTTCTGGAAAGGACCGTTTGTTTTTTTAAACGTGTCATGTACCTGCAACGTTTACTTCATTGCAACCTATGGATTGCTGACGGTGGTGCATGCCAGGAGGATTGTGGGTAGCATGGCCGCCAGTGGGTCAGGATGGGAAGAGACGGGTGACGAACCCCAAGAAGCCTGGTCACCACCCCCCTCTGCGTGCAGGAGACCTCGGGGACATAGTGAGAGGCCCTTGAAGATGAGGGCAGCGGAGGGATGAAAGCCACTTTTTTGGACACACTTAGGAGCCTTAAGCTAACTGTGTTTGGAGGAGAGCCATCACGAAGCACCACATCCTGGATTAAACACAAAATGAAAACTACCGCTGGCCAGGCAGATGCCTCCGCGTCCTGTCCACGCCAGCCAGTCCAGCCCTGTGACAGCGTCCGTAACGGGGGAGAGCCGCAAAGCTGTCCACCATCACCGAGACCGGACCCTCACGCACGCCGAGGCAAGTAGGCCCCGGTGCACCTACACGGTCACATCCGTGATTGGCTGATCGTGGTGGGCGATGGGGATCGAGTCGTGCTTCTGCCCCCTGCTGGTTTCAGTAGACTCTTTTCCAAGTGCCTTGGATTTCACTTGACTCAGTTCCCACCGAGCTGAGATAGTTTTACCTCTTCTGTCTGGGACAGGGGGCAAGGACAAAATAAGCAAGGAAGGAAGGATGGGAAGAAGCTTCCGGCACTGGTCAGATGCTCAGTCGGTGTTTGTAGACTTTGTACAGAAATGTCTTTTTTAATTATTATTATAATTATTGTTATTATTTAATAAAGGGTTGGTAACACATAAAAGACCATAGGCGTGCTGTGTTTGGTTTGGGTCCCTGGTCACATGTCTTTGGAGAGTTTTGTAACCAGAGGGTCGAGGGGGAGTCCCCGGGTGAGGTGAACCAGCCAGCCTGCATACCCATACGCCATGTGAAACGCAGGAAGACTCAAACATGCACTGCCATCAGCACACTATAAATCTCTGAGCTCCCATTGGTTGGCACCTTCATTTAGGGGAGGGGCCACATGATATTACTCTGTTAAGTGTGTTCTATGGCTAATGGTAGTCACCAGGTTTACCGTAATATTTGAAAGATGTGTGCAAACACCAGATGCACTTATGCATGTGTGGCATCGCCATGGAAACACCATACCCAGAAGAACAAGGTACCTGACTGACTGATTGGTCAAAGGAACCCAGAGAGAGAACGAGTGAGAAGGAGGCCGTGTTGCCTGTTGCTCCCACGGTACAAGAAGCACGATCCAAGTCTAGAAAATTCCATCGAAGCAGCACCAAAACAAATGACCGCCATTGCAGGGTATGCCGGTCATTATCCTGAACTGCATGAGTCGGGACCTCAGAATTGCACCAGGAGGAAACGGACCAGGTCCGCGACTCGTCGTTATAACGGCCAAACCAATTTCTCTGCCTACGTTCTAAATCGAGTCCAGTCAGCTTTGCGCTAAAATGGTGGTTTTGTCCTTTGCAACGGTACTTTAAGTATGTTTTAGAGCCTGTACTTTAACTTGTGTAAAAAAGCAAAGTCAATGCTTCAACTTTTACTAGAGTATTTTTAAAAACATGTATCTATGCTTCTACTTAAGTGAATAATGCGTGTACTTTTGACACCTCTGCAAACCATGCAGTGACAGAATCACCATGGCTGAGAGTAGGTCCCGCGGCAGGGTACGCTCCTCTGGTCCAAAGGTTCTGGGAGGGCGTGCAAACTGTGTCACACTGAGTGTGGCACCAGCCCCCTGATATACAGCTTAAAGGCAGCTCCATCACCTGGAAACGCCCCCCCCTCCAACTGAGCTAAAGATGCCATCCACCCCCAAGGACAGGGTACGCTTTCAACGGCATCCAGTCAATCCCCCGGGCGCGGGGGGGGGGGGGGGGGGGGGGGGGGGGGGGGGGGGGGGGGGGGGGGGGGGGGGGGGGGGGGGGGG
>JAODLD010000109.1:400304-436414 GCA_026781065.1 Mormyrops boulengeri
CGGCCGCTTGTATTCGCGACCTTGTTCTTTCGGTCACTACCCAAAGCTCATGACCATAGGTGAGGGTAGGAACGTAGGTCGACTGGTAAATCGAGAGCTTTGCCTTTTGGCTCAGCTCCTTCTTCACCATGACAGAGCGATGTAGCGCCCGCATCCCTGCCGACGCCGCGCCGATCCGCCTGTCGATCTCCCTAAATCCAAACTAGTAAGCCAAAACGTTTTCTTTTGGGTAGCGTGGTGTTTGAACTAGGCATCAAAATCCACAATGATTTTAATCACTGACAATCGGCAGCTGTTTCAGTAAGTCTTACATCACATTACGCCTGATCGAGTCACATCCGAGGTCCATAGTAAATAATAAACACTGATGGAGGGACATCTGAAATGGGACGTAGTAGGACGTTAGCGGTTGCATCACTTAGTGTGACAGGTGCAGGAGAACGGGCAGCGCTGTTGGTCGTATAATGACCCACTGTCCATATCTATGGTTACCCATGATTTTGTGTAATAGTTCTATTTTTATGATCTGTGATTCTGTGATACCTGGGCAATAAAATTAAGATGTGCAATATTATTATTTATGATTCGGTGCAATATACCTCGACTTTTTCCCCACAGTTTGAAGTCTAACTTGTTTTACCAACAAGTGCAACATAACCAATTATGATATTGGTACAATATATTTACTTTACTGTGCAATATACTGCTATACACTTTTACTTTTCCTGTAACTTTTGGACAAAGGTACATTAAGATTCCTATACAGAGATTTTCTATTTTAATTAATTTTTTTATTTTTATTTAATTTTATTAGAATGTTTAACAGTGACCTAATTTTTTTGACACTTCATTCCTATTTTTATACTTATACTGTATTGTTCTTGTCTTGGTGTCTATGTGTGATTGTCAGTCGTAATGTGAGCAATTTCCTCTGGGATTTACAAAGTCTTCTGATTCTGATACCTAAGTTGTAACACATTATACATACAGTAATGTACATGTGATGGACAGCTACAGTATCAAGAACATAAGAAATATATAAACAAGAGGAGGCCATTCGGCCCATCAAGCTTGTTTGGGGAGAACTTAACTAATAGCTCAGAGTTGTTAAAATCTTATCTAACCCAGGGTTTTAGCTTGCGCTACACTAACAGGAAGACTATTAATGAGATACGCCCAAATTGACTTGGGTCCGGTGGTCCCGGTCTCAAATCCGACTTGGGTCCGGTGGTCCGGGTCTCAAATGCGGACTTGGGCCTGGTGGTCCCGGTCTAAAATGCGGACTTGGGCCCGGTGGTCCCGGTCTCAAATGCGGACTTGGGTCCGGTGGTCCCGGTCTCAAATGCGGACACATGCCTGTGCCTTATAAAACAATTCTTTATGGTATGGACGCTTCGGAGAACTTAGAAACATCGAGGTTCAGAGCCTGCATGCATGATCTTCCTCTCTCTGCAGCTAAAGAACTCTTCAGTTTAATAAAGGATTTATTTCCGATCCGTGTTCACTATGGTAGAGACACAGACACACAAAATAAAGCTTCTCGGCCAAGCTCAAAAGCTCCATTCTCTATGAGAATTTGCAGCCGTAAATTGATAAAGGTCTCACTGGGTAAAGGCACAGGAATATCTGATGAAGAAAAGATCAACTACCATCAAGGTAAATGATATCAGTCATCACTACAATGAACAAATGAACATGCCGTTGGTGAACCCGAGAAGTGAGACAAGTAAAATCTCCATCTGTGTGCCACACCGACTTGGGGTTTAGATAATGACAAAAGAGAAAAGTCCAGTAATCGTCACTCAAAAGTACAGTGGGGTTACTTTGGGTAAGTAAAGTTGAGTATTGTAAGGCCCGTTGGGGACAAGCTCAAATCAACATCGTAGGGTGGGCATGATTCATCACTCAGCAGACATAATTAGCTATGTTAATAAACCTCGACCTTAATAGCTGGTGAAAAGGATCATGTGTGTCAGAGTCGGATGTTAATGATTGGGAGCCCTGTGACTCACCTCCCAGATTAATCTTTATAAAGCAGGTATGTAGACACCTGGGCTATGTCCAAACTGCTACATTACCATCTAAAAACAAAGTTTACAAACAAAAATGATCTCCATCTAAACAGGCGTTTTCACGTCGTTTCTGAAAGTATTTCCATGCACACTGAAAATGTACGTGATGTTGCTATTAGCCTACATTGGTCATGCGCAAATCAACAAAATGAGTGGTAAATTAGTTCCTCTTTATGCAAATATGCAGCAGTCACACTGTGTAACATGCTATTTCACTGCACACGGGTCATCAACAGAGAAAGCGGCACCAAAAGCAGCCCTCCATATCTACCATGTTGGAATACTGTTTATTTCCTTGTAGGGTGACCAGGTGACCAATGAGACTTTAGGAGCTGCATCCTTCTATGGCTGCATTTGAAGACAGAATTCCTCACAGCGGCGCGACAAGGCTGTCCCATTTCTAAAGCTCCTTCAAATGCGGTTTAGAAATGCGTCCTCCTTTTGCTGCTACACGATGGATGGATTAGATGGATCCTTCTCAGCCCAGGATATCCCAAGATTCATTGCACCAAGGTAAGGTGGGTGTAACCCAGCTAGGTGATAGGACCAGCATTTTGTGACTGAAGGGAAAGGGGCGGGAACAGCTGGTGACACTAGCAGGAAATTATCCATAGGCCAGATCATCCCTTTTCTCAAAGCTTTCTGTTTCTCTTTCAAAAAACGTAGCCTACAAGGCAATGGACACAGCCCCTGAATTTGGACACAGTTGTTGTAACTAGCAGGATTAAATTAGGGAAGGGCCACATGATGAGTAGGGACCAATTAGGGGGCTTTCCCTCATCCATACTGGAAAGCTGAAATTGAGTTTTCAGAAGCATACGGCTGTGAGAGCGCTTACAAAAGTCTTTGTTTTTGGGGGCTGAAAATTCAGAGGGATCGTGGATGAAGGGCAAAAACGTAGACTGATGTCCGAGTTTTTTAACACTGTGGACATATCCTAAGCCATCATTCCACCCAAGACAGTCTTCATAAACAAATCATTTTGGTGAACAGTTAGTCAGCAGATATTAACCCACTTAGAAAAACTGTGCTTAAAATGCTATGCTCCTTGAAGTCGAAACTATTTACAATGAACAAGACTATTTAAATTATGCATTCTTCTGATTTATAGGTAATTGCAGACTGATTCCTCCCACTTTAAAGGTGCCATTAAGCGTATAATGCAGTTCCTGGATTTATAGAGACATAAAACAAAGCAGGGAGCTGCCAATGAGGTTGTGTGCTGTCGCAGATTCAAGGAAACATTATCAGGGTGTCTATCACTTTGTCTTTGCAAAAACGTATCAGATGCAATCCACAAAACTGGTATCCGCCAAGTTATAACTTCCAGAAAATATTCTGACATCTTTCTGCCATGATTATACAAGATGGGACATATGGTCACTTTTGATATATGCATAACATTTGTATAAAGGGGAAAATACGACACCCTTTTATAATACAGGCCCTACACCTTAACTAGCACTTAGAGAATGAATGACCACCGGTGCATTTTGACCTGAGCAGGCTAAAATTACATTTTAATTTGGTAGTCCTTCATCTATAACAGGTCACGATCAATATTATGTTTGCACAAAGTATAAGTAACAGCCTGTTAAAAGCTCTGGGTTGGTAAATAAAAGAAGGCAATGACAGATTTTTCCAGATTCTGATTCACTAATTCAGAAAATGCCTTCATACATTGCAATGAATACCTAGGTGCTTATTCGAAGGTTTTAAGTAAAAGTGACTTTGACCACCACGCGTTTTGATACGTAGTGCACTGGATTAAACAGGGCCACTCAAGGGCGTAGGTTTCAGCATTGGTAGGCACCAGATCAACCCCCAACCCCGCTAAACACGCACGGTGTTCCCACGATATTAATAAAGACGTGTCCCTACCGTTCATACCCGAATCTACGCACTTGCAGGTGTCACTCACCAAGGACCAACACGGCAAAAGTGGATGGAGAAAAGTGTAAAAATATTAAAGAAAGATCTCCCCCGGACACTGTTATTCAAAGGCACAAAATGATTGCATCAGATCAGAAATACACAACTAAAACTCATAATAGTCGCATACTGACGTTTACATTTTACAAAAAATATGGCTTATGCCGTTAACTTGTAGCACATAACCGATTAATCTGTTTTACTGGCACGTGAAAATAAGTTATATATTATATATAACGTGAAACGGGTGTTTAATCACAAAAGACTATAATATCACAATACCATTTTGGACGGGGTCGCATATATTGCATTTCACATATTCCTAAACGTACACAGATTGCATAATTGCATATTTTAAACTGATTTTAAAAATGATTCGCATCAAGACTAACAATGGAAGACCAATGTATACCAACGTTATTTCTTAGAGTATAATGATGACATGGTTAAAAATCAGTTATACATGGCCACGCAACTATGTCACTATATAAAGTCGATTACCACAAGTATGAAAATTAACTTGTAATTCAAAATAAGCTGTACAATGCTCCTTATAAGTATTTCGGTTACTAACAACAGATATGTATGAAGGGATGTACGGACGCGGCTGTTATCGTATGTACAACTAGCACAGCTATCGTCAGCAGGAAATACGGAATTAAAAATGCAGAATTGCTTTTATTTTCCCGACCTTGTGCGGCGACCCGGTCTGTGCTTCTAGATCTAGGCGCGCAGGAGTAACACATCAAAGCAGCGGAGGTCTTGAAGTCCGTAACATGTGTGCGGTTATTTACTCTTGAACTCTGAACCGTACTGGGGACTCAGCCGGGTCCCCGGCCAGCGGCGACGCGCACCTTATTAGGGCACCGCCCCTTTTCATTCCTCTGCCCAATCAGATCAAGCGCAGACGCACGAGCCAATCAGTGGCCGCTCAACCTGCAACCAAGCGGCCGACCAACGGGTTGTTGGCATTTCATTTTTATAGCGGAGGTGCGCGGTGTCAGTGTCCCAACAGACGGCTCTGAAATAAGCGAAAACTCTTTAACACACCAAAGTTCAGCTTTCATATTTTGCGTTGATGGAGGGCCGGCGAAATACATGTTATTACCGAAACAAGTAATAAAGGAATAAAAGGCAATTGTATGCAGGCAAGTAAAAATAAAACACCTTCACATGCTTAATTAAATTAAAGTGACATTACACATTTAAACGCCTATGACCCACGTGTATGGAAAAGAAAAGATGGACCTATAGAAATAAGGCACACGGTCAGCTGGGTGAGGGATCACATGACTAGCAACATGGCGAAGACCATGGTGTGGTTGAATGAACGGTCGACCTTGTTCGGTATATGTTTTTTTATAAATAAATATTTTACCAGTTCAGATATTCGGTTCAAGAAAAATTAGAGTAGAATAACATGGGTCGATAACTAATTTTGAATGTGGTTCTTTACAGAACCATCCAGAACATCGTTTGGTACACCGTGCTAGTTTAACAAAGATTCTATAGCTTTTTTTAAATTATTTGTTTATAATAATATGTTCATTTAGAGAATAATTGTACAGTGCAAACCTCCACCACAAGAGAAAGAAAGGCCGTACATATTTTAAAAAAGAGAGAATGCAAAGCAGATTTTTAAAAAAGATTTTGTGAAAAATCCCCGAATTTTCTTCTTGCTGTTTAGTGCCGTATGCGCATGTAGGCTACACAAACTACTGATTGGCGACCAACAACTGGATGTTTGTGAGTTTCATTTATAAGCACAATTTCAGCAATTTCTGTCGTTCCTATTAAATAGTGATCACGGGAATATTGGCGTTGTGTCTGTGTCAACTCTCTGCTTGACACAAACTACTGTTTTTATCACATACTTTGCATTTCGTTCTTTCTGTTGCATATTTTGTATCTTGTATTCATTCTGTCTGTGTTTTGCCCTTAGCGGAGGCATAAGGTCAGGACAGATAAGGCAGGCAATTGCCTGATGCATCCGAGGGGAGCCGATTACATAATACATTGAAACGACAAGTCTGCTTTATTTGTGTATTCTGTTTTTCACAATAAAGTCAAAATAAAGGAATTGTGTTTATTAAATTCTACTTGTTGATATTATAAATTTAGACTTCACGCTAAAATAATTGTCATAATTGTCTCCCTTCCAGCTCCTAGTAGGGAGCAAAAACATGGACTGTCTGTGGGTCCCCCAGGACCGGATTGGGAAACACTGCTGTAGATATTCAGGTTGCAACCTAACTGCTAAGTAACAAGCAGAACGGTATTTACATCATGAATAAAAAATGAAATCACTGCTCTTTCATCGTTGTCATTATGGGCCTTTTCCTGGTATCCGTCCAAACAAAAATGATTAAAACCCAGTATGAAATGTAATATTTACACCATCTTTCTTTCTCCTATGTATTCATTCCCATGACGTTTGTTTATTTGACTGAGGCTAAAAACAGTCCTGGTACCTCAGAAGGAAAAGGATCGCTTTGCCCTTACAGACGTGGAAAGTCAAGCTTTTATTTTGATTCTCAAACAGCTTTTTCACATTTGAAGCCCCTTTGGGTATAAGATACACATTATGCACCATCAGCATTGCTGATCTCTTTTCTCGGGGGGGGCGCCCCTCCCGCGTGGTGTGGGTGCCCACCCTCCCACCCCTCCGTCACCTGCGGGGGGTTCCCGCCCCCGGGGGGGGGGGGGGCCCAACGTCATCTGAGTCAGTGTGACGGGAAAAACACCATATTTCACATAAAGAAAAACCTGCTGGCCCGAATCAACCGAACACCTGCAATGCAACGCGGCTTACAAAACACTGAAAGACATTTAATATATTCTCTTTTGAAGAAGGACCCAGCCTTGCAAATGTAATGCATATACAGTGTATAGCCAATTGCCATTTTTAGTCTTGAACTACTCATCTTACAGTATTTAGTTATATTTGTGTGAAAATGAAGTTTCACAATAGTTTTACTAATTAAAAGTTTTGGGAACTCAGTTGTTTCCGGGCAAAGGGACCAAATCATATGAAGGCGTCTAGGGCCCTCTAGTGAAATTTAGGCAAAATAGCAATGATTTATTTTTTATTATTAAGACAGATGAAAGAAGCTTTTATTCAATAAATATGAGGAAGTAACTTTTTCTTCTGATATTGGTTTAAATATGATGGTTCTGTTTGACTGGTCCGTAAGAATTAAAATCAAGTTTTATTTTTCCAAGCACTTAATTTGTATAAAAAATTCAGTGTGTGTGTGTGTGTGTGTGTGTGTGTGTGTGTGTGTGTGTGTGTGTGTGGTTTAGGTTTATATTACGGTGTGGAGACCAAATGTTTGTATGATCTACAAATAAATATGACAAAACTAAATGATTTAAATGTATATGTCCATGTGTGAAAGTTCAGAATTAACAGGATATACTAACTTACTTTTACATTACAGCTTGATATGGACATTCCCTTGAGCCTACGTGAGACGTACCCTCACTGGCCACTTTATTAGTTACACCTGTTCAACTGCTCTTGAAGCAAATATCTAATCGGCCAATCATATGTCCGCAGCACAGTGAATAAAAATCATACAGACAGCAGTCAGGAGCTTCAGTCAGTGTTCACATCAAACACCAGAATGTGGAAGAAAGGTGATATAAGTATCATTTAAATGCCACAACCTACCTGATTATTGTTGCTCATCATGTCCAACCCTTCATGACCACAAGGTACCCTGCTTCTAATGGCTATTTCCAGCAGGAAAACACGCCATGTCACAAAGCTCATATCATCTCAGACTGGTTTATTGAACATGACAATGAGTTCACTGTACTCAAATGGCCTCCACAGTTACCAGATCTCAGTCCAGCAGACCAGCTGTGGGATGGGGTGCAACAGGAGATTCACATCATGAAGGTTCAGTCGACAAATCTGCAGCATCTGCATGATGCTGTCATGTCAGCATGGACCAGAGTCTCTAAGGAGTGTTTCAGGCACCTTGATGAATCTCGATGAACAAAGAATTAAGGCAGGTCTGAAGGCAAAATGGGTCCAACCCCATAATAACAAGGTGTACCTAATAAAGTGGCCAGTGAGTGTATATGTAAAATGTGTATAGGATTTTAGGAAAGTAAAATGGGTAAATTAAATGAATGATATTAAGAATAAAGTAGAACTCATAAATTATTGACTTAAGAAATTAAATGGTTTGAATAAAGTCATGAACATAATGAAACGGCTACAGAAAATTGATGGATGGATGGATGGATGGATCGATGGATTCGTCATTCACATTCATCCTTCCGGTGTGAGATATGCATTTATAATATGTACATGCAACTCCGAATGCAAATATCAGATATTAGAGAAGAGACAGGTGCACTGGCCCTTGCCCGGAGAGTAATCGTGACACCATTTCTGCATTCCGCTGTGTGTGCACGCGCGGCTGGCGGCTCGGAGCCGTCACGTGGGTGGCCCTGGCTCCGACTCAGACTCTGGCTCCGGCTGTGACTCAGCGAGGCCCGGGCCGTTACGTAAACCCTGTCAATGTGGAGGGCTCCGGTTTGAGTTCAGCGTCTAAGTTCGTCGCTTCGTCTTGTCATAATGGATTTTGAGGAGTTGTTCGACGAGCGGACCTTTTCATTTTCCAACTTCCAGGAGTTCACGGTGTGTAATAGGGGGACAAACCTGGGAAATATTGACGGCGACCGGGACGTTTCCCGCCCTCCTATATAGTTAGCAATTTAGCCATTTGCGTAGCTTCTGCAAATATGCGGTATGAGTTGTGTGGTTGGGTATCTGAGGTAAGGACTCCAGGAAAAAGGTCGTTTCAGCTTTTGTTTTGAGTATGAGGGGATTTTAAGAATAGATTTTAGCTAGTGTCCGCCGTGTGCCAACAGCGCTGGCTCTGTCTGGAGTTTGGACTTCTATCGCCGGTCGCGTTTCAGGCGAGGCCGAGGCTTCGGGGAGGCCTGTCCGGCGTTTAGCCGGAATAATCGCCGAAATGACGGTGCGGAGACATTTACCTCGTTTAACATGTTCACGTATAGGGGAATGACACCGAGACCTAACAACATAGCTATCGCTAGCTGCACATATAGCTTTGCATCAGTGCTGTTTACAGCCAAAAACTGTTCTAGTTTGTGAAGTTTTCCCGGTGGTCAGCTACCCCAAACAAGCTTTACTAAGCAACGAATTAAACACAGTAAACCGACTGTACGTTGCCAGTCTGGGGGATTTAGATTTGTTTAGTTTTTGTCATCGGCCCTTGGCACCTAGTCACATTTTTGCAGTGTTTGTGAAGGGAGTTGGCCGTTTTACATTTACGGTGTAATCAAACTAAGCGTCTTCCGGGGATTGTTATTTTTCCGCGTTACTGACACAGCGTGACTTTCCAGTTTCTTCCCGGTCACCAGAAGTTATCCGAACGTGTTAGGAAGCGCCTGTATTACGGCCTGGACAGTGACTGCTCGCTGGATGCCCTCTCCTGCCCCGTTACAGGTGAGCGAGATGCGACGGCATGTTAAGTGATACTGCACAATATATTACCTAGTCATAACGCCTTTAATGTGGGCTAAAGTACTATTTGGAAGTTAAACCACAGTAAGAAAAAATGAGACTGGTAAAGAGATGCATGCGAAAGAATTTCTCCTCCATCGTCATCTGGCTTTCATTCTCTCATTCATTTGTCTTTCCTTTTCCCAGTTTTTGTATTATTCTGTCTTAATGATGCCGTATTGTGTCACAACACACCCTTGTAAAGCGCCTCGGGGTGGCAGTTCTGAAAGGTGCTATAAGAAAGTTGGGCAGTGTATTTCATTCTCTGATCAGTCACGTTTCAGCCAGCGGCAATTATAGCTTTTAAGTTGAGCTGTAAAATGATTCCTTACTGTTAGATCCACCCCAGGTTTGTGCATGTGTGGCGTACATTTTCCAGCGGGATGAGTAGTTTAATTTCCATCTCTGGCTTTTGAGACCCTCATTCTCTTTGCATTAGTTTATTAATGCAGGCTGCCTCTGTGTGTCGCATCTTTTGCAGATATCGCTGTGGAACTGCTACAGAAGTCTGCACCAAGCCCCATCCGGAAGATTCAGAAGAAGTACGCGGCTCATGTCGCCAGGTTCGTTTCATCAAGTCGCCATCCAACTTCCCTCTGTGTGTTCGGGCTTGTTGCCGGTGTTCTGCTCTAAAGTGCTTAAGCAAGGCACATTCGCCACCTTGCAGGGAAGCCTGCATCTCTCCATGCGCCATGATGCTGGCTCTGGTCTACATTGAGCGGCTCCGTCACAGAAACCCTGAGTACTTGCAGCAGATCTCATCCTCCGACCTTTTCCTGATCTCCATGGTACGTCAGCCGCTGGTCATATTCTGCAGTCTGACACGTGGAAATTCAGGATGTTGGCCATTCAGGATTCCTTGAATAAACATAAACAGTTATACAAGTACAACGTACTGAAATGTACCCTGATTCGGTCCTGAGACTGTGCAATAAAGTTTAACAAGTTAAAAATAAATATGAAAGGGCTAAGACTAAAGCAGTGAAAATATATAGAAAAAATCCATCCATCCATTTTCCAAACCACTTATCCTTCTGGGTCAGGGGGTCTGGAGCCTATCCCAGAAGCTATGGGCACGAGGCGGGGAACAACCCAGGATGGGGGGGCCAGCCCATCGCAGTATAGAAGAAATATATGCAAATAATCATTACGACATTACACTGTGTAGTGTGTAATATAGCAATATATTAGAATATATATGTATATAATATACAAACACACACACATACATATGTATTTGCATTGAACAGTGTGTTGTGCTAGTTGTTGTTGATATAAATAGACCTAAAATATAGATGTCAACAACAGAACGGAGAGTGATTTTTTTTTTTTTTTTTATTGTTTCTTTGTGTTTTTCCTCTTTTCTTATTGGGTGCCTTATGTAATATGGTTATAATGGCACAGTAGACAGCATGGAAACTATGACGCAATTTATTTGCAACTTTGTCTTGATCAGTAAAGGGCTGAGGGCTGGTCTGCCAGTGGTTGAAAAGAGAGCAGATCTAAAGATGGCATTACAGAGATAATAAACACTATATTCTGACCTGTATAATGTTAGCATGCCCTCAGGGTTGGCTAGTCCATTGACCTTTAACCCATGGACTTTTGTTTTCCATGTTTTCCTATGACTAATTCTCTAGTCTGTTGTTACCCTAAACTGCAGTGTTAGTTTGTGCCGCTGTGGTTTGCCAGTTTGTTTAGAAGCATTTTAGGAAAAGCACTGTGTAAAAATCAATCGGACTTTATTAGTACTTTGCTTGGTTGTACAGGCTCGATTCTTAGACGTGGATTTTCGTTTTGTCATGTGGTTTCGTTTATTGACCATAAGTTTTCTACTAATACATTATTAATGGCAGTGATGAATTGAGCTCATATGGAGTCGGGTCACGTAGCACAGGAATTATAGATGTCCTGGACGCGTTTCCGCCCTTGACACTCAGAGCTATTTTAGTGCCTGGGCTTGACCCTGCTCTATTTTCCGTCACCAAGATGGTTGCCAGCAAATATCTGTATGATGAGGGAGAAGAGGAAGAGGTGTTTAATGACGAGTGGGGTGCCGCTGGGAAGCTGGATGTGCAGACGGTCAACACATTGGAGATGAACTTCCTCAAAGCCATTGTGAGTTCCGATCTGACCCATTTGTGTGTAAAATGGTAATGTCCGTCTCGCGCATCTTCGTTAAGTCATTTGTGTCTTGATTTCTAGGACTGGAGTCTTTATGCTGAACCCTATGAGTTCTTTGACATCTTGAATCAAATAGAAACCAGGTATGTTTTTGTGTGTCCTGTCGTATTTGTAGTAGCATGCAATAGGCCTGTACATTGTGCGTCGATAGTATCACCATCACATGTTATACACATGCAAATGTCACGTCACGAGGACTGCAATAATCAGCTGGGTTGAGACCATCAATAAGGTACACTAAAAGATTTTTATTTTGTCAGTGGAAACAATTGGTAAGATTATAAGATATAATCTTACCAAGATATAAGATAATTAACATATATATTATATATGTTAATTATCAGTATAAAATGTATCAGTGCTGCATTTGTGTGTACTCTTCCAGCCAATCGTAATCTTTTTCATGCTTGCTGTTGGGTTCACTCATAGACAATGTCTTGTGTTTGTGAAAAATTATCAAAAATGGCAAAACCACCAACTTATTTGGTAGATAAATAACATATTCTGTTCTGTATGCAGTCAGCACGCATCTTATGTGGTTTTTGTTAGTGCAGTTTTTAAATGGTTGTGGCTCGAAAACATTTCAAAAGAAGCTTTTAGACTAATCCAAAATGCACAACTTCAAATTGGTGAGCAAAATACGCGAGCGTGGTTGAGTGTGGTGTGTGTGAGCATGCTGTCTGCAGAAATCCTCAGGCCAGCATACTTACTCAGTTGTTGTCTAGCACTGGTTGGTGGTAGAGCTGCACTTGTTGTTTGTTTACTGTGCTATAGCATTCGCTAATAGATATATATTCAGAGTAAATAGCCATTTTCATGCAAGGATCTTAAACGTACACACTTCTGGAGTATAGCGGTGGGCTGCAAAACCAATTGACCATGTAAGATACTGGAGCACTGTAAATTATTTATGGCTCATTTTTAACTTTTTTGTTTGTAAATATTGCAATATTTTTTGCAAAAATTTCAGTTGCAATATGATTTTTTTCAGTATCCTGCTGCCCTGGTATGGATATAAACTTACTGGCTTATGAACGCAAACAACTGGCTTTGCCGAACAGCGAATCGTGGCGGCAGCTAAGCACACACAGCACACAGACAGGGTCAAGAGGTTCGTTTACTGTTGGACTCGACACCAGAGTTGCTGATCTCTGCAGGTGTTCAGTGTGGGCAGCCGTCTGCGGCGGTCCGTGTGGCTCGCTAAGACTTGCGCTTGTCTGCACCTGTGTGTTGACAAGAGCTTGTAAACTAGGGTTGCGCCGATTGCATTTTCCTTGGCCTCTCCCAGTTGCCAATTTTTTTCTCTATGTATTTATTTTTTAAATGCCTGACTTGTCAATACCGATCCTGTCAGATTCAAGTTTTCTTAGTTATAATAATTAGCGGATTAAACATTTTTTTTAACACTAATGAACTTGCAAGCAAAAGATTTTAAATAACCTTTTCTATTAAAAATGGCAGCACAAGTGTCAAATTAAATTGATTGTTCCAAATGTTTTTGAGGTAGTTCCTCCACGGACATCTTTTTGTTCACATGTCTTACACACTGCGAATTTAACATCTCTGTCCCACATTGTAAATAATCTCAAAACAGATATGTTTCCCATAAGTGTTTTACCTTAACCGTCATGCAGCATTACGGGGGGGGGCAGGGGACATGACTGTGGATGGAAACTGAATTGCGGAACAGATGATGACACCAAAATGTCATACTACAATACTTTTGGCTATAATCTCAATCTACAATATGTAACCCTTAACCAGCAAGTCTTTCCTTACAAAACACTTATTGCAGCAATATAACAATGAACTTAAGATGTGTAAAAATGTACATATAAAAGGAACTGAATCATTATAGCAAAAGTGCTTTTTAATTTTTTAAGTTTCAGAAATTTCATATGCAAGTGAATGTGTATCACTTTGGTCAAAAACTGCATTTCTGAACTCGTGTACAACAATACAAACAAATAATGGATGAATAATGAGTGTAAGATGTTTTTATGTTAGTAAGAAATGTTTGCTTCCGTTTGGTTACTTCAGGGTGTGTGGAAGACGATGTGGCTCAGGTCGATGTGGTCGCACATATACACATAGCCAGGCATTCCACGTTTGGGATGTCAACACCTCAGGTGGTGAAAAAGATTAGTTGTGTTGCTGGTGTCGTACAAACAGTAACGTTAGAGTTTCCAAATACAAATCATTTGCCCACAAAGTAGAACCTTTTTTGGAGACAATTCTACCTCATCAGCCAATGCTGCATCCTCCTCTGCTGTTTACCGTGTGATACAAGCACAATATTTTTATCAGTCCAGTGGTATATAAAGTTTATTTGTTTTTTCCACCAAGTTAACTGGTTAAAAAAAAGCTCTAAGTTTTTAGTTCAGGATGTGGCCACTAAATTGAGATTGAATGACACAGATAATCGAGAGAGATACAGGCAGTCCTGAGATGTTCTGCGGGCTGAAATTGCTTTGTTTGACATGGGTCTTCTTTTGTTGTAGTACTGTTGCAGCATGAATTGCGTGATAGGCAGTTGCCGGTTTGTTATGTCATTATAAAAATAGTGTTAAGTGTTGCGCTTGTAACTAGGCATTCACTGGAAGCTTAGTGTACCACATTTATGCTTGGCGCAGTGCAAACATGCATGCCTTAGAGAAGTATAGGGCTACGTGTTTCACTTGGAGGTCGGTATCAAGAAAAGCATCTCATAAACAAAAGCAGATGTAGTGCAGTATTGCAATTCTTACAATACTTCTGAAGTGTGTATTGTGGTTACAGTTGCAACCAGTTATGATAAAATATGGCCATATTGCTCACCTCTATTTGGGACAAAAAGTAATGTTAGTTTGTAAACTACTTGACCGGTTCATAAAATCATCATTACGTAGATTGATTGGCCAATTGCCGCTAAGCGTCGATCAAAGCGATAATCAACCATTTCATTTCAGCATCTGGCTGTATTGCAGTAGCTACCATCACAGTGCACAAAAGCTAATAAAAATTGTCATGATGAATTAAGTATGCAAAAAATGTATCCCTGGGTCAGATTGCACTTGCTGGCCTACCAGAGGCTTGGAAGTATCAAGCTTTGTGTTATGATAGCACTAAACTTGTCTTTGGTTGTGCCTCATTTTAATTGCACCCACTGTCATTCCAGCATAGCGGAGAAACAAGGCCTGAACCGAGGCTGGTTTACATACACTGACCTGTGCGTGCTTCTGGAGCAGTCGGCATGGCAACAGGCCTTCACGGCCATATACCACCACTTTGCCAAGGTGAGACGAGATCTCTGTTTAACCACGGATGCCAAACATCTTCCGTTATTGATAAAAATGTGTCAGGTCTGGTTGTCTGCAGGCATTTCTGCATTGATGCTCACGGTGACTTTCTGCACTCAGGCAAGAACTGCATCTTAAACGCTTTTTCTTGCAGCTCACCTGCATGCTCGGGCTGGTCTACCTGACAAGCGTGGCGGGTCTCATCGCCTCCTCTGCCGTGCTGCAGCAGCTCGCCTGCCCCAGGGTTCGCGGTACACTCTGCCAGGTTGACGTCCAGAGCACCGGATCTCAGCACGTTCTGCTCCAGGAAGCCATTGCCCCTGAGTCCAGCCTGCCCAGCTGCATCCTGGGAAATGACAGTCAGAAGAAGCGTTCGGCCCCGAGGTCCTCCCTCTCTCCAGCTACGTCCTCGCTCTGCTTCTGGGGCTCCTTGCTCACCTCGCTGGCCTATCCTGATTTAGCACCGGACAGACACCAGCCAGTCTCCTCTCCATTCAGCTGTCTGGTCCCCTTCTCGCCACACCACTGTGGGGCCATTAACGAAACTGCTTGGCATCCTCCAGAGTCATTGCACATCCTCACGCACAAGCCTGCCCCTCATGTGCCCACTGCAGGACCCCAGGACCACGATCTTGTTTTAAGTACCTTCACCCACCTCAAAGCCGGGCCCTGTTGCTCAGAGGCAGTGGTTCCCCTCGGGAAGGTCCACAGTTTCCTAATGCCCAGTTAGAGACGTTTCTGGACTGCCATCATATTGAATCTGGGTGCAGTGCGTGGTCACACTTGCAGAAATCGGAGCTCACTTTCTGGAATGTGTGTTACACGTCCACGGAGTGAAGGGGGGGGTATGGTAAGGTTTTTCAAATAAAATCAAGACCAGCCGATTATACTGTATCACCACTAGCTAGTTTATGGGAAAGATACAGAAAGCTCACCTTCAAATGCCCCCCCCCCACAGGAGTATGTCAGTTTACAACAATGACAGTCTCATTTACCTCACTCCGTCTCTCGTCTCAAGTGGGCTCCTGGCAAGCTGTCTGATAATAACCTCTGTTGAGCTACATATAGTCTTAGGTATTTGCATTGCTTTAAAAAGAGAGAATAAAATGAATCTTGCACTTTTTTTTAAAGATAAGTCACCATATAAAATGTGTCTCGTCCCCTCTGCCATCATGTTTGAGGTCTTAAAAGCAATATACAGCACGCTGGGATGTAGATGCCCTCAGTCTCGGCAGGCTTCTGTGTCATGAGCGTGTCTGGGACTCGGTTTACGTTTTTCTTAGCTGGCACATTTTAAGATATACATCCGTTTTATGTAGTCCTCCTTTCTTTCTCTTAAGGTAGCATGAGTTTTGATATTCTTGTACTTAGATTTTGTTTGAGTAACTGGGTAAGAAAAGTCAGGGTCATAAAGGAGTATGTTCTGCAGGATTTCTGTGTTGGGTCTGCAAAGCATAGTTGTTGATTGTTAAGGGGATGGCGCTGATTTTAATGACCAATGTTATGCATATTTAATCCTGCATTGGTGTGAATTGGATACTGGGCTCAGAAAAATGTGTAAAAGTGCAATTTTGGGGGAAGTCCCTTCTCAAAAAATTGGGAAGTGAATTTTTTGTTTTGTAGTTTAAGAAATTGAGTTGTTGACTTTGAATTTGGGATGGTGGATTCTTTGGGAACGCTGGGAGTTGTCTTGCTTGAAGTTTGTATGGAGCTCTCTGGTGAGTGACGTAGCCGATGGTCCGAATTGTACCGCAGCAGTCGCTGTGCTCGGGACCTGAAAAAAAGTGTGGATCCAGCCACGTTTTGAGCTGCGAGTTGTGGAGGTTTGTTGTGAAATGTGTGTGCTGAAGTGGTTCTAAAGTTGGCACCCTACTTCTGTAGAAAGTTTTGCAAATTAAAATATAATTTCAAATTTGTCCTCAAATGTTTGTTTTCATAAGAACCATACACCCCAACTTGATTTTTATTGGAGGGACATGTAAAAATTAAGCATGTGTGGTTTATAAGTGGAGTGGAACTGGAGAGCTGGAAACATGCGAGTGTGACCCTACAGACACTCAAGGGGGACCAATGACATGGAGGGAAAAGAGGAGGGGAAGTAATTGATGCATGATGTGGCTTTCTGTCAAAATGCATCACTTCCTGTAGGCAGAGCTATAGATTTTCTGGATTGGTGGTGAAACATGAAGTGTTTTGACATATGTATCCACAGCTAAAGAACTACCAGCTTTACCTGGAGGTTAATCAAATGCTTAGGGTAATTTTTCTGAAGTTTTTGTGAGGAGGGATTCATGATTCAACCCAGCAGCACAGTGCAGCATCAGTTAATTTCCTGAAAAGATGTTCCTCTTTTTAACGATGGCCTCCAGTAGCACTTAATCTTATATTTTAGCTCATCTTCACCCTGGACACCACCTGAATGCCTTTATGTATATCTGACCTTTTCCTGCAATAAATGTACATTTTTTGCTTTGAGTTTAAGTATCTTAGGATGTTTTTTAAGAGCTCTGCTCTAAGCAATCAGTCCTTTTCTATTCACTTGTTCTTACGTTGAACTTGTACTTGAAATGAACACGTTTGTCCTAAATTCACTGTGCAACTTTGTAGCACAAGTTCAGGCACATCACATGAACAAATAGAATTAAAGGTGTAAAATACATTGTTCTTCAGGACTATTGTGTGGTTATTAAAATCGGTTTTGAAACATGACGAAAGTGCCGAACATATCCAGGCTCGTTAGTGTCATAATTAAGCCTAGGCGCAGTGCTTACCCGCCCACGTTGGACCACAATCTCCTGATCAGGTGGGCATCTGCTTCTCTCTGCTCTTCAGTGACATTCAGCTAGTGAGGATCCTGCAGCTTTTCAGCGTGTAAGTATTGATATCATTTTAAGTTTCGGAGAAGGCATTTTAAGTTTTCGAAGTAAGCCAACCTTCAGCTGCTCCAGTAAGAGGCCCAGTATACAAACTGGTTATGCATGCACGCATTTAGAGATTGGTCTCTGCATGGCTGTCACGTGATTCGGCTGTGCCATCATGTTCCGTGATGGGACAGCGTCAGCATGTGCTGACTCAGTGCGTGGCGTCACTCCTGAGGTGTTCACTCTGTGTCAATGCTGACAGGAAGCTGTGAAAGCGTGAGGGACCACAGCGTAATACAATCCAGCTCCATGCCACACATTCGGCAAGGGGACACGACCGGCCGCGCACAGACATGGGTTTCAAGAGGGAAAAGTTGCTGCTCTGTTTCTAGAATTACTAAAATAACAAGCGTCTGTGAGCACGTTCGCGCTGCCTCCCTGGACAGCTGCGTCCTCACCCTTTATCGTGGCCTTTATTAGAAAGTCACATCTCTGGCATTTCCTCTGTAAGCACTGTGGCTCTCGGCGCCAGACCCTCTGACAGTAGTTAACCTTTCTGTTTTTGTCATAAATGTGTCCCTCGCTTCCTGTCATCACTGCAGTTGGCCAGCAGGTGGTAAGATTCCAGGCTTTTTTAAGATTCCGGTCAAGGGGCTGTGTTTCAACTTATTTTGAATTACTACATAGGAACTGAAAAATAAAGTATCTCTCTTGTAATACAGTATGTCCCTATGTAAAAGGCATATGATGATTAAGATTTAGGCTTTGATATTGTTCGTTATGAGTGAAAATGAATACCTCTCTGTCTCCATGCTCCCGATGGCCAGTTGACTTTGGACCCCCAGAGGTGTTTTTTCTCCCTACTTGGGAGTTTTTTGGTTCCTCTCCTCTGTTGCCTCTCTGGCTTTCTTTCTTTCATTTCTCTGTCTTTCCTTTTCCCTGTTTTTGTATTATTCTGTCTCAGTGATGTTGTAATGTATCACAACACACCCATGTAGAGCGCCTCGGGGCGCTACTGTTGTGAAAGGCGTTATACAAAAATAAATTGAATTGAATGGTCCATCACCGAGAAATTAGGCTTCCCCTCTACTGGCCTGCAGTCAGTACACACTATGCCCTTTTCAGAGTGAAGCTGGATGAAAGTGTGAGTTAAATATTTACACCCCCAACTTCACCGCTGCCCCGTGCTGTGGCAGTGCTGCAGACTCTACACCCGAAGCTTGATACTCGTCACGTCGTCCTGCTGTGTTGATAGGAGGGATGTCACTACATCACAACTGTGAATTTTTTCCATCTGTCCATCCATGCATCCATGTTCGATACCCATTTTTTATTTATTTTTTTGCAGGGTTGCCGGGGTCCGGAGCACATCCCGGAAGCCACGGTGTAAAAACCCAATTTCCAGAAAAGGCACCCATATTACCACAGACAAAACACTGCTAATGTAGCCAGTCCTCAGTCGAAAGAGACCCCGCCCTCTCTTTGTGTTTTGTTTTCTAACTTCCAGCAACGCATAGGGTGCAGGGTTAAATCTAGGCTCTGCTTTTGTCTGTAGTGGCACCCTCTCACCACTAGTGGTGTAAATCGTAAGCTTTGCCATTATACGATTCAGTATCTGGAGATACACTATATTGCCAAAAGTACTGGGACACCCCTCCAAATCACTGAATTCAGGTGTTTCAACCACTTCCATAGCCACAGGTGTATAAAATAAAGCACCTAGGCATGCAGACTGCTTCTACAAACATCTGCGAAAGAATGGGTCGCTCTCAGGGGCTCAGTGAATTCAAGCATGGTGCCATGATAGGATGCCACCTGTGCATTTATGAAATTTCCTCTCCACTAAATATTCCACGGTCAATTGTCAGTAGTATTATAACCAAATGGAAGCAATTGGGAACAACAGCAACTCAGCCACGAAGTGGGAGGCCACGTAAAATCACAGAGTGGGGACAACGCATGCTGAGGCGCACAGTGTGCAGAAGTCACCAACGGTTTGCAGAGTAAATAGCTACAGACCTCCAAACTTCATGTGGCCTTCAGATTAGCTCAAAAGCAGTGTGTTGAGAACTTCATGGAATGGGTTTCCATGGCTGAGCAGCTGCATCCATGCCTTACATCACCGAGTACAACGCAAAGCGTCAGATACAGTGGTGAAAAGAACACCACCACTGGACTGTAGAGCAGAGAAATGTTCTCTGGAGTGATGTATCACGCTTCTTTGTCTACCAATCCATTGGACGAATCTGGGTTTGGCTTTTGCCAGGAGATCTGTCTGCCTGACTGCATTGTGTAGGAGGCAGCTAATTCAGCTCCTGGGGAGCAGTGCTTGGGGGCAGTACCTTGCTCCGGGTATCTCAGTGGTGCCTTACTGGTCGGGGATTCTAACCTGCAATTTTCAATCACAAGTGTGCTTGCTTAACCATTAAGTCACCACTGCCCACTTATGAACAGCATTCTGTAGAGCTGCAAATCACAAGTCCAGCACTCGCCCAGCCCCTGCGGGTCTCCGTAGGACGTCTTCGGAAGGCTGACAGAAACAAGCCGCGGCTGTGATCTTTCTAATCCATGTCACCTACCGGTTGTCTCCACCCATTCAGATCATATGTCACTTCGCGGTTTGTGAAGGCTGTAACTGCTTATGCGTTGCGTGAGGCGTCGTCATGACGACCTTGTGTAGAGGCCGTTACATGCTTTAGAGTTAGCAGCCTTACTTGCTGTTTTTCCTTTGATTGCAGGACGTGCGTGCGTGTCGCTTTGGGCCTGTGCTTAGGAATATGTTGGTCCCTTTCAGACAAAGCCAGTGTAGCTGGTGTCCCGATCCCACTGGCCCTTTTGGAGACCATCAGCGGCTCCAGCGCCAGGGCCACTGGTTCGCCAAGCTGTGTTGTACACACATTCTCTGCCTCTGGATCTTCCCCTCCCCCCCGGCAGGCCCACTCTCTCCACCCTGCCTCCCCAGCACCAGCCCCCAACATGCCACTGCCAGCCTCTGCTCCTAATTTAGACCCAACGGCTCCGCGGTAGGCAAGCGCACTTGGAGCACGTTCAGGACGGGACGGGCACAGCCGGTGAACTTCTGCTAACACACCACATGTAACCGGCCAAACGCACGGGACAGGCCCTCACCATGGACCCTCTTGGTCAGGTAAGGCACCTGCACACCCACACATCTATGTACATGCATGCACGTGTGTGT
The DNA here is from genome assembly GCA_026781065.1 of Mormyrops boulengeri. Lineage (NCBI taxonomy): Eukaryota > Metazoa > Chordata > Actinopteri > Osteoglossiformes > Mormyridae > Mormyrops > Mormyrops boulengeri. Next base: position 421,376 of record JAODLD010000109.1, read on the forward strand.
GAGAGTGTGTGGGCGAGAGAGCCAGAGAGGTGACTGGAAGCCCATAAACAGGCTGTTTTTGTGGTTAAACACTCACCACTGCGCGGTGAGTCATGATGAAAATATTCTAATTTATTCTGTCACACTCACAGTTTAAACTGCCAGACTCAAAATTCAAATGCTACTATTTTATTAAAATCTAACTTAGTTGTGATCTTGCATATTTTCCTTTAACCTAATTGGACCATGTTAAAAATCACTACATATGATGATGATTTTGTAATTCTGGTTTGCAAAAGCAAAACACAGCGAACTGTTGTTTAAAAAGGCAGCCACTCCAGGTTAATAGGCACTTTCCCAACAGTCTGCAAATCCAAATGCTTAAAATTTTATATTCGGAAGACATAACATACACCACCAGGAAGGATCACAACAAAAACATGTCTTTCCAAGCGCAGTTCTGACTTCTTCTGGGAAATGAAGTACTTGCTTGGGGAAGTCGTGCTTCACTGTTTATTCAGAAGGTGCCTGAAACTGGATATTTGTATAGACTAAACGATTTTGGAAAGGAGGTGGGGAAAAATAATGGAGAGGTGTCATCACCAGTGAGGCAGAACAGCTGGTGAGCTTTTCTGTGGGACAGGCTGAGGCTGTGTGCGACCTCATTATGTGAATGAGTCCGCAGGAGACCACAAAATTAGCGGGCCAAGCATTAGAACCCAGTGAGTAATCTCTGTGATGCAACAGAATATTTTTGCAGGAATCAGTCCTGTCGAGATGGCGAGCAAGACCCAGTGATGGAGCTCAGGGTGCCAAATGGCTGGTCTGAGAGGGCAGGCTCACAGCGTTCGGACTGTACAGTGACTAGGCACAAACTGGATCAAAGCAGCGTAATGGGAACTTCTAAAAAAGGGTCATTTTGGCCAGTCATGGGATGCCAGGTTGGTGTCAGGGTCTGGTCAGGTTTACCATGGCTGAGAAAGTACAGAACACCTTCACTTATTTAGTTTGCGATGAATAAGGGGCAGAGTCCATGAAAAACACCAGTCACCAGCCACTCCTTGTTTTGCAATATTTAGTCAAAAATACCTTAGTGCTCTTGTCATATCTGGAAACAAAACTGGTGTCATGGTTTCACTAATTCCTGGGGGAAAATGCTGTACTTTTGAAACTTTTGGGCGCTGTGTGATTCAGTCAGTAAGAACCTTCACACTTGGGTCCTCTAAGACTGACTTTGGTAAAAGTGCCACACTGGCCTCACTGAACCATGGTTAAAGTCACTGAGTATGTGGAGGTTTTTATAATTCTGATTTGCTGAAGCAAAATGCAGCAAACTTCTTCTGAAAGATTGTTTGGTGCCCACTCTGTTTTCTGTCCACAGGTCCCTGTTGTGGATCACAAGATCACCACAAAAGAGGCAGGTAACTCATAGCATGGGTGTACGGGGGCGTCGGAGGGGCGGGCGTTGATGCCCTAACAGATTCAGGGGGCCCAGCACTGTATCGGGGCTCTTGAATACAAATAGTAATAAAATTATGTAACAGATTCTGTAACAGATTCAGGGGGCCCGGAATGTTTAGCTATGGCCCTGGGTGTGTGCATGTGAAAAATGACTGATTCACTGTGACATGAGCCCTACTTTACCACATTAAGATATGCGCCAGAGGTCAATAGAGAATTCATCTCATAATGGTTTCTGTATAGTATAACACCTAGCCTCGTTTCATGAGTGCTGGCCAGAAGGGTTAGTAAGCTCTAATTAATGGTGTGAACGTACTGTAACACTCGTTAGAAAGCCACAAACATTTTGGTTGCAAGTACTATGAGGTAAACTAACTGAGGGTTTGGGTACCCAGTCAACCAGACACGATTGTCATACCCCTGGTACATACTTCCTCATCCTGACAGATTATGTCGGTGTGTGTATTTGTTAGACATACTAAAGAATGTCTTAATCCTGCTTAGCGTACTGGAAATGGCGGTTGTCCAGTGTAAGTCATCAGAAGGCATTATATCTTATAAAATGTCAGTTTTTCCTGCTGAAGTGCCTGCAAGGGGTGTTGAATGTTGCACATATGATATAGTTATTTTCAGCATTCCTACACACTTTCCATTTTAAAATTATATACCTCTCCAGACGGTAGGGAGATGGAGTCGGTCAAAGATGTTGGGGTGGGAGCAGCAATGGAAAGACTGGTCAGGGCTGCATCTAGACAGTAATACCTCTGCCCATCATGGCTAACAAGTCACCCAAAAACTGTACACATCCATTGCAATTTGCTTTACAGACATTTCCGATCCTTAGCCAGCCAGTTACCATATTTGGGATTGGCAAGCCAGGCAGGTTAAAACTTGCATTTCCCCATCGTGAGTGTTGTAAAATGCAAGGTAGCCCTACCTCAGTATTTTTAGCTGGAATTTACGCACACACGCACTCCACAGTCACACCCCCACTCCCCTGCTTGGGACGCTGCTCTTCAAAATGTGCTCTGTGCACATTCTGATCCTGATGACCAGCCCACAATCAGTGAATTCATTCTTCTTCTTTACACAGTGTGTAGTTGGAGTATGGAATAGTCTTCCTGTTAGTGTAGCACAAGCTCAAACCCCGGGTTCCTTTAAATCAGAGCTAGATGAGATTTTAACAATTCTGAACTATTAGTTAAGTTCTCGCCAAGCGACCATGATGGGCCGAATGGCCTCCTCTGGTTTGTAAATTTCTTATGTCTTTACTTTTGTATTTGCATTTATGGACTCCCTAGTCCCTTGAGATGTAACACTTGGGTTTTGTGATAGTAATTGTTAAAACGTTCATACAGACAGTGTTATCATAGTACTGTGTAGAGATAAACATCCATTCAAGCAGATTCAAAGCTATAATAAAGTTAATATTAAGGCACACAGAGATTCCCTCCAGTGTTGAATGTTGGGGCTTTTGCTTTTGTAACTTAATTGGTTCATGGAAGTGACTGTATTTACTACTTAGCTGAGTAATAAGGATGATAAGGGATGGTATGGTGGTGCAGTGGCTAGTGGGGTCACCTTGGACCCCTGGAAACCAGAGTCTCAGCCCTGGTTATACCTTATATAGAACAAGCAGGTATATAAAATGGATGGATGGACAAATGCACAGACAGATGTTAAGAACTTCCTGTTTTGGGCTGTAGGTATTACTGCACACTGTGAGCAGACAGTGAATCGTCATTCAGGACTTCAGAGGCAAGTGTGTCCTGTGGGTGGGAACGTACCTGCAAACTCAGGGGGTGGGATTAGGCCACCGCTTTCAGGCTAACTGCCCCGCAGCAGGATGCTCCCCTCTCATCTCTCCCTACAGGCCCCGATCCTGACATCGCCGTCTACACCAAGTTCATGATGAGTCACACCTGCTACGATGCCATTCCGACAAGCTCCAAGCTCGTTATCTTTGACACTACGCTGCAGGTGGGCACCTCCCTGCAAAAAATAACCCTCATCCACAAACGCATCTCCAAGAGTTGCTGAAATTTAAATGTGCATCCACATGCCCAATCAAGATCAATCAAGCCCTCGGTATGCATTTATCCACAAACTAGTCCGCATCTGCCAGTCGCCCCATGGTTTCCATGTGCAAACTGTGTTCAAATGAGCTGTGTGTACAGGTGAAGAAAGCCTTCTTCGCTCTGGTGGCCAATGGCTTGAGAGCAGCACCACTTTGGGACAACAAGCTACAGTGTTTCATTGGTAAGGAAACCCTAGAAAACTCCGGGTGTCACTTTACCACCCTGAAGGTCCTCCATAAGCCAGGCTCAGATGACAGCCCTACCCACTCCTCCACAAGGCTCGCTAACACCATTGCTGTATTTCAACTTCCAAGACTCCTTATCAGCACCTCCCAACCCCACCCCACCCCACCCCCCACTTTTTACAACCCCTGTCCATCCTCTCTGCAGTGTACAATGACAGGGCACTAACTTTAGCCAGAACACCTGGGCTCCAGTGTCTAGTGGGAATTGGCAGCTGGATAATCTCCCTCTCGTTGGGCGTGGCTATAAATAACCCCCATTCCCTTCACGAACGGGTATCACGGTGCAGGCAGGAGAAAGGTGACGATCCACTGATGGCTCCAAGACAAAGGGGGTTTATTAAGGAAACTAACAACACTGGGGAAGGCACAAAATGAAGGACTGTGAGGGGTGAGAAAAAATAATGGAAAAAAAACAGGAACGAGCTGCAAGAAACATAAGGTACCACGACAAGTGAACAGGGCAACACAGGGAGCAGGACTATGCAATAGAACAGAGTGAAAAACACACAGTAACTAAATCCAGTGACTGACTAACAAACAAAATGATGGCAGGCACTCAAATACACAGAAAATCAGGGCAAACAAGGGACAAGTGTAAACCATAATCAAATTAACCAATCAAAAGGACTTGGGTCAACAAGAAACAGGAGGGGTGGATAACAATTAACAAGCACTGGAAGTGGGAAACATTAACAAACACAAAAAGCTATGAAAGACTAGGAACAGAAGTGCATGTAAAATACAATAAAACAGGGCATGAGCAGGATAAACCTAATACAGGGACTCAAAGATAAACAATAGTAGATACTAGAAAATGAAAAAATGTTTAATTACAGGTGAGCCTGTTATCCAGCCAGCCTCAAACTCATGACCAAAGGGTACAGCCTCCAAACCACACGCTCAACCCAGTGAGCTACATAGCAACCCAGGAAACAGGGAGACACACTAGGACTAATGGGCTACAATACAGTGAAGAGAACAGGATGGCCACCTGCTGGCCAAATGGGGAACAAACATATAGGAGAGAGACGGACAGGCACTGACTCTGACAACAGACCCCTCGTTTGCGAGAGGATTCTCAGAAGCCGTTCAGGTCTGTATCAGCAAGGTCTGTCTCCTAGCTGGCCTTGAATCTTTCCAGACTTTTCCCAAATCCTTCTCTTAACATTCATCTTCAAATGAGTTCAATTCAAAATAAAGGTTTGCTACTGTTACCTGGCAGGATAACAGATACATTCAGATACAGATAAATCGGCAGCAAAAAATGCTTATACCATCAACAACACAACAAATAACACATTTTAGTCTGTGTTTTTGTTTGTTGTTGGTTTTGCTACATATGTGCTCCTGCCCTTCCAGGAATGCTGACCATCACAGACTTTATTAACATTCTCCATCGCTACTACAAGTCTCCCATGGTAAGTTTCTTGCCCCACCCCCGACAGCCCTCCTATCCCTGCCTCCATGCCCCACCAGTGTCCCACCCTCAATCACAAAACCCCAGGCAAGATTCAGTAGCAAAAACAAAAATAACATTGACATCCCCTGCATGGAAAATCAAGAATAACGCAGTGTAGTTTTGCCCCTGCCGATGCCAAGAGTCACCAGGGAAACCCCTTTGTTGGAGTTACAGTAGCATTAGTGAAGCCCAACTAAATTCGCTCATGCACTTGTGTCTCGCAGGTCCAGATCTATGAGCTGGAAGAGCACAAGATTGAAACATGGAGAGGTGATCTGTTCGAATGTAGATTAATCGATGAGCTCAATTCAAATGAGGCCCCTGAGATGACACCAGTATTTTCTCGTTACGATTTCCATGTGACCTTCCCACACCTAATCTCCTGCTCCAGAAGTGTACCTGCACTACTCCTGCCATTCTTTGATTAGCATCACACCAGACTCCAGGTAAACCAAAGGCACTGGTACCTCTAAACCCAGCAACACATGGCGGTTCCCACCCCCCCTTCTGCCAGCTCCCTAACTGGTGTATTCCTAGATGGCAACTGGTTAGGATGGGTTAATTAACTGTCGATGTTCTCGCCTTTCTTCAGCTTATTTGACGCTATCTACTCGCTATTGAAAAATAAGATCCACCGACTTCCCGTCATCGACCCCGAATCTGGAAACGTCCTGCACATACTGACGCACAAAAGGATCCTGAAGTTTCTGCATATCTTCGTGAGCGCCCCCTTTCTTCCGTACCCTAATTTCACGACATTTTCAGTATGTTTAAAAGTGATACAGTCAAGCTTTTTGGTCAGCTCCACACCTCGGCGCTGTTTCTCCCCAAGGGTTCGACGATCCCGAAGCCGCGTTTCCTGCAGAAGCGCATCAGGGAGGTGCAAATCGGGACGTTCAAGCGCATCGCCACGGTGAAGGAGACTCAGACGCTGTACGACGCCCTGTCCATTTTCGTGGAAAGACGGGTGTCCGCTCTGCCCGTGGTAAACGAAAAAGGTGCCTATTTTAACCTTAACTTTTTTAAAAATATTTATCTCTAAACATCTATCTATCTATCTATCTATCTAGATATCTATCTGTTAACATTTTTAAGTGCACAGTTCTGATAGTTAAACTCTTATTCTGTATGTTAGATTGCATGTAATTGTAATTGTGCAGTAATGTATTCTGTGACAAAATATGCCTGCATTTGTTTTTTAAGAAAAAGCGTTTTTCGTTATAAAAATACTACAGTCATCAGTCTAATATAATGTCCACTTTCTTTTCCAGGGAAGGTGGTGGCCCTCTACTCCAGGTTTGACGTTATTGTACGTATTGCAGTTGTTTAATATTTAAATATGTTTTGCCGTCGGCCTGCCGCACGCTTACGGTAGTTATTGTCAAAGTTGTCTCTATAGCCTAATAATGTAAACTATTTCATGAAATTCATGCATTTTATTTGGGCTATACCTTTATTCTGAACTTGTCCTTTTGTAGCCCTTTAAGTATCGCCAAACAATACTTTTTCTTGCCAAAACGAGTTCTTACCAAAAATTAAATTTCTAACACGTTTGAGTTCTGCTAATAGTTAGGTAAACAAATTATTTTGACGATACTGAAAGCCATGGTTATAATTATTATCAATTCTGTAACGCTTTATAATCATACCTTCAAAATTGTACATTAAAAATAACTCACTGGGTGTATTGTACTTTAAATGCGTTTCCATATGAAAAGTGAATATGCAGATATTGCGGTAATTACTGTGAATATTACCTCTAATTACTTCTAATGAGGCTTCCAAGCCACGGAGGAATGAATTATGCGCTATCGAAGAATACCTGGTTTAACCCATTTCCCACTGGTTATTTCATTGGTTCCCACTGGGTTTAGCGACACCATACTCCCCCCACCCACCACCATTCCTATCTTTGTAACTGCGTTTGAAACGTGATCCACAAGGGGGCGCCAAGCGACTGTCTGTCCTCTAGATTAACGCTTAATGCTGTAACAGCCTTAGCCAGATGCCTCCGTTACATCGTGATGTTGGGTTTGTTCTGGCCAAAATGCTGTTTATTTTTTGTATGTTTTAAACAGTGTCCTTATTGCCCTCCCCCATTTTCCTAAAATGGGACAGAACCTTGCTGCGCAGAAGAGCTACAATAACCTGAACATGACCATGCGGGAAGCGGTGCGGGGCAGAGTGTGCTGCATCGAGGGCGTGCTAAAGTGCTACCCGCACGAGACACTGGAGGTCATCATCGACCGCATTGCCAAAGCTGAGGTGGGCTTGCGTGTGCCCAGAGCATCCCAGTGAGGGCTCAAATGCTGAGTATCCAAACAGACCCCACCAGCTGACATGTGTAAGCTGTTTAGAGGAGCGTTTTAAAATCATTATGGGACAAAATGAGGTTTTTGAATCCGTGGTGGGTAGAGTTTTGGGCACTGTCAGTCATTGACTGGTTTAACTCACTCATTGGTTCTTGGTAACCAGGGGAGTTTTTAGCCATTGAAAAGATCAGGAGCTAAGTGAAGTTTACCTGGGGCTTGACTTTAATTTTTTGTTGAAGGAAGATTGGCATCGGGGCTAAAATACTAGGGGTTAGGGTTAAAATACTCAGGTCGATAGCCCCGAGTGATCGGACCTAACGATGCCCATGTTGGTAAATCAATTGATTCTCATTGGGATAAACCAGACAGTGGTTAACGGGACTCAGTGAACATGCCCTGTCGGACTCAGAGCTGCCCCCTCCCCGCAGGTTCACCGCCTGGTCCTGGTGGACGAGGACGACGTGGTCAGGGGGATCATCTCGCTCTCTGACCTGCTCCAAGCTTTGGTCTTGACCCCGGCAGGTATTGACGCCCTTTACTCTTAGCACCTGGATGGGTGCCCCCCCACACTCATCACATCACAGCCCCTTTCGCAGCCCAGGTAGGCATCCAGCCCCCGGCTCCCCCGTGTCGTTAGGTTTCTGTCCTGCAGCCCAGTGCTGTGCAGGCTCTCTCTATCTGCCCTGCTTATTGCCTTCAGTGACCCTCTACACCTTCTTACGTTGCCACATAGACAGATGAAGGCTCACTCAGTTTTGAGCTTTAATTATAATTTTCACCCAAAGATAATGGGTGGGACTCATACCAGTGGCAGAACAACTACGTATTGGGCCCTGGGGCAAAAATGTCCATGCCCCCCCCATCTAAATTCACACCTAGGGCCTGCCTATGCCAGTTGCAAATGATGAAATTTAAGTGGCCTCCAAATATCATACCCATCATGCACTGCAGTGGTTAGCAAATTCCACAAACATTCTCTTTCATTAAATACACACCTCAACAACATAGTTCGACTACAAAACATTACAAAGTATTGCATTTAATTTAATTTAAATTTTTAATTTTAATTAAATTTTAACTTTAATTTAATTTTAAGGAGTTTATTGTCATATACACAGTAAAAAACACATACATGTTAGAACCATGTAATGAAATTCTTACTTTGCTTGCTCACCCTTCGACAAAGATGTAAAAATAGAAAAAATTAGAAAAATTATAAAAATATAAGAATCACTCGATAAAGTGCACAGTGCTAAATGACATATAGTAAGGGCTGGATATGAATATGGGGTTAGATTAACTTGAGATTAACAATTTCAAAATTGGTTTAAGTATTGTACCGAATATTTTCTTGTGGTGACTCCCACCATAATGAGATTGTATACATAAAAATGAGAGCTATAAAAGTAGCATGTCACAAATCTATTAACATGACTTCAGTGCCTATGTGATATTTGCAGTCAGGTGGGGGCCTTCAGTGTCACTGGGACAGGCTACCCTGGCTGCCTCACCTAACAGTTCTCCCCCACTCATACTCACTACCCTGTGCCTCACAACTCAAGAATGGTCAAACTACCACAAGCTATCAGTCTGGTTAAACCAGATGGCGTGGAATAATCACACATTTTTTGTCTTTCGTCCACACAGTTTGACAGATTTTATGTCTTGGGTCACAAATGACACCTGCAGTTGAAGGGTTTGGTTCCACGTTCATGTTTTGCTCTGGTGTGAATGTGAAGGACACATTCTTTCCTCAGTCCGTTTGCATGTAACTGTCACTTCATATCCATTCATGGCTTATAGCTGACGCCACTCTCCTGGCTTTTAATACCCAGTCTAGATTTTTCTCTGATTTTCCAGATGGGAATACCATCTAATGCAAAGTTATACATTTGTGACATTTACTTTGTAATCTAGGTAATCTTTAATATTTAGCTCAATAGCCTTTATTCCTTATCCCGATATTTAACATAATTCACATCTGGAGTAAGATGGACATATCTAGTGTCTAATTAAATGACATTGTGTTGTGTTTTTCAGAGATTTCAAGACAAATGAGCTGTGACAGTTCAAAGAAAGTATGAAATAAATCACGGATTAAGAAAAAAATATTTTAGATGTACATCCACTTATAACAACAGTGATTTTTCAGTGTTGGACGTATGAAATGTATACACTCTAGAACAAATGATAATTAATCCTCTGGTCCTATTTAATATGATACATTTACCTGTTCATTGTTTGCCTGATAATTTATTTTTTTGTGTATTTTGTATGGAATATTTTATAATGTCTAGTATCAATCACTTAAACATTGTTGAAGTATCTTTGCTTGCTGTTCCCTTGACATTAATTGACATAATCATAGACAAGTCATTGTAAATAACAGTGCATTGATTTAAAATGCATTGTAAAACACGGGACAGCTGCACTTCTCTGCCAAGTAATCCCAGTGTTACTTGTGCAGAATGAGGTAGAGGTTTACAGCGTATTGATTTTGTTGGTGTATTTTATCTTACAGCGTTTCCTTTCTCACATTTGGTTACGATAAATGTGTTTTTTAACTGCAGAATTTTGCACGTCAGCAACATTTTATATTACAGTGACTGAAGTAATTGTACTTAATAAAAACGGATGTTACAGTTTCATCACAGTGACATTTGAAATTTGTTACAGTTTTGTTTTTTCTTATTATTTGTAGATCAAAGGACTTCTGCTTTCCAGGAGTGCTATAGCTGCTCACAGCATCACACACAAAGATAGCTCCCACATAAGTCAGAAAACTAAGGAATACGTTTATGTTATTGTACACATAAACTTACACTGTGGCAAAAAGGGCATCTAACTTTCGAATCATTCTTAAAATTCTACAATCTAAATGCAGAAGTATGTATTCAGCATATTCATGTTTATTATTATTATTATTATTTCTCATATTGACCAGTATGTTTTTTACAGTATGTTAATTATTCACTAAATTCACATTCAAATGTACAGCACGATGTCAGTTATATTATCACATAATATTATCGTACTACATAGAAGTCTGTTTCTAGTGAAAGTCTGGGACTAACGATCAACATTTTGTTACATTTTGGCGAGATATTTTCAACAACATGATTTATCCATTTGATACTTTGGAACGGTTCCCAAAAGGTTTGTAGAAACAAAGAATCGTCGTCATTTATACGGTGAGTGGCGTGATTATGATGGGAAACTAGGAAAATGTTTCGAACCCGACCCTAATGTCGTTGTGAGGCTTTACATACGTTAATCTAAGATCAGATGTAGAAATTACAGTACACCAGAGGTTCCTAACCCATTTCGCAGTCTGATGAAGCTTATGGACCCCATCTCGGGATAATATAAAAAATATCTGCCGTCTCATCATCCAGGTGGGGGCTACACAGTGGTGGTTGAAGTGGCTCCCCATTGGCTCTGTAAAGCGCTTTGGGTGTCTTGAAAAGCGCTATATAAATGTAACATTCATTCATATGTAATTTCCATCGGTGCCGAAGTCAGGGGAACAGCAAATACTACTGTGGTTTGTTCCTTATGTTCATACTTACAGAGGATATCAAAATGAAGTTAGTGGTTAAGAACAAGGCCAGTAGGTGTCGACAGTGAGGCGCTGTCCGCTCTCGGGGCCGTAAACGTGAAAAAACACGTGACAGGGAAAGGCTACAGTATCTTCCCTTATTGGTTTTTAAATGCATGACGGCCCTCGAGAAACCCTCCCTTACTGATCCCCGTCATGCACAAAACAACAAAACCGAGCGGAGAAAAGATGGCGAGCGGGGAGGAGGCTGGACGCCCCTCCGTTTCCCCCTCCTCGGTGGGACTGGAGGCACTGTTCACGGCCGAAGCGGCCGGCCGAGCGGACGGGGACGGCAGCCCGGAGCTGGCCAGGCTTCGGGAGCGCCTCCAGGGCTGGCTGTGGCAGTACGAGCCGGCGGTGCTGTGGGCGCAGAGGCTGCTGGTGTGGGAGAGGCCGCTGCAAAGCATCTGCGTCGCCTTCGCCCTCAACACCGTGTTCTGGTAAAGCGAAAAACGGCCTTTTCTGGTAATTCGCGGCAGTCACGGGGCAACGCCCCCCTCGCCTTTGCAAAGAAATGATTAAGGAGGAAAGCTGCTTTATAAGGCGCGCTAACACGGGGAGCGCCGGAGCAGAGGCATAAGCATCCGTTAAATGGACGGTGCAATGGCTTCTCAGCGAGATCTCTGGTTAGGATTTAAATGTCAGTATCTATAGCAAAGCGGAACCGCCTCTGAAACGCTTTAACAGGCGCGATCTGTGGTTAAGTAAAAGCTTTTGCACTTTATCGGTAAATGCATGCACCGTCTCGCGGTGCGAAGCCCACATGGGTCCGCTTCCTGTGCCGCAGGCTCCTGTCGTCCACGCCCCTCCGGCCCATCTTCCTCATCAGCGTCTCTCTCATCAGTCTGGTGCTGCTCGAAAGGTGGAAGGACAAGTTGCCCAGCATCCCAGGTGAGGTATCCGGTACCCGGTATAAGTGTCGCGCGGGGCTGAAAGCTTCAGCGTGCTGGTTTTCTCGGTGTAAAGTTTTATGCAAGTTTTGCATGCAAATTTTAGCTCCCCTCCAAAGATGGTGTTTTAAAATATTATTGTATAACTTATTATGATATTACTTTGTCGTGGACAGAGTCACGGTTCAGCCTATCCCATGCAGCACAGGGAACAGTCTAGCTGTTACTGGGGGCAGCGTGTACCTCAGCAGGCGAATCCTCTGTGCCTGTGAATGTAAGGCCTCAGATTCAAACCTGGCCTCAGTAGAATGGTCACATGTCTGTGGGCCCTTGAACAAGGCCCTTAACCCCCAGTTCCACAAGCACTGCTTTGAGTGTCTGCCCTTCCCTGCCAGGCTTGATCTCACCTGCATATGCGTCTGTGTGTGATGGAGAGCAAGATGGGGTAGAAGAAAAGAGAATTTCCCCATAGAGATCAATAAAGAGTAATTATTATTACAAATACACACCCTACACTGCCAGAAAAAAAGAATAGCAATTTGTACCTTTGCTTGTCACTGGGGCTGTACCCTGAAGAATCTACCAAAGCACTCTTTTGTTTATAGTTTTTTTTCTGACTGTGTGCAGGCAGTTCAGAGATCAGTCTAAGTGCGTCTTTGGACTGTGGGCAGAAACCCACCTGATATGGGGAGAACTTGCTTCCCTGGATGTGGTATTAGTTTATTTTGTTGTCAAAATGTTTGATACAAACTTTTTTCTTTCCATTTTATGCAGTTCATTATCCAGATGCCACCATGCCTGAAAGGTATGTCTAACTAGTGCAGGTTATTTTTTTCTTGGGGGGGGTTTCTCCCTGTGCTGTCCCTCCCTGCGCGTGTGATGCCTGCTTCACATACCTCTGCACGACCCCACCTCCTCTTTCTCCAACCGCTGAGGATGTTGCGGCTGCTCCACCTTTCTCGGGCTTTGGCCTTAACCGTGAGCCTTGTTCCCGATGCGGCAGGGAGGGCGTGACTGTGCGTCCGCGGCTCCTCGGCGTCCCCGAGCTGAGTCACCATCTCGCCGAGACTTACTTCACGTTCACCCTCTATGTCCAGGAGATGCTGCTCTACAAACGACAGAACCACGGGAAGGTGAGGTCCTGGAGGGCCGGCACTGCACCTTTATGCATTTTAGCCAGCGGAAGAAAGATGTCAAGCCTTACACTAGTTGTCTGTGGGAATATTTCCACACTTGTTCAATCATGTCCTCTATCAGATGATTATATATGGTTTGTGATCTGTATTGTACTGGAAAGGTACTATGTCAGTGAAGGCTTTCTGTTCTGTGACGCTAATTGAAAGTGTAATCACATTCTCCCCCCTCCCCCCCAGTTCTGTGCGTTGATGTCTGCAAGCTGTCTGGTCCTGGCAGTTTTAGGACACTATGTTCCAGGCGTCATGATCTCCTATATTATACGTAAGTAGGGTACCATCTAAACAGCCAAACTGTTCATTTCATACTAGTAAAGATACCGCGGTAGCTGTGTGTGCTTTTGCAAGTAGAGTTCTGCCAGGGCACCTCTATGGAAATGCAACCTATAATGATTTCTCTTAGAATAGTATCAGTTCTGAGACTCTGGCGATTTGGTTGTTTTTCCTACTGGTACCTCCAGGGGGCAGTATTCTATTGGACTGAGTGTGGTCTGTCCCATGCACAGTGCTCAGCGTGCTGCTCTGGCCCCTGGTGGTGTACCATGAGCTCATCCAGAAGATGTACACGGGCCTGGAGCCCGTCCTGATGAAACTGGACTACAGCATGAAGGGGGAGGATCGGCGCCACAAGCATGACAAGAGAAGTGGGTGTCCCCAGCCCCTCCGAACCCCCCAGCGCGTGGCCTGTCGGTTTCCTTAGTCAGCTGGTCATTACGGTGAACCAAGGTTCCCCCAATTCCCTTCCCGGTGGCCCAGTCTGCACCACAGTTTGCAGATCTCCCTGCCCAAACATGCCATATTCAGCTCACCAGCCAATCGGCAGGTTTTGTAGGTGTGTTTGAGCCATGAAATCTGCAAACTGTGGTGCAGACTGGCCCTCTAGTACGGGAACTGGGGACCCCTGCCGTAAACATTGCCTGGTAGCTTGAATAAGAACTTGCTGCAGTGGAATCTTTGCTCTGATTGTCCCCTTCAGAGTGAGTCATTTAATACACACAGAGCCGCTTGCCTGACCTGGAAAAACGCTTTTTAGAGACCAGTTTTTAGAGGCTGTTGTGCAACTACTGAAATTCCATAGTATTTGTCCTTAAAGTGGCCCCAAGACTGAAAGGTGATGGTACTGCTGTTTACCGAAATGGTGCTGTGTGTCCCGTGTTCAGCGTATTGCGACAAGACGCCCTTGTCTCTCTGATGTGCTCCTGCAGAGGTGAAGAAGGAGAGCGAGGATGGCAGTGAGCCTCAGGCCGAGACGGAGAGCGAGAGTGAGGAGGAGCTGTCCTGCTTCGCGCCCACGGTGAGGCCCAGCATGTGCGTGCATGTGTGCGCGCGAGCATGTTGTGTGCGTAGCTGTGTATGCATGTGTGTGGGTGTTTCATGCACTCAGTGATGCTGTGACCCCTGTACGATTAAACTTATAATTCAGTGTGTGAACTAAGGACAGTTGCAGACAGTTTGTGTTTGGGTAGATGAAAGAGAATGGAAGTTTCCGGATGATCCAGAGGCCGTTTGCTCCACTGGGGGCAGATCGTTCTCCAAGTGTTGAGCTTGGTGACTGAAGGAGGAGAGCAGGGGGATGGTCCACAAGGCAGGATTTCTCACTTAGGTGGGTTAACTTAAGCTAGAAGGCATGATTGTCCAATAAGAGTTTAGGTATGGAGCGTTCCTATTGGACAATCATGACTTCAAGCTTAAGTTAACCCAGCTATATGAGAAATCCTGGGAGCTGCCTCCCCTCTAGGGCTGCTTGTAGTCAGTGTTGGGCAAGCTACTTGTAAAGTGTAGTGAGCTAAGCTATCAGTTACTCAACAATAAATTAAGCTTCAC
>JAODLD010000109.1:445047-468596 GCA_026781065.1 Mormyrops boulengeri
CCCCCCCCCCCCCCCCCCCCCCCCCCCCCCCCCCCCCCCCCCCCCCCCCCCCCCCCCCCCCCCCCCCCCCCACACGTGGGCACGTTACGTCTGCAACCAGCTGGTCAGCTCCTTTATTTCTCACACAACTTCTGTGACAGGATGAGGTATCATCTACATCAAACGTTTAGTTTTTTTGCATATTAGCAAAAGCCCATTTAAAGCAAAGTTAGCTTGTTGTTAATTAACCAAATGCAAGGTGAATTCTACCCAGAGCACTGTTCTGCACCTGATCACATGATGCCACAGGTACACACAGCCATACGAATTGTCTGACTAAACAGAGACCTTCAATTTTTTTTCCCCTAAGAAAACTCAACTTCCTCCTGTGATTGAAAGCAACTTCGTTTCATACGGTAAAATCTACAGGCTAAAGCTCATAGGCCCTGCACATCATCGCTGACACTGGTAAGCACTGAAACCCGCCAAGATTTTTGATTGGTCAAGCTCCAACACCAATACCACTGATTTCAAAAAATAAGTCTTCTGTAATTGCAAATACACACAGTATACCCGTTCTGGTTTTTAAACTCAATGCCTGGTTTTCTGAGAATGGAGACCAAAATTCTTAGTGGAATTTTTAAATAACATTCATTGTGGCGATCCTTTTTAAAGCCACACAGAGTAGTACACATCTAGGTGACTCCCTGTGGTGGGCTGGAACGCTCTTCTGGGTCACGCCACTTTTCCACTGCGATCACCACGACCCTGCTACGGTGTTGCACTAAGATACAGTTTAGGGATCGCTATTCTCCTCGACAGCTGGCAGGCGAGTGGGGATTCCGCCCCCACAGCGCTGATACAGCTCTGGGTTTCGGCGCTCTGTGCAAAAGCAGGGCACATGGGAGTAAGAAGCGGGAAGTACAGGCCGCGCGCGGCCTGGTGGGCGGAGGGCGCGTTCTGATAAGAGTCCGTTACACTACAGGAAACAGAAAAAGCGGACCGAAAAAAATGATTTGAAAGGAAAAAACTGAACTATTGTAGTACTAAAACTGCATCGAATACTACCTAAAAGAAATGCGGTAATACTGAATACCCAATGTGGTTTCCAATGGCAGTAAAACCCTTATTAATCTGACTTTGAATCGGAGTTATGGGAAATAGAACAAGTACGTGTTTAAATCTAGCATGCTGATGACAAAATTCATTCCTCTGTTGTGACTTCAGAGGCCTGAAGTCCCGCATCTCCGCTAACACTCATTTCCCCAGTTTAATAGGTCACACTAATTAAATAAACATACTAACAAATCATGTATCTTGCACAGGGACATTTCTTCTACTCAATCTTATTTTTCCTGCAGAACAGCACACTGCAGTTCCCATTGCCGGCTGGCTGAGGGCGCCCATGACATGCTTCCATGTGAACATACAAGCTATCAGGACAAGCTGTTTGGATACACCTCGGAATCTGTTCCCATCATCCCTTGCTGCACGGATGATGTCAACCCGGGCTGTGCGACTGCAGTGGTCGCGGAGCGCCCAAGTCCTGTCAACAACGGGTGGGAGCCAAACGGTAAGGTGGGGTACCGCGTACCACCATCACTGTGGGAACCGCCGCTGAACAGGAGGCTTCTGTACTGAGGGGCCGCGACTGGCTGCCGCCGGCCAAGGAGCGAGTCAGTGGGATGAGGGATGTGGATGGCAGGTGGGGGTAGGGGTGCGGCCCCGCCAAATTGCGGGGTCCCTGGGGTCATTAGACCTGCCTGCAGCTTGCGTTTGGCCCGCCAGCGAGCCACGCGCAGCCGCGTCTTCTCTCGACGCTCCCTGACCAGCGCAGCCAGCAGTGGCTGCGGCAGGTTCTTCTCCAGCTCACGGCGCCGGTGCTGGCTGCGGCGCTTCAGCTCCGCTCTCCGGTGCTTGTAGTCCTCGCAGATGTTTGGCTCTTTCAGCCACTGGCGACGACGGGCTGGACGTGGAGCCCCAGGACCTGGGGGCAGAGGCCGCCTTGTTAGACACGGAGCCCCAGGACCTGGGGGCAGAGGCCGCCCTGTTAGACACAGAGCCCCAGGACCTGTGGGCAGAGGCCGCCCTGTTAGACACGGAGCCCCAGGACCTGTGGGCAGAGGCCGCCCTGTTAGACACGGAGCCCCAGGACCTGGGGGCAGAGGCCGCTCTGTTAGACACGGAGCCCCAGGACCTGGGGGCAGAGGCCGCCTTGTTAGACACGGAGCCCCAGGACCTGGGGGCAGAGGCCGCTCTGTTAGGCACGGAGCCCCAGGACCTGGGGGCAGAGGCCGCTCTGCTAATCAACTCACGCAGCAGGGAAACAGCTGCGGCCTCACGCCTCTACAGCTCCGGGTTCGACTGCTGCCCCAGCCCTGTGTGCGGTTAGCGTGTTTTCCTCCCATAAGATGTGGTTCAGGTAAATTGGTTCCTCTGAGTTCCCCATAATGTGTATTTATGCCCTGAGATGGACCGGCATTCCAGCCAGGGTGTCACCTGCCCTGTGCTTCCTAGAAAAAGCTCCAGACTCACCGTGACGCTCGACTAATGGATGCAGCAAAGTGTCTACTCATGACGTGTGGTCAATGCTCACACTGACTTCCTGTGTTTTTATTGGCATGCTAGGGCAGACAGGGTCGGTGCTACTCACATGTGCCACCGGTCACCGCAGTGAACGCTACTGCCACCCCCTCAGCGCGCAAGGCGTTCGGGACATCGGACCTCTCCGGCCACCCCTGCTGTTGCTGCTCGCGGCCCTGAGTGCCAGCGTTCACCCTCAGGGCCTGCGGTTCCAGGGAACAGGCCTGCTGATCTTCAGGCTCCTCCTTGATGCACACGATCTCGATGTCCCCCACCGCCTCCTCTTCCTTGGCCTGAAAAGGGGCGCCCCAAACCTTCGGGGAGGGGGTGTCAGCCACTGTATGGGCTTCCATCTTATGGAGGGAGGAAGAAATCGGCTCTAGGGCTGCTGCACATGTGGTCTGTGAAAGTGGTGGTGGCCTTGTGCCCTTGGGGGGCCCATCCTGACTCTGCTGGCACCCGTCATCCACCTCGGAGTCCCTATACTCCACTGAGAGAATTAAACAAGTTAGTTAGGCAATTACAGTATTTTAAACTATAATAGCTGAACTAATTTCAGCTGTACACAAAATCAGACTGGCCGACTGGCTTATAATTAATGGAAACTCGTAACGCCATGACATCTGTCCTACCTTTAACGTGAGACACATGTCCTGGCAAGTCCCCTCTTAGGACGCCTTGACCATTGACACTAAGCGAGTCCTTCCCTGCATTTATTAAAGCACATTCATGGCCGTTCGTTAACTTCGTGGGAACTTTGTCCCACGTTATTGTTCTGAGCAAACCTTCAGACACGCAGATGTTACCGGGTTTGGGTATAGCGTTTTGCGGTTTCTCATTGACACCAGAAGTTCCGTCGTCCCCCAGCGACGGCCGCTTCGGATGCGGGTAGGACCGCGTCTCCACCAGCGGCGCACCGTGATCGCCGGGCGGCTCGGACTGCTGGCCGCTTTTAGCCGCAGCCCCGGGCACCTGGCGCTCGTCCTTGGGGGCCACGGCGCTCAGATATTTCCGCATCATCTTCATCTGACAGCGGGATATTTCCAGCATCTGCTTGATATTCTCGTTCTCCTTTTCTTTGGCCGACATCTCCTTCCTGAATTCCTCGAACTTGCCGCTCACCACCTTCGCCATCTCGCCCAGCACCGTCTCCACCGCGGCGGTCACCGCCTGCTCGATCACGGCGCCCAGCTGGTCCCTCAGCAGCGACACGGACATGCTGACGTCCATGGTGGGACTTATCTTACCCTCAACGACAATGCGATCAAGAAGGGCTGCGATACCCTGCAATCATGATATTATTCCTTTAAACAAGGACATCTAAACTGTATTCGATCACGCTAGGTGCACGTATAGCTGGATACATTTAAATAAATTAGAAAAAATGTTAAAATAACATACGCAAGTACTTAACAAACATAATGAACATAAAGACAAGGCTTTATTTTCAACAACAGGTTCGGTAAAATGTGCGTCGGAAGTAAAACACTGCGTGATACACAATAGCTTCCCGTGGTTGGATTTACGCATGCGCCCTACAGCGACTAGCGTGTTTTGTCAAAGTAAGTGTCTAGTGAAATTGGTTCAAATACGGAAAAACCTCATCTTCATT
The DNA here is from genome assembly GCA_026781065.1 of Mormyrops boulengeri. Classification (NCBI taxonomy): domain Eukaryota; kingdom Metazoa; phylum Chordata; class Actinopteri; order Osteoglossiformes; family Mormyridae; genus Mormyrops; species Mormyrops boulengeri. Next base: position 449,222 of record JAODLD010000109.1, read on the forward strand.
TTAGAATAACATCTATATTTTAAAATGTCAGTTATGCGTGTGATATTGTTCTCATGCCACCACTTATTAAGAATTCCTGGGAATCAATTTGCAAATGGTCATCTGGTGGTTTCTGATTAATTGCCTAAAGTAAAGCGACATTTTTTGGGGGGGAGGTGAGATAAAACGCTTTTTTAGATATTTTCGAAAAGTAGTTTATTAGAGCTATACCATCTCGCTAAAAATTGACAGATTATCGTCGTCTTTGGGCTTTTATTTTGAAACACCAATACCGGAAAGAGTTCTGACACTTCTCCGTTTCGATAACAGCAATGGCGGCGTCCTGAAAGTGGCATGTAGAGGAAACAGGCTTAGGTGTAAAGCTTAATGAAGGCTTAACTCTTGCTTTAACTATTATAGTTAAATGTTGTAATTTATTACAGTGTGTGACAATTTCCTGTATGTTTTATGAATTTGTGTAGCTGGTTACTTGTTTCGTTCACCAAGATGATGAGATTCTAATGTAAATTCGATTTGTGATTTTGTCTTTCGAAATGTTATAGTTACCCTTTTAGCCTCGTTAACTTCCTTAATTGAGCCTAGTTGCAATATTTGATTAATTGAAAGGACAGGAAGAGGTAGATAACGAGGTGTTAATAAGTGATTTGTTGCACATCCTTGTTCCGGGTGATGCTTTTTGCTTTTGTTCTGATAAGTCATTCCTGCTCCTGGTCGTACATTACAGCAGGATGACTCTGTGCGAATCGGGAAACATGTTATTAAGGCGGGCGCTGTTGCTCTGCAGGCGAAGGTCGCAATGGCGACATTTCGCTTACCAGGCGCCGGGGGGAGCGCGCAGGCTACCCGAAAGCTGCACGAGTAGAGGGGTTCCTGGCTTATGGAATGCGCATCATGATTGTAAACTGTATCCAAGGACCTACGTTAGCATGGTGAGGTTTTACTCCCAGCATGACACTGGGATGCAGGCTTGGGTCAGTCCAGAGAACTCGGGGGATTCTGCCAAGATCCAGACCTTTCCAAGCATGGAGAGGGATGCTCCACACGAGCAGCCAGTCCCAGAGGAGCCTTTGACAGGCGTTTGGAATGAAGTGGCCGACCAGCGGCTCCCGTACTATGAGAAGCTGCTGGCCTGCCGCAGTCCTGTGGATGTGCTGGACCTGTCAGGGCAGTACACCATGACATTAAAACGGTCGAGCAACACGCTGGGCCGTGTCTGGGAAGCTTTTAAAGCCATGCCCGAGAACCAGAGGAGCTACCAGCTTCAGTTGGTTTACGAGCACCCCGCCTTCCAGGATCTCTGTCTGCGCATCATGAGCGACGCCCACAAGATGAAGCAGAGCGATGTGGCGTACTGCCTGCTGGCCTTAGTGAGGCTCGGGGTCCCTCAGCGCAGCCGCGTGGTGCAGACTCTCCTGCGGGTCACACAGGTAACCAAACAGGAGCCAGGATGGTGCAATCTGATCTGCTGATGGGAGGAATTTGCAAATCTGTAATGGGTTGGTTTATTGTTTCTTCCTCACCTGTACTTTGCAAGAGTCATGTGCTGTGACAAAGTGACTCAATTTGATTTACTGAGTCTTTCCTCCTTCGCCATGGTCTTCACTGATCCCATGTTGCATTCCTGCAGGAAAGACTGAACGAGTTTAACGAGAGGTCCCTGTCCGTCCTGGCCAGCTGCTTGGAGAACATGCAGAGCTGCAGGAACGTAGATGCTCTCAAGGAAGCCCTTAGGTCAGCAGCACTTAATGAAACTCTGGTCCAAGTAGCTTTTATCAATGTGTCCTGGTTAAACCCCCCGGATACCAGAGCTCTGGGCTATGCTGGTCCCACTGATTGGTGACAGAATTCTAGCACATACTGTGTAAACTGTAGCAGAGATGTTTGGGTGATGGAATTAAAGGGGCTTATTACTACTGAAATGGCACGTATAACCTGTGTGCGTCTGTGTTTCTGGATGCAGGCTCCTGATATTGGACCGTGCTCCCACAATCCAGAGTGTGATGGTACTGCAGAGCCTGATGCGCTGTGTCGGCAGGGAGTTGCCCGCCGGCCTGAAAAAGAGCTTGGAGGTGGGTGGTGGTGGGGTTTGGGCCATCTGGGCCATAAAATCCCGCCCCTTTGTTCGTGCTTCTATACTGCTGGTTGAGGGGGCGGAGTCAGTGATTTGATGGGCTCTATTCCAGGAAAAAGCCATATCCATGGCCGACCAGTTCACCCTCCCCAACGCCCAGTACATGTTCATCACTCTGGCCTCCATTAATTTCTTCTCCAAGCCACTGTTGGACATCTGCAGGAACAAGCTTATTGGTACAGAACCATCTTTGCTCAGTATCTGTACCCCTGCCCATCCTTCTACCTGTACCTCACGGCACCCCTCGCTCTCCCCTCTTTGTGTAGAGAGTGTCCACTGCATCCCATTCGGAAGGCTGCTTCAGGTCCTGAAGGCTTGTACGGCTCTGGAATATAGGGACCATGGCATGCTGTCCGCTATCGCGGAGTACCTGGAGTCCAATTTTGGTGTGTGGACTAGTAAACAGGTGCAGTTTTCCTTCCAGATCTGCTGCTATTTTATATTTTCTGACACAGAGTGCTGGTATATAGCTGGGCTTGGTGTTCTGGCTTTGGAGTAGGCATGCATTCAGGTGCTGTGGTTTAATCAGATAATATAGTACAGTAGTGGCCCAAATTGTGGAAACTCTCCCAATTTTTAGAGATTGCAGAACTTTATTCCATCCATCCATTTTCCAAACCGCTTATCCTTCTGGGTCGCGGGGAATCCGGAGCCTATCCCGGAAGCTACGGTCACGAGGCAGGGAACAACCCAGGATGGGGGGCCATCGCAGGGCACACTCACACATGCACACCTACGGGCAATTTAGTAACCCCAATTAGCCTCAGCAGGTCTTCGGACTGTGTGGGGAAACCGGAGTACCTGGAGGAAACCCCACGACAACATGGGGAGAAAATGCAATCTCCACACACATGGAACCCAGGCGGAGATTCGAGCCACGGTCCTAGAGGTGTGAGGCAACAGTGCTAACCACTGCACCACCATGCCACTCCTGCAGAACTTTATTCCATCTTATTTAATCATCCAGTGTATGACATTTATAACATTCTTTGATTGTTTATAAGTATTACCACCAGTATCATGTAGTAATGTTTAAAGTGTAATGCCCAAAATGCTAGGTGCTTCCACAATTTCAGCCACTAGTGTATATTTTATTGATCCTCAGGGGGAAATAATTTGGTTTCAGTGAATTGCTGTGTCAGAATTGTCTGCATATCGTTAAGATGCCTAATCGTTTGTACTTCATTTTTCATGTAGTTGGTCCTCTTCCTCTTGGCTTTTGAGGAGATGGGTTTCCGTCCAGCCTCCTTGATGGACATGGTTGCTGAGAAGGTCATTCGAGACCCCACCCCGTTCACGCAGAAGAATCTCATGGCCATACTGAAGACATACTCATCGCTAAGCCATCTCCCTCAGCACCACAGGAGAGAGTAAGAACTTCCTTGGGGTTTCTGATGCAGTTCCCAAATGTGCCTGATGTTGAGACAGATGGTGACCCCCCCCGCAGGTTTCTGGACAGTGTGACCAGCCTGCTGGAATCGTACCTGCCCCGAATGACTCATGTGGAGCTTCTGAAGGCTGTCTTCTTCCTCTGCATCCTGGGCCATTTTCCCCCTACACCCCTTGAGAAACTGCTCTGTGAAGATGCTCTGCGGGAACTGGTCACTGGAGGTCAGGGTGACGGCCCGCTCCATCCCACCATCACATTCCCCAGAGCTTGCAAATTTATCTTTACCGCTGGGATTCTTTTGTAGATGGTGACCATCTTTGGGCGAACAGGCAGAAACTTCACTACATCGACCTCTGCCTGCGTCTCGACCATCCATCCTCCCCTATTAAGGTTCCAACTGGCTCTCTTACGCCCCATCCCACGCAGCCCACCTCCCCTGCCAATGCAGTCCTAATCGAGATGCTGCAGAACATTCTGGGGGCGGGGGCGGTGCAGGAAGCCGTGCTCCTGGAGAATGGCTATTTCCTAGGTGACTGAACCTACTCTACTGGCAGATTGTGTTTTTTTTTTCAGTTTTATTGGTTACAAAAGAGCAAAAATAGCATCGTTTTATGGAAGAATATTAACAATGATGGAAATGTCTAGATCTTTTTGATAGCAAAACTTAATGTTTATCCAAAGACTTTTTACTCCGTGGTCTAACCAACCTGGGGTTTTTGACAAGCCACTAGCCTTGTGTTCAGCCGCAGTGTTCAGTATCTGGCGTAGCCACATAGCGTTCAGCAAGCCAGTTTTTTGTTTTCATCTGTAACTGTCATAACCTGTTATCATTCTGCTGACTGGGTGTGCGTGTGTGTGTGTTTCAGACTGTGTAATCACCCCGCCGCCTCGCACACTGGAGCCTGTTGGCGTCAGCGATGAGTCGTTCGCCCCTGAACCATGCCGAAGGTGCTGTTTCAGACCTGTCAGTTTGTGCGCGAAAATGAATCCTTGACCTGTTTTTACCATGACTTCTCAGTCCACCCTTTCACTCGCATCAAAGCGCCACTGGGTCCTCGTGCAAAATCCTCAGCACGCAATATTACGGGGAGACCGGCTCAGTATTTAGGCTGTTCACGCGTGCAGAGTTTTGCTGTTGCAGCATTTAAATAGATTAGAGGAAACCGAGGCAGCGAAAATCACGAGTGGTATGAGTAGCATGCGGTCAGTCCTGTCATCATGAATGTGTTTCCCATCTGATATGCAATTTCGGCCTCCTTTCAGCCTAGCTGTGCTGAATGTGCACGCCTCGTCCTTCTGTCTGGAGTCTCGTCACCCACGGGGGCTTCTGGCTGTGAAACTGCGTCACCTCAAGGCCCTCGGCTACCCGCCTGTCCTGGTAGGTCCTGAAAGCGACGGTTTTGTCACCTGTGCTGCTTTCACAGCCACCGCACCTACTACACCGGTGACGATATCCCTCATTCCCCAGGTGCACCGAGATGAGTTTGAATCTCTGTCCTATGAGGAGAAGGAGCAGCTTCTCAGAAGTCTGATCTTTGATGTGACGGAGGAAGGTCGATCTGGACGTAGCGTCAGGGCTTCTGAGGGGTCTGGGGGTTGAGTCGCTTTGGACCGGCTTGAGTTCTGTTGGGCTCAGCCGGGCTACGTTCAATTAAAATGCTGACCTAGTTTGTCTGGCATGTGTTGTGTTGCACCTTCAAAATAAATCGTGGACACAGCCTCCACGATGCCATTTCATTTGTTTATCTCTCGGCGGTTTTTCCGCTTTCATTTTTCAAACCCCTGCTTTCCAGGCCAATGCCTGCCTTGCGTGCGTTCTGGTCAGTCTGTTTCCATCGCAGCTGCGCCCCGGCCCACAGGTTTATGCCGAAACTCTCGCCTACCTGTGAGAGCAGCAGCCTCAGGCTCTTCATGATGATGGGAGAGAGAATGGCCTCTTTTATTGCTTGTAAATGGAAGTTAGTCCAAGATGTGACGTGATGTGATGGTATGGTTTGGGGTTAAATGCCGGTAGTGATGTGTTGGATTGAGGCTGGTTCTCAGATCAGTAGATGCAGTGGTTGGGAATTTCTTCTGTGTTGGTGAGACTGGGTGGGTTTCCATTGAAACTCTGTGAAGTCCCATTGGCGGCAGTTCAGTAAATTCTCGGGTAATGTCAGTGTATGGATTTGTGTAAATGGGTAGCAAATGCATGAATAAAAGTAAGGCATTAAAGTCCATCTTAGGTAAGGTTTTATGTGCAGGTCAACAAAAAAATTTGTTTTGTTCAGGAAACAGTACATGGCAAATGCCTTCCATTTGTTTCAAGTAATTTCATTTATTTTTTTTTCTTTATATGAAACTTGAGTGACTGAAAAAAGCAATAATCAGCAACACTGTAAAGAAATCATCCAGTTGTTTTTATTAAAGAATTTTTCATACATTAAGGAAAAAAATCTCAAGAAGTTCAGCCCATTGCCAGAAATATTTACAGTTAGTCAAATGACCCCTGCTCGTCAATATTTGTTTAATCAAAACAGGGTAATGAGATGTTATACTGAGAAATCACCACTTGTAAAGGATCTTTCCGGAACAGTTTTTCAAAATCGATCTCATCCTTCCAATGGCATAGGTTTGGTTTCAACATTGACACACATCGTACTCCCGCAATATTGGTAAGGGACTAGTACTATCCCTCCCCAATTCTGCGCCCTTGCGTCCTTCACAATCACTGTGTCATAAGATTGTCTATGGAAGCAGCCGTAGGCGGGGTCGTGCCCCAGTCTCCCTAACCCCTTCCGGTAACCCTTACCATCGCTACACCGCCCCCAGTCTGTCAGTCCGTCTAATATTCCTATGACTGTCCGGAAAAAGATGAAGCTTATGGGATTCAAAACCGCACGAAGCCGGAGATCCGCAGCTGCAGGAATATTTACACAGCAAGAAGCGAGGCACGGTAAAACAAGGTAAACTACATGCAGACGGTTCCCACGACAGCTCCCTCCCTGCTACATAAGATTGTCTTCAATAAGATGCTAACTTTTGCGTCTATTCATATGATGAACAATGACATAAAATATTACTAATACCCCTCCCCCGGCAACCACACCATTTGCTTTGTACGCAGCTCGCTGGAATATCCCTTGTGTCATTTTCTCCATCGTCTTGAATATTAAACTTTGTCAAATCACCTGTACTTGACATAGCTTCACATTGTAAAGTTTAGTTCATGCATGGTAGAAACATATAATGTTCACAGCGGGACGGCTTGTTTTTCTTCTTTCTGTTTCAGCTTATGCGTTAGGGACTTTACAGGAAATTCTCATAGCCGAATCTGCAGTCCACCCTCCTTGCGGCCACACGTGCGACGCCGAGGTAATCCCTTTTCACGCTGCCGACTCTGACAGTCTGCGGGGAAGAAAAACAGGCATCAGCAAAACACCAGCGCAGCGGGGGCGCGCTCCTGGAGACCGGGCGCGCAGCGGGGGCGCGCTCCTGGCGACCGGACGCGCACCGGGCGGTGCTCACCTTGACGATGACCGCAACTATTGTAACGATGCAGAGGATGATCACCGCGATCATCGCGGCGGGAATAAGGACCGTGGGGTCCTCTGTGCTGTTCTCTATCTGGGGCTCGGGCTCGGGGCAGCGGGGTGTCTCTGTAGGGTTTACGGGGGAATAATGTTAGTAGCTGTACTGACATTGCTTATATTAAAGAAAAATTACATTGGGGGTAAGTTAAAACTGTTAAAGAACCTTAAGAAGCTATATACTTGTCTATATGTGATACTTAAATAAGTAAGAAAAACAGCCAGATAATCAGAGGAAGTGTTTTGTGTGTTGACCAAGTGCTGCTCTCGTGAGCTTGCGCTACGCCTTGCCCTGAAACTATCAGACCTCTGCGGGGAAAACATGCCTAAAGAACAAAATAGGGGTGACATAACGTCCACACGGCAACATCGACATCTGCCGCGTATGACGTGAGCGTGCGCTCCGCAATCGGGCGCCGCCGCCTTCGGGGGCACCCCTTCTGGGCGCAATGCGCACAACAGCGCGAAACCGCAGGACCGCTAGTGCGGCTGCCAGGGTTCTGCGCGTCTCCGGCGGGAACGCGCTCTAAGGTGGCCTCAAGTCAGAGTACCGCGTTTATTCGGCACCGTATCGGCCCCGGTCGAGGGTTCTGGGCGACTTCGTGCTGGACTGGAGACCTGAAGCCTGAACTCATGACTGTATGCCTGAAAGTGACACTGGAAAGGGCCTTCAGGGGCCCTAAAACATTTGGAACATAATATGATTGGTCTGAGTTTGGGGCCCAATATCTATAACAACAACCCTCACTACAGGTACCATGATTTTTTGATTGCATTATAAATTTGCTGCTATTTTGAATCCTTAAATGTCAATGTAACCCTTTGGGTAAGATCAGTCAGGCACTACATGGACAGAAGCGTCATGTCAGCTAACCTTGGATGTGGAGCAGGGTCCCATTCCCAGTTCCCGATTGATAAGGAGGTGGGTACAAGATCTCCACCATGCAGCGGTAGATGTCGGTGTCCTCCACTTGCAGGCCAGAGATGAGGAGGCCCACCCCGGACGGCCTCATCTCCGCCATGCAGCGGACGAGACTTCGGTGCTGCTCCTGGAGGGGCTGCCTAGAGACGGTGCGGTTGAGGGTGGAGCTGCAGACCCTCTGGTCGCCATGCATGCCTCGGTACAGCGTCACATGGATCTCCTCCACCCTGGCGTGCAGGTGGTAGGAGCAGTTGAGTTGGAGCTGCCCATCTCTGCTGTGGATCCGGTAGGGCTGGTACACTTTAAAGGCTGGGGAGGGAAAGGTGTCCTTGAGCAGCCGGCCTTGTGCACATTGATAATCATGTGGTGAGCTCGTTTATGTGGGTATTGGAGCAAAGCCCATTCCAAAACATAAGTGGTAAGCCCTTGGGTCGCAGCCCTTAAACCGCAAGCCTGTTTGCTGCCCAGATGTAGTTTCACAATTACGCATTTTCACCTTATAGCTCAAGCTGGTCCGAACAGAGCAAATCACACAGTCTCACTCGTCTATTTATCCAAATAGATATATGATCATTAAAGTGCATTGACACCTTAGTTTAAGGTTACAAATTTATTTATAGAACATAATATAATGCAGCATAATATATATCCACAACTGTGCCCATCAGAAGGGCCTGGCCTTTCTCAGTTACTTGGTCAGCATGGATTTTGGGGGCCAGCTAACGAGTATTTAAAAATCAAGATGGTCACGGGTGGGTGTGTGGACTGTAATGGCAAACTCTGGTAATGAACTGCCTCCCATTGTTCATTATAATATTTTATTTACATGTATTTTTTGAGGGGGTCTCTTGAATGTAAAACGTTCCGCCACCCCCATCCTATTTGAATGAATTCTAAGCAATTTCCATCAGCTCCCCTCATTATAAACAACAGGAAAAACACCTCCCCCTGCATTAAAAGAGGCACCACTGCCCACTCTCTGGACGCATCGGCTGTGAGGAAAGTTACTCACCTCTGAGGGCTGAGACGCACACACTAAGCAGGGCAACCAGCCTGAGATTCATGGTGCTTTCTGGTGCCTCTCTAAGCGCTCACGCCGGACTTTTATACACGCTGTTTTTTTATACGCGTGACGACACTGGTGCTGCTGTGCTCATCTCTGTGCAGGAAGCTCGGGGTACATGCCAGACGCGGGCTGTTATAATGAAGCTGCGTAGTTGGGCTGGTTATGAGCCCTTAACCACACGGAAAATGTTAAATATGCCAGACGAGCAGGAGCTCTCTGTCAGCACTGCGCAGCTGTGTTACTGGAACATTTAACTGATTATGAGGTTTTTCTTTGAACTGATTTCAAGCTAATTAAAAAAAGAAAAAGATTTCTTTTTGTTTCCTCATTCCAGACCATTTAAATATTTTCTGTGATTAAACAAAAGGTGTATGACAGATTTTTCACCCTTTTTCCATCTTAACCTCACTAGGGTCCTTCAGCTGGGGCCATTGTGTGTCCCGTGTGTGTCCAGAGCTGAGCAAACTGACAGCAAATCACCAAGTGGAAAAGTTAAACAGCTTTGGGGAGGGTGCTAATCGCGATGAGAGGCGGGCTGAAGGAAGTAAATGGACCAGACGTGAAAAACTTAGATTCTCTTCAGTACATCCATAATGATGCGGGCTTAGTTTCCCCAAAGCAGAACTAAGAGATATATGTCAGTATCCGAATGGCACACGCAGTATTAGCCTGCCGGTTCTTAACTTCAATGGATAAGTGCAGATAATAGTGTGCGCCACACATTATTGCAAACATCCTTTTTATCATCTCAGACCATTTTCAGAGAGCAGACGCAGTTACAGATAGTCAAGGGCATCCATCCTTCTCTTCATTTCTTCTGCTTTCTGGAAATCTTTTTAAAAACCTTTTTAAACGAGTCAATGGAAACTTTAAGAAATCAACTGAAATATTTACAAAATATAAGTGATTTGTTTAAAACTTCAGTAATGTGCATTTATACTAGCAAGGATTTTGAACAGATGATTTCCTTGAACCACGTTGTTCTGGGATCCCTGGGCTGTTGCCGTCTTTAGCTGCCTGTGATTTCATGTTTTCATTGACTGCTCTGCCCTCTGTCACTGGAGACATGTAAATTTGAAAGGGCTGGGTTCTGACAGGAACTGCTCAGCTTGCCCTGGTATTTATCTACATGATTTCATAAAAGTTTAAAAAATTATACCCCAGGGTCTGCAGATCTGCTTGAAAATTAGCAGGTAAATACTTGCTAAAGCAGAGTAAGTGAAAGACAGACAGTCAAGCTAAATTTGAACAAGCTGATTTTTTTTTTTTTTTTTTTTTAACTCTTGTGGGTATCCTCTCTCTTCAGAAATGGAGAGGCCTGTTGAATAAATTAAAACATTTATACAAGATGTTCTTCTATAAATTTCTCCTTTCAAGCAGCAGCGGTGGGAAGCTCAGCCCTCCGTTGATTCATTGCTGAAGTTGTTATCAGCCAATTCGCTACATTCATTTCCTGTGGTTTGGAAATATGGTGTGGAAATATCTACTTTTTTCCATACTCACATCTGAGTGAGATTTTTTTTTTGTGGATTTACAGAGCATAAAAATACCCTTTTCATTTGGGTCATTTTGTTTTTTTTTCCGCAGGTTTATACAATCAGCACAGATGTGTGTTTAGCATCCTTCTTTACACTTTGACCAGGGCATCCAAGCTGCTGTTCTCTCTGACCAGCAGCAACAGCCTGTGGAAAGACCTGCAACCCTGCCAGACCTCCCTAGAGCTCCGAGATGCTGGCAGGTCTGCCTCCACTTACGACATCAATCACCAGAGATTAATGGGAGGAACCGGCAATTTCATGAAGTGCAGGATTTAATTGCATCTTTTGCGGAATACCAGTTCATCTTCAATTTGTGCTTCTGTCTGTCAGAATGCTTGTTTACCCAGATCTTCTTCTCTGTCTCCTTTATGAAAGGTTAATTCCGGCGTCTGAGACTTGAACTTCTCACCAAAAGCCATCTCTTTTAAGGCAATGTCTCTGAATCTGTCATTTTGTGAAACATGTTGGGGGGAGCCCAACCTCTGCATCCCCCCTCCCCCCACATTGTCTGCGTTCTCTCCTGTTGACACTTGTCTCATCTCTCACATCTCGTCTCTTATATTGCAGGTTTGGTCCTTCCCCTTGCATGAAGCCTCCTGTTACGGGTCTGTATCCTAGGTGACCTCAACACATCTTCCTGAGGACGGTAAATGCTACCTGTTGATAAGAAATAAAGATTTCTCTTTGTAATGTTTGCCATTGTTATGAAACAATCAAGTCATTCTTATTGTTTATCAACAAAGTGATCTTACAAGTTATCCTCTTAATGCAAATCCTTTGTAATTAACCAAAGGACCAGTCTTTTCTGAGCAGTGGCCTACACGTGTATATGCAAACCATTTCGTTGTTTTTACGGTTCATAAGTTACTGCTCATTTTCAAATCCAGGCCTATCAGGGGATAATGTTTCACTACTGACTGAATATTATTTCTTTGACTCTCAAGCAAAACATTTGATAATGGGTTGTTTTCACTTTTTTTTGTTTGGATGCACAAACTTCCCGGCATTGAAAAGCACGATTCGTAATTTGAAATTCTGCCTTACCGTCAGTAACCTCTTGTTAAACAACTGAAAGTTGCAATTTGACTTTCGTTCCGACGAGAACAGGAGGGAAAAGCTCATAATGTGCGACGAAATGGCAAATCGTTAAAACCTGCAATATAATGACTCTGCATAATCAGAGGCAAACATTCTGAGAAACTGAGCCACAGTGCAACTGAAAACCTCGCAAATCGGCTGAAATATGGGATGTGCACGAAGTAATGAGAACAGTATGCCATTTTAGTGGCTTAATGATTAATTGTGCAATTAAACCAGTCATATAGAAAGAGTGCTTTACTTAAGATATACTTTGAAACTTAAGATATTATGGAAATGCATGGTTGTACATTGCATTCATTATGGGTTATTGCATTATTTTATGCATCTTTTCCTTTGCAAATAGCAAGACTTTTTTTACATTTATTTTTTAAATTTTAGTGAAAATCAGAGACTGTCAGTTGTTACCAGTTGATAAAGCCAATATCAGCCATCTGGTTAGAAGTCTATCCATTCATCCATCCAGCCAAAGATCTTTCAAGTGCTAATCCAGTACAGGATCACCAAGGGCCAGGAACCTCTTCCAGGCAACACAGGACACAAGGAGCGCCCCCTATGGGTCCCTCTCAGGGAATTTGCTGTTAATATTAAATGACATGGTGCTTGGAGTAAAATTGTAGCCTCATACAATCCATTTTTATTCTTTATAGGAACCTGCTGATTGTACATGTCTGCAGTCATATTGACTGTACCTTTTGGTGAGGGAAGTAAACTGCTTGCAAAACTCATTTAAAAAACAAATAATCAGGTGTTGTGACTTGTATAATCTGTGCCAAAAGATACGGATACACAGAAGTCTTAAGGCCAATAATTTTTAACACAGAGGCCTGCCGAACACTGCATGTATGTGTGGAGTTTGCATGGTCTCCCTGTGTTGAATGGGTTATGTATTTAGGCTAGTTAGAGTCTCCAAGACTGTTTGCCTATAGAGAATTTCTGTATGTGCTCTGTGGAGGGTTGGCATCCTGTGCAGGCTGTCAGACCGCCTTGTGCCCAGGTTTCAAGCCTCTCCACAACCCTGTCATGGATGGATGGATGGATGGATGGATGGATGGATGGATGAGTGCTATTTTTGTACATTTGGCTAGATGATTATACTGAATTTGTTACAGCCGGGTCACGTGGGGTGCAAATTCAGCTGCATTTTCAAGTTAATAATTAGAAATTTAAAAACGCAAGTCTTTCCGTTTCACTAGTTGCTTTGCTGGTGATCTGACAAAAATGTTCATGCATCTGAAAAATGCAATTATTGCTATAAAACAATGTTTGTTCTGTCATGTGCAACACTGTTTGGCCTTTAACTGAATTAGTTTGTTTTTCTTGGCATTTGAGGAGGTGAATTGGTCAGTTACTTGAACCTATGATGTACTGCTGTGTATTAAGCATGTTTATTGGTAACGTACGATAATCTGAATCTGGCACGCCGTCTGTAGCTTCATTTCTGGTTTGGCCGTTTAAGTTAAAATGGTCATATTTTCATGCTGCATATTTCTGTTCTTTCACAGCTTCTTGTATAATTGCGATTGTTTTTTTTTTTACTCCTTCCTGTGGTTAGATGGAATTTCCCCAGTGCTGCCAAACCCTCTGCTGCTATGCAAAAATTTATTGTGTTTTTTACTGTTTTATTTCTTATTTCTTTTTTGCATAACAAAAATGCCCTTTTATCCATTCGAACAGACAACTCCAGTCTCCACACCCCTCTCAGTGTGTCAGCAAAAGGCTCGTCCTTGAGATTCGAATGTAGAACCTGCTGTTTCCAATCAGCATAATGCATCTAATGGATTTTGAGAGCAGTGTGATGGACTTTGCCTTCTACCACAGTATTTGCCCACAAATCCTATGATGTTTTCATATGTGCATGTCTTGCATTGATTAACCAACATGTTATGTATATTATCTCTAGTTTAAGGTTCTCAGCAGTGTCCCTATAGCTGTCTCTCCCACAGCTAACTTGCACCTTACCAGTCCCTCACTGGAAGCTGAACCTGGCAGCACGGGTACCTAAGCTGGCACCTGACAGTTGTGTGCTTCTGAAATATTACCTGCCTCACCCATATGTCACCTGTATGACACATCTGATAAATAAACAAACGTGAATGTCTTGGATATAATGTTTAACAAACATCTATAATCAGCCCTTTACAAGACATTTTCTTTACGGTGTAAAAACCCTAGTACGTTTTTGTAATGGAATGACGACAGTCTGATATCCAGATTACATGTGTTACATGAATTATAGCGTACCCAATTGCTTTCAGCGCCTAAACTGCCACATACGTGGGAACATTCAGCTTATTCAGGCTGTCACACTATATCTGAAAGTTGTAAATTTGATCAATCTCCAATTTAACATTCAAACGGAGATCTTATTTTCAGTTTAAATGTCTCCAAAATGTCTTTTTCGTCATTTTGCATGGTTAAACTATGCAAATTATATATGCTGATCAGTCGTTAGCACGATATCTCTCAAATTTCACTAGAAAAGAGGATTTCCTTTAAAAAAAAATAACAAAAAACGAAGAAAGGGGGTTAAGTCATTATTTTCCAGTCATCCCTGGAACAAATGACACAAAATATCATAAATGATTTTTTTTCTATTGCTCTGATTATGACGCATTGTCGGGGCTGTGAGAATATCTTTGAGAAAGTCCTGTGCCGTGTTGCTATGGCAACGTAACTAAGTGTTTCTCGTGGTAGCGAATACTGCCCGCTTGTGGAAATTATTGTCATCGACATGCCTGGGTGAAAAACGTATTTAACGACAGCTTCCGGTTTATTACAGAACTCGGCTCGGAACAAAGAAAAAAGTACTGTACTGTACTCTATGTCAAAGTGTTTACATTGACTTGAAAATGTTTAAAACAAGGGGTAAAACATTTTTGATATCTGGTAAAATGTTGATTTTCATTAATAACTGATGAGCAAAGGCATTCATAATAACTGCAGATATGAATTCGTTTATACGTTTTGGCTAAACTTGTGAAAAGACATTGGCCATAGGGGGGCGCGCTAACCCTTGATTTGGAGTTTGAAGTTGACGTAAACATGGTAGCGTCAGGAGTTCTGCCGAAAGTATCCGTTTTTAAATAAGCATTGATTTAAAGAATGGTTGATAACTAGCATCTCCGAACAGCTTCCCACAATCATGATGCCACATTAACCAGAATAATATGACCCTGTGTCTCCATGGTCCTTAACTATATAAACCGCAAGGGAGATTTGGGATGGATGGATGGATGGATGGATGGATGAATGATATTAATTAAACTATCTTTTTTAGTTAAAATATTTTAAATAGTTTTATATAGTGTTCATGGCAAAAGAGAAGTATTCTCCAAGCAGAAAAGTTCGCAAATTTTAGCAGAACTCCAGCCTCTAATGAAGTCTTCATGGAAATTACGCGGAAGCTATAAATCCTAGTGTAAAATCTGACATTCCGAGGAATGTAAACAGGGCACACAAGTGACAGTCACACACTGGCTCAGAATACTGGCTGTATTTGATTATTGACATATACAAACAAACGGTTACAAACAACAATCAGCATCACTGTTTAGTTTTAATCCACTTCAGGGAACGATTATGAATAAATTAGAGAACGTCCGTCCTGATGGTGGCGACGGACCTGATGGGAGTTCTGAAGGTGGGTCTGGTCACTGTCTGGCTCGCACAGCTCAGAGTTTGCATCGCTCACTGCAGGAATAGTCTTCTTTGAAAATTATTTTCCTTTAAGAAGACAGGGAGATGACTGTAGCTCAGGTTTTGATTCCTCACCAGTGCATATCTCCGCTGTAAGGTTCACCTCCTCTGGGATTCTTATCTATGTGTATTTTTGTTCACTCGGAGCCTGACTGCGTCTCACAGCATCCGTTCGCCTTCAGGCCTCCTGGCTTTTCTCCAGACGCCTTCCAAAGAGACCCCTAGGGCCGACATGCCCTCCGTGACTGCTGTGCCTTCCTGTGACTCGTCACTCCTCTGGGTTTCATGTTGATGTAGTCGTTCTGGCTGTTGTCCTTGCTGTTGAGTTTGTGCTGGAACACAGACAGGTTCTTTGGTCACAATATGCAGGACAGCTGACAGCTGGAGATTGAAACTAAGCAGCTCACAGTCCACATCCTTAACCATTTCAACTCATTTCGAAGCATGTAATATTCTGTAATATACACTCTGTGGCCAGTTTATTAGGTATGCCTGCTTGTTATTACAAGCACCGAATTATGTGGAGGCAATCAGTGTGCAAAATATCCATCAATATTCGGGGGGGTCCCCATCTCCCTACTGTTGCACAATACTGATCTTGAGACCCCTTAAAATTTTGCTCTTGAGGCTTTCGGGGGGTCTCATGGGTTAATCGTGGCTGTCGGACCCCCCCCCCCAGAACCCCCCAGCACTTTCCACACTGGTGGCAACTATGTGCAATTATATACCCAAAACATGCAGACATGGTCAAGACGTTTGGTAACATGTTACATTAACTGCACCTTCATAATGCATTCATAGAACATTCATAAGCAGCATGTAAGTATACCTTAACATCCTGACATACTTAAACAGCTATAAAATACATTAATAACAAACATTATATGACAATAATAAACATTGTAATTGTCTAATCATATAATGTATATCAAAGCAGTTAAGGTGTGTCAGGATGTTAAGGTATACTTACACGCTGCTTATGAATGTTCTATGAACGCATTACGAAAGTGCCGTTAATGTAAAGCTTTCCAGAATTTACCTTCATGTGTAGCTAAGCATATGAACGGTTAAGATGCCTGAAAGTGGTGTCGAATGTTGCGTGATTCTTTGTGCCAGTTGCGGTGTTTCCAGCATCTCACTACAGTGTCTACAGTTTACAGAGGATCATATTTTAAAAGTATATTAAATGTTGAATTAAGTTATTAAAAATGAAATTCGGCTAAAGACGTGTCTCTTTAAAACTCAAAAATGCAGAAATGATGCTCCCGCGAAGAGAGTCATCGTAGTGTCCAGGTCACGTGCGCAAGCGTGTGCACAAGCGCGGAAGCCGTGCAGTGCCCTCACCCCAATCCTGACGGCGATGCCAGTGATGACCAGACAGCAGATGATCAGCAACACAAATCCAGCTGGCCAGGACCAGGGCTCACTGGTAGGTGAACAGATCTGGGACGGTGAGCACAATATTTCTGTAAATCAATGAGACAGCAAGACTCACTAATTAAACAGTAAAACAAGGTTTACTGTGAGAGCAATGGGGTATGTAACAGTAAATGCCGAGGAAACAAGATTAATTTGACCATTTCATTTATAAATTTGTAAAGGGGAAAAGCGTTCGTTTTCACTCATCCATACCCTTAACATTAGTTTTCACTGTGTTACTTGCCGCTTAATGACGTAAGCCATGGGCGTCGCTAGACCTCTTTTACTGGGGCACGTGCACCAGCGTTTATTTGCTATACCCCAGTAAAATCTCACGTTCAAAGCATATGGGTAATGTGGGGTGGGGGCGTGTGCCCCAGTACGGCTTCGTGTCTAGCAACGCCCTGACGTAAAAAAGGAAAAAACTAAAATGTGTTATTTTGGGGCTGGTTTATTAATATTACAGCATTTCGAAGCTGACTTATTTTTAACGTATGTATTGTTACGGATATCCAGTTTTGCTATTTAGTTGACGCGTACTATGCCGCACTACTGCGCAATTTTAAATTTATAGGCTCAGGGGCGTCAGAAGCATTTTGAATGTGGGGGGGGAGGCACACTGGCGGTGAACTAATATTTTATGTTACATGCGGGGGGGTCCAAACGAATAATTATGAAATGTGAGGGGGACACGTCCATGTATAGGCTTTAGAAGTCCGACAGCAGCTAATAAGCAATTTTCGCGATTTTGTTGAAACCTCGGTCTGGTCTTTTTCGTCGACTGCTAGGTCTGCGCTTGCAGCGCCACCTGTTGGTCGAGACTAAACTGCGAGGTGTGGGTGAGGGTCTGCGAGGGAGGAGACCCTCCTGGTCCTGTGACCACCTGATGCATGTACCTTTTTCAATAACTATGGTGTGCTTCCCCAGCTCCAGAGACTTGTTATTCGGTACGCAGGTGTACAGCCCGGTTCTGTTGACCACCGGTCCGTGCAACCTGAACTGCGGATTCCCGGAGGCCACCTCAAAGTCAATGGTCCGGTTCGCCGCCTGGGTCTGGTTACCGCCGAAGTCGCTGGAAGCAATCTTGTCCTTGAACTTGAACAATTCAAAGACAGTAGAGGAGTCCTTCCCTTGGTCCCCGCAGGAGACAATCACGGTCTCGTTTATGATGGCGTCGACGATGGGTGTTTTTTCTAAGGGGTCAGACCTAACTGGGGGAGATAAAAAGCTGTCGTTCAGCATACTGACAGGTCAGCCCGGTACACCGATCGGTTGTCGTGCCTAGAAAGTGAGAGCGCGAGTACCTCTCGTGCTTTTTTTCAATCAGTTCGGTTTTAACAATTTTTTCCACCATCGATGACATTAAAAACCGTCCGCACAGTTCTAAGGCATCGACATGAGGGTTATGCTAAAGCTATGCTTTAGATCAGGGGTCACCAACCTTTTTGAAACTGAGAGCTACTTCACGGGGACTGAGCCATACGGAGGGCTACCAGTTTGAAACGCCCTCCTAAGCTTATCTAAACTTCACGTATAATAAACATGTTTTAAATGCTTTTTTAAGATAGTGTCATATTCATATATATATATATATATATATAAAGGCAAGTGTGATTAAAGAAGAATAACAACAGCATAAAATTAAATTTTAGAAGCTGCTCACTGGTGAGTTGTGCTATTTTTAGAACCGGTCCGCGGGCGACTCATGTGGTCCTTGGGGGCACCCTGGTGCCCGCGGGCGCCATGTTGGTGACCCCTGCTTTAGATAAACCCACCCTTCTCGACATTAAGTGCATTGCAATAAAAGCAGCCAGTAGCCGTTTGCTATGCCCTTCATTTCTTACAAATCAGCCCTAGCATTCTGAAGCCAGCAGCCCTAAAAACAAGTGGAAAAGAAAGTATGATTCACCCGCGAAGAGTGTGCTAACTGAACGTTTTTGTCTCTCGTCTGCACATGAGTGGGATTTTCAATGCCGAAATTGTTTTTAAATGTCATAGATCAGTTATTTCTCTGTGTCTATGCCGCTTTTAAAGATTTTTTTTTATTTTTAAATGAACACTTTTAAGAAAAGTAGCTACTACGCAGCTAATAAAGTACTTTGTTTCCGTCAGCTGAAAGAGATATCAAAACATACAACAATGAATTTGCAGTCTTATTTTCTTATCATTAAATGCTTTACGGTTAAACTTTAAATTTACTCTTAATTCCACAGGTTACTCATTTTTTTAAAATTATGAAAGGGGTATAGGCCTAAACGTGTATAAAATGCATATTTGTTCGACAAATGGTGAACGCTGTGTTTGTTGAACCTTGTGCCCCTGTGCATATGCCAGGCAGAATGCTTAAGATCTTACAGAGCACAGTACAGAATTCATGTAAATTAGCCTTAAATATGCTATAATTAACCATTAATCAACGTCAGATTACGAATGTAATCAGTGTGCGGAATACGGGGGGGTCCGACACCCCCGATTAACCCATGAGGGGCGCCCCCCCCCCCCCCGCCGCGCGGGCGCGCGGGGGCGGGGGGGGGGGGGGGGGG
>JAODLD010000109.1:545096-574288 GCA_026781065.1 Mormyrops boulengeri
AGGGTTTTAGCTTGCGCTACACTAGCAGGAAGACTATTCCATACTCCAACTACACGCTGTGTAAAAAAGTGCTTCCTAAGAAGTGTTAGTCTACAAGGTGAGTCACACACCAGCAGTTGGAAACACATACAGAGGTCTTGCAGCATTATTATCTTCAGACAGACAGTCAAAGATGTTTTCACAACGTCTCAAAGCTTCAAAAATCTCCAGGTGCTCTCACACATCAACTAGGAGCTGGGAAGGTACCCAACTCTCGTCACATGACCAACCAACCACCTCCATCTCACTTCCCAAGGCCGTGGCTGGGCTCGGTGTAACTCAAGGGACACTTCTCGGCCACATCTCGCCTGAATGCAGCTGCAGAAGAGGCAAACCCCCAGTCTGTGCATTTAAGCACCCCATCGGTGGAGACCAGGTAGCACCATCAGACTAACCTTACATGGGCATGTCTTCTTCATGGTCACACAACTAAATGGAAACTTGCCAGCTGGATCACCTGACCACTCCTCTGCACCCTAAAAAGGACCAGTTTTTTTTTTTTACTGTCCTTAAGCTTTCCCATCATTCCCTCTCTGTCTGAATGGCGCCTTACCCTGACATTTGTATTTAAATAATCAGTAACTGGAACAGTTACCGACTACTCCTGCCCCCATATTTTTATTATTTCTTTAAGTAAATAAGTAAAAGTGGAGGGCACGTGAAGCACAGGTCAGTGTCCTGATTTCATCCAGAAAGCCACGGCTCCATCAGCTGTAGTCCTGTCAGCAAACCATTAGCTCACAGACGGAATGATCTGCACCATGGGACAGTGGGGCAGCTTGACTAGAGCGGAGTCCTCGTAGATGTTCTGCTTTTCTAGATCATTTAAATAACATGACACAGCAAAGGCTTACAGATCATGTCTGACAAAAGACTGAGAGGCTTTGCTCAAATCAAAAGCATGTCTCTGAAAAGGCGTCCTCAAATCTGCCAAGACATTATGGCGATAAACAGGGACATACGGACACGGCCGGACACGGCACGGAAGCTGCTCCGGCATCACAGACTGCTATCTTCTGCTGCGAGCTCCGCCCCTAGCACAAGAGCCCTTTCAGGATCACTGAAAAGGGGGAGGAGGAGAAAGAGCAGAGCCTTACCACTCGAGGTTATCCGTATCTCATTTTTAATTCTGCTTCCTGCACCACAGCCCTTATTATCCGCCTACTGTCTTGACTTTGAGAAACTGAACACACCAGGAGGGGGAAGCAGCACGTTTCCTCCTACATGCTGCCCCACCTATGTTTAACCCATGCTTTGGCCTGACACAAAGACTTCAAGGACCAGATTAAGAGCAGAGGTGGGTAGTTCAAGTTCAGAGAGTAAAAGTCCAGACCAAGATTTTACTTCAACCAACCAGTTCAGTATTTTGTGATTGTGACTCTTTATACTCAACTGGTTGGTTGAAACAAAATCTTGGTCTGGACTTTTACTCTCTGAACCTGAACTACCCACCTCTGATTAAAAGAAAAGAAACTTAAAAACAAACACCCATTTAACATAAAAACCACAATATGACAACACATCAAGCACTGAAAGATAAGGTGGAATGGGGTGGGGGTTGCATCAATTACAGCATCGCCAGTTGAGGACTTAGGCTCTGACCTAAGGGGGTGCAGAGGAGGCAAAGTGGGCATTTTGGGAACCTTGGAACTCGGGCATGTGACAGAGTGGCATCAATAGGTTTCATCTAACTATTCAGCACTTCTCTTGTCCTGGGGAAACCTCAATTTTACATCCAGTTCTCTCAAAATGACACTGCTAATTTATAAATTACAAATGGCATAGAAGCTGCTGAGAGGGTAAGCCCACAGAGTAACTCCTAGGCTCGAACTTTCCGTCTTTTGCCAGTCCACAGTATCAGACAGACAGACACCAGCAACAAAGAAACAAGCCTCAATACTAGTGTTCCTGTTTTCATTTAAAACATAAAAAATCCCTTCATAACAGAGGAGGAAAGGGTTTAGTCTCAGAATCTTCTACCCCAGGGAAAAAATGTGAGAACTTCACGCGGCCTTCGCCGAATGAGTCACGCGGCTCTTTACTCCAAACCAAACAACTCTGTCCAGCCTCTCTCTCCACCACCCCCATCAAAAACATCAAGGAGAAGGAGGAGGATATCCTAAGGAGGGCCCCCCAGACACACCGAGCTCACAGTCCCCCCTCCCTAATTCTAGCCTGAGAAACTCAAATGGACTGTTTTTAATAGCAGTACTACATTAAGACAGCTGACTCAACCAAGAGCTTGATGATTAAGTTAACTGTGAATTTTGGTGTTCTAGCATTTGGATTAAAATAAAATTAATTTCTAGGACTGGAACTGGAACTAGCTGTACTGGAATGGATGCAGACTTAACCCCCAGTCTCCTGTCTCTCCCACTACAGCGAGATGCTTTGGCTGAGACTTTAGCTTAGAGAGCCAGGTCCAGCAGAGATCCCAAGTCCCCATCCAGGCAGAGGCGTCAGGCCAAAAACCTTGCAGTCTGGTGAGAGAAGAGTGGTTCCCCCAAAGACAGATGCACCATATAATCCCAGTATCACTCCACTCACTCTGACCACCGGGGGAGTAACAGGGTGATTTTAACTAGGAAGAGAAGCACCAGGAAGTCAAAGGTACTTGCCACCACAACAGTTTCCTGCTCTTCTGGACAATGAATGCATCAACCCCAATATTTCCCTTTCTCAGCCCTGATAACCCTGCTGAGGTAGAGCAGCAGTTGGTGGGTGGCTAATCTCACCAGTGCCTCCTCCTGGGCTTAACAGGTCAGCTTCCACTGCTACTCTGCCTGGAGTAGGCTAAAATGGTGCTGACCAATTGAAGAACAAGAATTTTTATCATAATAACATTATGACTCTCAAGGGCTGAAAAGGTGACTTAGGTCAGTTATTGATTCTGAACAGGAGGAACGCACTACACATTCACTCACACTGGGCTGGCTCTAGCAGACAAAAATCATAGCACTGGTATAAATAAACCGGCTAACATGGGGGGGGGGCTTGTAAAACTGCTCACATCTGCTGCGATCTGTGCTGCTTCATCCCTTCTTCCCTCCCCCTCCAGGGAACAACTCCCTTAACCGCGCATTCACTACTCCATATGGCCTTGTCTGGGGACCGTGCTCTCATTCTTAAGGTCGAGACGTTAATAAAGAGGAACAGGAGGTGAGAGGGAGAAGGGCGAAACACAAAGGCAGCCATCTATAATCAGCTCTGACTGGACAGAGTTTTTTCATTTCAGTTCAATTCTTATTTGTATAGTGCATTTTCACATCATTACATGGTCTCAAATCTCCTTACATTATCCCTGTCCAGTGTACCCAGAGCGCAAGTAAGCAAAGTGTTCATATTTTATTCTGAAGGTGATGACTGGAGTGAACCTCCCTGCAGTGGAAGTCTGCCACCAATTTGTGGGTGGACTGGAAGACTCTATGCTGCAAACGCGCAGTCTGGCGTATGAAGCGGATGAGCTCGCGGCACGCGGAAAAGCTTTGCCACGTGCTGAGCCCCCTTCCCAGCGATGGTCACCCAACCTCATGAGCTCCGCCATGATCTCGCCAGTATGTGTTGGCGTACTGCCTACCAAAGGCCAGAGGTGGTAAAGTGGCTGCTAAGCAGTACTTCCTTTGAAAAGGACAATGAACGGGAAATGATAAAACTCCTGAATGCATTTCCTGTCTATGGCACTCAGAACAGCAACCTTATGGTCTTTTCTTTGGAGAGTAATCTAAGAAAGAAGACCAGGCCCAATTACGTCACACTTGCACCAATGTCAACAGAATGGCGAGGTAGAAGGCAAGCCCACAATAAGGCTTACTTACCATCATATCCAAGACACAACCATCAGAAAAACTCAGCACATAAATGGTTAAAAGCTGCCCTGTGGAGGAGACCACCTCTGGCCACAGGGACTTACAGACCAAGACCAAACCTGTGCTTCAGGCCAGGAGGTGAAGGCTGAGGTCACAGCAGTATCACCACTGGGGTAAACCATGCTGTTCGGGTGTACCTCCTAGACTGAACCACATTGTCCTGGCTGGCAGCTCACATAAATGACTGTAGGATAACATGAACATGACATTAGTGAGCAACCCTAAGGTGGGACTAGTGTGTGATCCAATAGCAGATGCAGCAGCATTAAAATGTCACAAAAACAAACCACGGCTATATCTTAATTTAAGCCATAACCAAGAAGAATGAAATATCACCTTCAATGAGAACCAGGTAATGATACAGCGATATGGGTTTCAAGGCTCCAAACGGGACAGCAGACAGAACCACATGACATGGAAAAAAGGGAGAGGAGGCGAGTCTGACAAAACAGTGGAAAGGATTAAAAAAGCGAGATGGGACTGTTTCAGCTTCAGCACAAGGGAAACTCAGGAAAAACAGTTGTCGTGTCTTAAGAAGGGCTACAGCGGAGTGCGGGGGTCGGGAAAATCTACCATTGTGGTCTGGAGGCTGAGAGGAAAAAAAAGCAGCCCGTTCAGTATTAAACAGCAGATAAAGTCAATGAATAAGCCCATCACCTGCCTAGACTTAGCTAGCGTTTGTATCCATGGTGATGTGCATTTGTACCCATTTATACAGGAGGATATTACTTAAAGGGACGCAGAAGAAGCAAGGTGCTAAGAGGTACTTCAGCACGGCCGCCCTCAGGAAACAGGCTCGAGTCCCTGTCCTTTATCACTATGACACAGCTTCCGTCCAGCCAAAAGTAACATTGCCTTTGTCGTATTCCTTATTTCTGGGCTGTGTCAGAAACAGGGTACAACTCTTCCCAGTAAGCGATGCACCTACTGCCAGATTCTACAGGTAACGGGGGCAGCGTGTGGCTCAGTAGGCTTAGGCTAACCCTATGTGCCTGCAATCACAAGGTCACTGGTTCAAACCCAGCCTCTGCGGGTCCTTGAGCGAGGCCCTTAAACCCCAACTCCCTGGGGGCCCCCAACAGGTGGCTGCCCTTCGCGGACAGCTTACTTTACAAAGAGCAAGTTGAGGGAGGTGTAAAGACAGTTTCCCCACGGGGATATCAATAAAGTATTGATTATTATTAACAGGACTCACTTTTACAGGTTAGTGTAAAAGCAAGCAGCCGTGATAAACAGGGCCCTGGCTCTCAGCACCTGTGCGAATCGCTTGGCCGGCTGCCGTCTTGCATGGCAACTGTCCGTGTCCAAAACACGCTGCTGTCGGCATGCGTTGCTGTCGGCATGCGTTGCTGTCGGCATGCGTTGCTGTCGGCATGCGTTGCTGTGGATACAGGTTACACCAAGCAGACAGGTTATTGGCGGCATCTAAACAGATACAGGGCAGGAACTACTCATGCCTTTAGAATCGCTTCAAGGGCAGACGAGTCCTGAATTTGGAGAAGTCATTTCCCTGTAACCGCTCTTTAACAATGTGTTTTTACTCACAGAGCACACTGGATGTTTTTCTTCATTGTACCCCCCCCCTCCATAAACACTGCAGCACGTGAAAATCCCAGGAGGGTGGCCGTTTCTGAGATGCTGGAACCACCACGTTTAGCGCCAACGATCGCAGCACGTCCAAAGCTGCGTGACGCATCCTAGCCGTGCTAATGCTTAGCCGTACGGAAAGCAAGCCTATCTGTGCGCTGCTAGCGTTCAAATGCAGAGACTTGATTCGCCGTCTGGAGCAGCAGGCTATGTGACTTCAGTAAGCAGGTGTACCTGACAAACTGACCAGTGAGTCTACATCTGGCAGTTTAAATTTAAATGTAAATGTCTGCAATGGTTTGCCGCCAGGTTTTGGTGCAATCCAATCAACAAAATCAATGTGCCATGCCACAACCAAGCTGGTGCAGGGGAGACCAGCTGCCCTCATCGGTTCTTCATTTCAGCTGCACGGACAGAGGACGGCTGACTGAGGTGAATTTTCAGGAGAGTATCCTGCCTGTAGAAATCTCAGATCACCACCCCCTTATGGAGAAAGCAGAGCAGAGGAGATGACAAACACATGTGTCCAAGCGGGATACATTCCGGCCTGCAGACTTCACGAAGGAACACCCTCTATAAACTATGATTCATGTTAAAAGAGCTCACTGCAAAGCACTGGGTTTGTATTGCCTACTCATTAGTAGTAGCAGTCAACATGTACACAGCTGCTTATCATCTAACCAGTATCTCAAGCTGAGAGTTTCACCAGAACAATTCAGTACCTCGATCAAGGTACTACAGTCAGGTCTCTTGAAACAGAAACCTTTAGACTAGAGGCGCATGACCTTAGCCACTTAACTATCAATTAGCTTAGACATAGGTAATGTTCTTCGTCATGTAGTTATGCGCCTTGCAGCTTGCTGTCAGGGGCCGCTCGCAAAATGCATCAACAAGTAGTTCATGGTGGCTGCCCTTCAACGAAGATCCAGACGATCCACAAATCTAGAGATTCTCAGAAGCAGCCATTTTTTGGATTTCAATCATCCGCTCATAACAACACTGGAAAATGTCACTCACAGAGCTCAAGGCACCTCTTTCCCTCCCCATCAAAAGACTGAAGGCCCAGACCAGCTCATAAAGCAAGGTGCCAACTATGCACCCACTTGTGATGATTATAGTGGGAAGGCAGTCAAAGACTCCCCCCCCACCCCAAGGGAACAGAACAATGTCCAGTCTTAATGTGGACCAAGGACCAATGCTCCCTCCGGGTCCCCCTTGGTGAAACCTCTGCATGTCCAAGGTATTCAATGGTAGAAATTTAGTAATTCAACTTTCTAACACAGGAAGTAAAAAAAGAAGAAAATAAATTGACGACATACATAAACAGCATTATAAAAATCTAAAAAAGTCAAAATGGAAAATAAGTTTAACAGAAAGGCGAATGGAAAAAACAGAGTTTGCAGTTGTGTCCTTGCCAAACATCTGATATGCAACAGGTTTCAAAAGGTTGTGTAAGAGCAATTTTATTTCAAAACATGTAATATTTGCTGCTGTGTTTGTTACACTTTTATCCACATTTATTTAGAATCTTTACTTGTTTCCACCTTGCATCCATCCTCCAACTTTGTGTCTGGTACAAGGCTGCAGACTATTTACACCGGGGGGGGGCCAGTCTTATCCGCAAAGGGTCGGTGTGTGTGCAGGTTTTTGAGGTAACCTTTAGGTCAGCTGTTCAAACCCAGGTGTGAGGACTCTTCAGCCAATCAGTCCTCTAATTAGTGACCTACTTAGGGAGTTGCGGCGAAAACCTGAATACACACCAGCCCTTTGCGGATAGGATTGGCCACCCCTGATTTACACCAACTGAAACAGTGTTGAATGCACAAGTTTAACAGTTTAATATATTCCTATAAAGGAGAGAAATGGTCAGCGATGAATCAGCACAGATCAATGAAAAGCCTTCCACTGACATCAGAGATCATCTCTGCTTCTCATCAAAATCAATCCACCCCAGTTGTGTGTTAAAGTGAACCGTGCCTTTGGAAGCAATTGTTATCGGCGTGCCGCATGGCAAATCTCTCACCTGACACAAAGAGGTCAGAGTGCCCCCATGTCCACTGCAGACAGACCGCAACATGGCAGTGAGCTTTCAGAAGCATGCTCTCTCTCTCACGTACACACAATATAGCGATGGGGTGAGTCAGAGTCAGGCAGCAATGTGCTGATAGGTATCTCTTTGTGGCAACCCGCTCCAATCAGCCCTCTAATACAGAAATCCATGAACCTCTGGTTTTTCTATATAAAGTCCGTTTGCGTGCTATATTAGGTATCCAAATCCACCTGTCTTTTTCGCTCTACCTCCCATTCAGTCGATGAAAGGGCAGGGCCGGGCGATGTTCATGCTGCCAATTCATACCCATCGAAGCCCTATTACTGACCAACTTGCTGCATGGAAACGCCCCCCCGCCATGCCCCAAGCAGCACACCAGGCGAGATGAACGTCTCCCGGCTCAATGCACTTGGGATGTCATGCAATTTGGCAACAGAAACAATTAAACACTTGCTTGAGCATTAATAGAGAAGCATCATCACATAGGTTCCAAAATTCACGTAGATGGTGACTCTAAGGGAAAATCACAGA
The DNA here is from genome assembly GCA_026781065.1 of Mormyrops boulengeri. NCBI lineage: Eukaryota > Metazoa > Chordata > Actinopteri > Osteoglossiformes > Mormyridae > Mormyrops > Mormyrops boulengeri. The sequence continues at coordinate 553,170 of JAODLD010000109.1, forward strand.
ATAAAAATGACCAGTCTGAATGAAAGCAAGACACATTTAAAAACAATTCATAAAAAATAGCACTGTCGAGGTGCACATTTGCTTTAAAGGGCGGATTTCACTGCCACATCCCTAACCATGCATATCTATACACCTGTGACTAAGACCATGAAGGTACAGGTTTTCTGGAATGTTTCGGAGGCAATGATAACCTAATGGTTAGGGAAGCATGCTTGTGATTGAAAGGTGGCTGGTTTGAAAACCAGTGAGGTACCGCCCTCACGCACTGCTCCCCGGGTGCTTAATAATAGCTGCCCCCCCCCCCGCTATGTCACAATGTCACATATGGGTTAAATGCAGAAGACACATTTCACTGCTGTGGTGTGTCAATGTCAATTAATCTTCACAATTAATCACTTTCACTTTGAATTCACAGCTAAACTGAAAGTGAAGCCATTTCATTTCTATATAGAAATTAAATATTAGTGATCTACCGTGCTGCACTTCATTTACATATTATGCAATGTAAGACTATAAAGCAAATATTAGTGCAACAACTTGACTGTTCACCAACCCCCATACAAGTCCCGTATTTGAGAAACGTTGAGCCTATAATTAGCTGCAAATTTTTAATTATACTAAGGTCACAAAGAAAAAACACTAAAACATTTGGTAGACTATCGCCAATTATTTGGTAAACTGACACTTCCTCATGGCCAAAAAATTCCCGGAACTTTTACCTGTAAATAACCCACAGACAGCTAGTGTTTTCCGTCTTAAACGTGTGGCACAGAACAGCCGCTATAGATTAAGCAGTTAAACGCGATAGCCCGCAGATGCTCCGGGAAGTGCAGGGGCTTAAAGCTCAAACTCACAAAGGACATCGCAGCGCTAAGCAGCAATCTGCCGCATTCTCTCATGCTGCGTGCTGTTCTCACCAAACACCGACGAAACCTAAATGATTCTTCTTTTAAGTCGTATACAGCAATGTGTGAACGCTGCTGAATTTAAGAATACTTTTTATTCTGGGGGGCGTCTTGCCCATCAACGCTTGGACTGGAGTCCAGGAAAGTTGCAGCTCTCATTTATCAGATTCGATAGAGCGAGTAATCTCGATATCATAATTACACAAGAAATAAGACCGTACTCAAGACGTCAGTCCACGCTGTATATCAGCCCATGTTTCGTGCATATCCAGTTACGGTCCGCAATATTTGTAATTTTCTACATATAGCTCTTAAACACTGCAGCTGATCAATATTATTTGAAAGGTAAATGCGGATAGATAGATTTGTTTATTTATTTTATGGGCGTCACCTGAGCAGTGCTTTTCGCCTTATGGCTATGACTTAAGTACAGAGATTGTAAATCCGAATCACCATTTGTAACTACCCCCAGCAGGTAAAATATACATCGCAACAAAGTTAAAAGTGACCTTAAGCTCTCCGATGCATACGCATAGCAGCGGATAACAGAACGAGCGTCATTTATTAGGCTGATAAAACTTCATGTACAGAAAAGTCCGATCCATTCGTCTTTTGGAGAGAAAACAGGCGGGCCGCAGCTAGATGTAACCCGCCCAGCACCGATTCCACATCATCGCTAACCAGTTAACGACCCAACAGGTAGGGTTAGTGCCACAGGACACGGGTACTGTTACCATTTAAACTTTATCAATTAAACTCAACCAATTAGGTTAATGAGGCCGGTTTGAATACCGATTCATTAATAGTCAGAGTTAAACATAGATCTCAAGTAGATAACTAGTTGGCTGGAAATAAAACCTAACCCATCTGGAACCCAGGAAAGGTTTAACACGTTAAGTTAAATTTCCACGAGAGTAGAAGAACTGCAGCCAATGTGAAATACGGAGCGAGCCGGGGGGCTGCCGGATCACCGGCGAGAAAATGAGGAGGTGTCCGAGAAGGGGACGGTATACGGGGGAGTGACCGGCGAGGGAAGGAGAGGCACCGGCGGGAGGACGAGCGCCGGAGCGCATGGCCCCTGGGAGCTCCGCACGGCGGGCAGCGACCGGACCCAGCGCCGGTCATGCGCTTCCCCAGCTCAGCGCCAGTGGAAGCAGCCGCCGCTCCCGGATCCTTTTTACCTGGATGTAGTTGTTTTCGCAGTACTCCGCAACCCGCTCCAGGTTGGTGAAGCTGTCCAGTAAAGCCCTCCGACCTGCCGGAATCTCCTCTTCCAAAAGCATCTGCAACTCCGCCATCTTTACATGTTTTTCTCCCCCCCCACTACTACTACTACTCCTCCTCCTCCTCCTCCTCAGTAACGCTGGAACTGAGGAGTGCGCGCTCTTCCCCGGGAAGCGCGCTCCCGGCTGGCATACGGGCGCGCTCTTCCACAGGAAGCGCTGGAGCGCGGCACTTCCTCCCGGCTCGAGACTCCGCTGACATCTGGTGTCGAAGGAAAAACCAGCGCGAGCGAAGTTTCCACCACGCGAGGTGTATACTTCAATACTTTTTAAAATCTATTTTATCTATCTGAATAATCTATTATTAAGTCAAGATTCCATTTTCAACATGTACATTCAACCCTTGAAATACGTGATTACCACAGCGATAAGAGTTTTCTGGATAGTATCTATGTACATTTATACATTAATCGATGTGCTTATTTTGCCAAATGTTACATAAATGGGGGAAAGTTAAGGCGAAGAACTGTTTATTATCAAAAATGCTCAAATACAGTGGCGTACAAGTCAACAGTAAGGTCTTCTAAGAGCCATTCAGTTCATATTGTCAAGTGCTGGAGCTGATATCAAAATGTGTAAGTTCAGATGAGCCATTAGTATAGAAGGTCCCTCAGAGATGATGCGGAGCAGGGGCCTCCACCCACAGGTGCACCCTGGTTAAATTACTTACCTGAATTTCTTTTGTCAAAATCCAATGTACTCTAACATTAATCTTCATAAACTAATATGGCAGCAGCCCGTTCCCTAAGTCTAACATAAAATCCAACATCAGAACCATTTCCTGTTAAACTTGATCTAGAATGGGGTGGAGCCTGAAGTTCTCCACACAGAGCTGTAGGACAGGTCAGCCGCTAGCTTCTCTTGCTCAGTGTGACCCAGGTATCGTCCTTCGGGGTGGACACCAGCTCATATCTGGCCTCCACCACCTGACTCTCAGCCTGGTGGAGTCGAAGCCTGCGGACCAAGGTGTCGAGGAGGACCGTGGCCACCGTGTATGCAAATCTGGGGGTAAAGACACATCACACTTTTCTCCATGACTTGGAGTGACTGACGAAGTCCTACTGGTGCATATGTCAGATGTGCACTAAGGGGGCTCTCCCAGAGGTGGCAATTTCAGGTCCAGAAAGTAAAAATCCAGACCGGGATTTTGTTTCAACCAACCACTTGAGTACTATTTGACTGTGACTCTGCTCATCTGGTTGGTTGAAACAAAATCCTGGTCTGGATTTTTACTTTCTGGACCTGAAATTGCCACCTCTGGGCTCTCCTGCCACCTAATGCTGGCTTTTCTAAATCGTATTACTAGGCGGCCAAGACTGCTGAACTGTTAACTTAATAAAACTGTAAGCCGTAGGTGTCTTTGCCATCAGTCTCAGCCATATGTCCTCTAAATCAGACTAATAGCTAAACCAGGTCATGCATGGTTATGAGTTTGCAAAAATTTAAGGTTAATATAAAGAAAAGATCAATCAGGTCTTCAGAATAAGTGCCAGTAAAAGACTGCTTAGTAGAAAAGCAAAGCATTGGAAATAAGACAAATATATACGCCAAGAGTAGAAGTCATAGGTATGGCAACAGATCAATTGCTGCCCTCAGTCCCACCCACCATTTTTAATGTTTTTTTTATTTTTTTTATTTTTTTTATTTTTTTACCTGAGCTCAGGACAGGCCTGGCTCCCAGAGAAGCCCAGCAGGGAAAAGATCTTCCTCACTCCTTCCACTTCGAATCTGTCTGGATTAAACCTTAATGAAAAGGGTGAGAACAAGCTTAACTACGGTTGTGCGGGGAGTCACTGAAATAAGCAATTTTAGGGAGTGAGTTACCCAAAATTGTTCTGAGGGCAGAACAAAAAATGATTGGTTTAGAGAGATAGCCAATCAGATTACAGAGTTAGTCTAAGCAACAAGAGGAGGCGGGCCCAACCAATTAGATGCCTTGGATACACTCCTCTGTATTCGGATTGGTTATCGCTTTGAACCAATCTTTTTTTGTTCTGTCCTCAGAATAATTTTGCGTAAGCAGAACTCACAAGCAAAATTATATAAATGTTAAAGTCAATGAGGAAAGTTTGAGCTGCTAAAAATGCTACGTTATACTAAATATAGTTGTATGAGTTTTGTGCTGACATGGTTAAAGCACATACACTACCTGTAAGGGAGAGCCCAGGTGTCAGCATCTTGTAGGACCACGCCCAGAGCATAGATTACGAGAGTCTAAATGCAGACCAACACAGAGCATCATAAACCAACCCCCAGAGAAAGGTACCCCCTGCACACACACTGCTCTAGAGTTGGGAAGCAAGTAGTAGCATTGGATCATGGAACTGAAAGCCGATGGGCCCACTAAGGAAGCATACTGGCTTCCCAGGTATTGCAGTCGTGGCCAAAAGTTTTGAGAATGACAGTGCTGCTTCTGTGTTTATAGATCGTTTTGTCAGATGTTTCTATGCTATACGGAAGCATAATTACAAGCATTTCATACCCGTCAAAGGCTTTTATTGACAATTAAGTTTATGCAACGAGTCAATATTTACAGTGTCGGCCCTTCTTTTTCAAGACCTCTGCAATTCACCCTGGCATGCTGTCAACTTCTGGGCCAAATCCTGACTGATGGCAGCCCATTCTCACATAATAAATGCTTGGACTTTGTCAGAATTCATGGGTTTTTGTTTGTCCACCCGCCTCTTGAGGATTGCCCACAAGTTCTCAATGGGATAAAGGTCTGGCGAGTTTCCTGGCCATGGACTCAAAATGTCGATGTTTTGTTCCCCAAGCCACTTAGGTATCACTTTTGCCTTATGGCACGGTGCTCCATCATGCTGGAGACAGCATTGTTCATCACCAAACTGTTCTTGGATGGTTGGGAGAAGTTGCTCTCGGAGGCTGTTTTGGTGCCATTCTTTATTCATGGCTGTGCTCTTAGGCAAAATTGTGAGTGAGCCCACTTCCTTGGCTGAGAGGCAACCCGACAGATGAATGGTCTCAGGATGCTTTACTGTTGGCATGACATCGAACTGATTGTAACACTCACCTTTTCTTCTCCAGACAATCTTATTTCTTGATGCCCCAAACAAGGGAAAAAATCAGAGAAAATGACTTTACCCCAGTCCTCAGCAGTCCAATCCCTGTACCTTTTGCGGAATATCAGTCTGTCCCTGATGTTTTTCTTGGAGAGAAGTAGCCTCTTTCCTGCCCTTCTTGACACCAGGCCATCCTCCAAAAGTCTTCGCCTCACTGTGTGCAGATGCACTCACACCTGCCTGCTGCCATTCCTGAGCAAGTTCCGCACTGGTGGTGCCCCGATCCCGCAGCCGAATCAACTTTAGGAGACGGTCCTGGCGCTTGCTGGACTTTCTTGGGTGCCCTGAACCCTTCTTCACAACAATTGAACCTCTCTCCTTGAAGTTCTTGATGATCCGATAAATGGTTGATTTAGGTGCATGATTTTGATTCATCTTACTTGCAGCAATATCCTTGCCTGTGAAGCCCTTTTTGTGCAAAGCAGTGATGACTGCACGTATTGCCTGGCAGTTAACCATGGTTAACAGAGGAAGAACAATTATTTCAAACACCACCCTCCTTTTAAAGCATCCAGTCTGCTATTCTAACTCAATCAGCATGACAGAGTGATATTCAGCCTTGTCCTTGTCAACACTTGCACCTGTGTTAACGAGAGAATCACTGAAATGATGTCAGCAGGTCCTTTCGTGGCAGGGTTGAAATTCAGTGGAAATGGGTTTTTTGGGATTAAGTTCATTTTCATGGCAAAGAGGAACTTTGCCATTAATTGCAATTCATCTGATCACTCTTCATAACATTCTGGAGTACATGCAGATTGCCATCATAAAAACTGAGGCAGCGGAGTTTGTGAAAATTAACATTTGTGGCATTTTCAAAACTTTTGGCCAAGGCTGTACATATAGAGCATATTTTTCCTTTTCCATTTCAAACAGGCCACCTAAATAAAGGTGGCTGAAAAGGTAAGGGCATACTGGTCAGGTTCAATCATTCCATAAGTAGGAAATTAATTAGCACTAATCGCATGCAATTCCCTAGATTAGAACACAACCTCTTCTCCACCGAAATAAAAGCGAAGAGACAGCAAAGCTCACAAACTCTTCCTGCTTACTGATCACAACCGTAACTGTTAGACTGAGGGGTAATATTCCTGTTTGGTTGTCTGAAGGGCATGGACAGTACTAATTATTAGTGTGAGGTGGACTGCTACATACACATTAAGGACTGGAATAAGAATATCTTAATGGTGTGTATCATTTTAATGGCATCATATGTAAAAAATAAAGACATAAGCGTGCGTGACTTACTTACTGACTGCTGCAGTTAATTGAACAATCTCACTTTTTCATCCATATGGATGAATCGTCACAAAGTAACCACATGTGGAAGGCAGTTCAGTCTTGTAAACTGCATATGACTGCTGGATTAGTAAGAATGTGCAGATGTGGAGTGTTTAAACATTGAGGAAATAAAGACTGCTGTCAGTGAGTTTGAGGGACAGGGCTTGGGGTGATACCTCTTTTGGAATGACGTGCTGGTCAACTTTCCCCTCCACGTCCTGGAGCCGGGCTGCAACCGGAGTCAGTTTGGCGGTCCGCACAGTCTCATTCAGAACCTGCCGGCAATACCTGTCATAGCAAAGACAAAATACTTTAGGGGTCTCAATAAACAGGGGGATTACACCCTGACCTCAGCAGGGTCACCCCCACTTGCAAACCATGTTCCAGGCACAACTCAGAACTTACGTGAGCTTAGAAATATTTTCCAAGGAAAGACGTTCCTTCCCAAGGACCTCCTCCAGCTCCCTGTACAGCTTCTCCTGCACTTCCTCTGATGTCGACAGGAAGTGCACTGCCCAAATGCACACTGGGAAAGTATCAAGATACAAAAACCTTAGAATCTGATTGGCCAATACTGCTAAGACACCTACAGCTGATTGGTGCAGAATACAAGTGATACGTTACAAAGGCCTGGGTACTAGGAATACAGGGTGAACTAAACTCTCACAGTTGGCAGTGATTACAGATCCGGCCAGGGTAAAGACCATGCTGTCCTCCATCACCTGCAGAAACAAAGTGAAAAATGTAAAAACAATGTAATCTAGATTCTGCCCTCAGCCAAACATGCATGAAATACCGGTGATCTTCGGCCAGACCGGTCTGTCAGGCGCATGTGCTCCTTTGACAATTTACCTGCCTCTCCGTAAGGTTGGCCTTCAGCAGAGCATCCACGAATGCCGGCTGACTGAAGTCCTTTCCCTTCCGCTCCTTCACCACAGATTTCAGCACTCCCTCCATCTCTGACAGAGCTGCGGAGCGCACGTCCACACACAGACGTGACATCGTCAGTTTGGCCACTGGTGTAGTTTGGAATCATGTTGCACATCTGTATAGGGTAAAGCAGCTCGCTCACCATCTTCAAAGTGCTTCTTGCGGCTGGAACTCTTCTCCAGAGATCCGTCCAGATACCCCTTTCCGATCTCCGACCAGATCTGCCGGCACCAGGAGATGAAAGGTTGAGGAAAAAGCATGAACCTCAGCCCCAAAATGGCACAGGTAAACATACACATACGGACCGCTTCGTGGTTCCTGCGGAAATGGATGACCTCCGCATCGTCGCGGAAACGGTCACCCATGGCGAGCTGAGTGACACACTTCATGGCCAATCCCAGAAGGTGAGCATACAGGGGTGTGTGCTGGGACTCTGGAAAGGACTGCCACTTCCCCACAAGCTCCTCCACTAGCTAAGCACAGGGAAGGGAAAGGGGTTAAACCACACCAGTAATAAAGTCTTCTTTGAATTATGTAACTTGGGGAGTTAGCTCGAGGTATGACACAGCTTACCTCAATTAGGCTGTAATGTTAAGTGTTGTGCTACTTTTAATGATTTAGTGAATTGTGTCTACTATGGAAACTTCTTGACACCTTAAAGAAGCCAGTGGTCGTGGAGGACATACCTTTAACAAGAGAGGGTAGTTTTTCTCCAGGGTTTGGTCAATGGCACTCTCATACAATTTCTTTCTCAATAATGTCTCCGTCACTCCCCCTCCCAGCCCTGACTGGTATCCCAGTAATGATTTCAGCATCGTTTCAAAAGAATCCGCTGAGTGAGGGAGACAAAAGACCCAAAAATAACAGAAACAGTCCGTTTATTATTAAGAACAGTACAACATAAGGTAATACAATCTGTAATCCACAAAAAAAAAAAAATGTGCTCACTGGTATGGTTGGGGTTAATGTGCTGCCGGAGTAGATCGACAGAGCCGAGGCTGACCACAGGTCGCCGTCCGAACCAGAAAGACGCTGCAGGTCCGAAACGATCGTGCAGGCTAACCAGGAATTCATGGAGGCTGCCCCTGTTCACGATGTCCTGCAGATTCCCATCCCTGTGGAAAAGGAAATGATGAATGTTGAATGCATGTAGATAAATATATCTGCACCGTCAAAAAATCTATTATACGTACTTCTCCTCTGTTGGAGTGAGCCCCGGAATCCCAGAAGCTGTTCTGGACGTCTGAAGTTTAAAATTTAAAAATTTCATAATCACTATAATATCAGAGCCTTATGTACAGCATACAGCTTTAAGTTTGCTATTCAAGTTTTACCGCAAGGCATTTTAAAACTATTTCAGATTGTCCTTTCCTAGTCAGTTTATTATGACTGTAAACAGACAACGATGCCCGCATTACAGATACAGATTTAAGGAAGCCAAAAAACAGCAAAACATTCATGCAACTTTTGCGGCAATAATAATATAGATAAAAAGAGGTTTCGATGGCAAAAAGCTAGTTAACAGGAGATTGGGCTTGAGTCTCAGTCATTCCTCTGATTTAGTGAGGTGTTTCCAGAACCTTACCGGGTACAAGTAGAGAACTGCTCCAACCAGGATAATCACAAACGTCACAGCAAAAATGGCAAAGTCCAGCATAGTTATTTCAGTCAAATTACGATTAAAACTGCGAGAGCAACAAAATCCTTCTTTCTAAACCAACACGTACCACGTCTACCACTAATGTTTGAAAGTTCGGTGATCTATTAACTGGCCTTATTAAGACTACACCAATACATTGCCGATCATATCGATTATTTCCCAATAGAATAGTGGATTAGGGGCAGGAAAGCAAGTGTACCCGAAGAGTACACAAAACTGCTGCAAAACCGTGGTTATTCAGGTGTTCGTAAGGGAATGCTAGAATATCCAGAATGGCCAACCTGAAATGTTTAGTTTGTGGATCGGGGTTGATGCCCACGCAGTTATGTGACTGTATGGCTCTGACGAAATCATTGTCACACGCGTTATTTGCCTCAATAGTTTTACACAACTACACACGTAACACGTGCTTTAAAACACACATCCTGATAAATCTGGTTTGTTAAGGCTAATAAAATGAGGGAACGCTGTTTTGTAAATTACAATCATTGCTGTGGAAAAACTGGCCATAAATTATTTATTTTAAATATGATTTATTATATATAATAAATGCAAAAGTATTATCTCGTGTTTCCTCTTCGGACACGTTGTCCTTCAGATGGTAATAAGATCGTTGAAATAGATAAAGGAAACGCATTCACTCGATGTATTATTAATAGCCAATATTTGTCAGCGGTCAACTTATTCGAGTGCTGCTTTCCTAAAATACAAACCTGTGTTAATAACTCCCCGCAAACAAAAAGTTGACCTGCTGTACGTACATTCAACAGTGATTAGATGATTAGACAACCTTCAATTATTTGTCAGTAATGTATTGTTGTATAACGCTTATGGTATTTTCACGCCTTTTAGAATTTTGAGTCGGAAGTTAAAAATGAGGTTGCATGTTGTCATACGCAGGTGAATTGCCCAGTGTGCACCATACGATGACATGGCAATTCTGTCCCCACTGCCGGGCACAGGTTCCATGCTCAGCCTGACAGAATACTGGGTAAGTGGTTATGAAAACAGATGAACATTACAGAACTATGTGTTCAGTTTAGCATGCTTCGCGATACTGAGATACCGTTTTGGTCATTTTATTTTCCTGGCTGGTAAGGTTAATGTGGTAAATGCAACACAATATTGACTAAATAAAAACTACAGCTTCAAAATAAGGACAATACTGTATTTTTTTAAGAGATTTACTCAGTGCAACAAAAAGCATCTATACAGTTTACAGATACAAAAATAGTTTCTTAAAAGCACCAGAATAAACACCTTGGGTAACAGCCAAACCTTTATATCATTTCAGCGATACGCTGAGGAGCAAGTATTTAGAATATGGTGGAAATTATCTAAAATGGGCAGGAAGAAAGCTGGACAGGAAACTCCTTCAGGCAAGGACCTCTGGTTTCTCTTCCTGTCTTATACAGCCGTCTACATCCATTGCCAATAAGAATTCTGCCAAAGAAAATTAGTAAGAGTAGCCAGTTATATTTTACCTGGAGCTGGGACAATATACAAACACACTGGAGAAAATAACTCTTCCAGTATTTTCAGCATTATTAGAGAACATGCACAAATTCATACACAGCCAGTTCTACCCAAACCACCATCATCACCATCCTGCAGTGCCCCGCTGTCTCCTCCAGAGGGAGCACTCACCCTCAGTGAAGTCTACATCATGTCTAGTGGAGATGAAGATCCAGGCCAGACTGACCAGTACAGCCACCACTAGGTTCACCACAATCCAGGGCTGTAGGACTTGGTGCTCGGAGCCTGGGGGCCTGCAGAGACATTGGTGCACCCATGTTCACATGCAATTACACTCCCTATGCACTAATACTACATGACAGTACTATGCTGCTCTATCACTCCTTACTTGGTTTAATCCAATAGGAACTAAGTGAAAGTGGGTGACACCAACCAAAACACGATAACTCCACCCATTCATTCAAGCTTCTACAACAAAACACAGCTAAAATCACACTTAATGGCAAGAAAAGGCCATCTGCACTATCCTTGTTTTGCATCTGTCTGCCATATTTCAACAGTTCTGGATCTTTGTAAGTAGGACATAAGCACTGAAACAAATCACCTGGACTTCCCACTCTTATCACTGGCTGAGCCACGTCTCAGAAGAAGGTCACTGTAACGCTGCACACTTAACAAGACCTGGATGATCCCTAAGTGGGTCGGGGCACTGGCCACCCTCAAACCGTATTAGCAAGGGTCTAGCTCACCACAAGGTCTTATTGCCGGTGGGATAGAGGTTGATGCGGTCGCTGGCCCTCTGCTGGCTGAGTGAGAGGATCAGCGCTGCAAAGTACACTGGGTAAAAGAATGGGGGGGGTGATACATAGCATCAGTCAAATGTCTGGCCCTGCTTACGAGGGCCGGTCAACTGGAGTTAGAATATCTACAGTGCAAAAAACAGCGCCTTACTGAAAACCACTGTTAGCTTCATAAAGAACTAACAAATTCTTGTTATATGACTTTAAGAGCATACAGTGTTTTCCTAGGATTTTTTTTTGTAGGATTGAGGTGGCTGCTCATAGTGCTGGACATGTTATGAAGGAGTCATTTGAAGTTGAGCAGCCCATGTGACACTCACAGAAGGAGGAAAGTGCTGCGGGGTCCAGAGTGAGGAAGCTCCTGAGGGCCATTGAAGCCTCAGCCAGGTTCACCCTGCACCAGGGGAGGGAAACAAGGCAGTACAATTAGGAGAGGCAATGCTAATGCTAATGCCATCAAAGGAGATGCAATGCTAATGCTAATGCTACTGCAGACGCGAACGAGTTATACAGTAAAGTGCTATTCTGCCATTTCCCAGCTGTCAGCCATGTCTACAGCACATGAGCAACACGGGAGTAAATGTAACGCCACAGACCTGTCAAAGGCGGAGACGATGCTGATGGACAGCAGTAGGAAGAGGAGGGACTGGGATGGGTAGGCGAGCATGTGGTATTGCTGGAGCAAGTTGGGCAAGGCCGTGAGCTGGTCGCCGGCCAGGACGTACACCATGATAATGTTCCATACCGCATAACCCGCCAAGAACCCATGTGAGAAGAGTCCTATTACTCTGCAGGAAGATGGGAGGATGAGAGGACACCCCGATACAGACAATAGCTATTTCTCAATATGCGTACTCCACCATACTTGTGTTCTCATGTACCCATTTTACATTATCTTCCGTTGCCGAAGACCCAATACTCAAGAAGTAGAGAGGATGGTAAAAATCCCCGGATGTTGCTCTTGCCATATCCCAAATATCAAGGATTCATTGGTTGCATCCTCGCTGAATGGAAACAATCCCATGAATCATTGTGGCCCAAGATTGTTCTTGGAAGGCAAGTTAGCAAGACCGGTCTTGCCAAGACCACAAGTACAATATTTGTGCTCTTGGTCTTGACATACACCCAAATACTTTTCTGAGAGAGTCACTCCACTGAGTAAAAGTCAAGACAGTCCACCAGCCCAAAACATCTGCTCTTTGTCATTCACCTGAATCCACTGTGCACCTTCATGGCCACATCCCTGGTGCTCCATAAGGGTCTCACCTCCATGTAGTCCTCCACCTGGCCAATGGACCTGCCCAGCTCAAAGCGGTCTGCGGCCTGGAACCGTCCTAAGCACCCGGAGCAGCAAAGCCTATCATCAGTGTCGGCCAACGTTTCCGCAGTAACCAAACACATGGACACACAACAGAATCGCTAATGGTGTATTGTAGGGCGGCACTGGGGTGCACACTTACTGCTCCTCTCCACAAACACTTTGCTGACAGGCTGGCTATGGCCAGTTGGGGCTGAAAACAGAGAAATCTGGGGGACCGGTGCCTGGACATCTGTTACGATGTCGTCATCTTGCACGTCAAGATCACTCACATACTGCATCTGGGCCATTTTGGGCTTCCTGTGGAGAAAGGTGAACATTCTCTCTGGCCTGCTCGGAGGAACTTGCTCATTAGTAGGATCTCTGAACCCCAGGCACTCACTTCTTTTTCCTGTTTTTCCGGGTCAGTTCCTCCCCATCTGTGTGATGCCCTTCGCCATCCCCATTCACTAGGTTGTCTTCCTCCACATCTGTGAACAGAGTTAAAGTATTGTCTAGGACAGTTTTTCCCAACCCGATCCTTGGGGACCCGCAGACAGTCCATGATTTTGCTCCCTCCCGGCTCGTGGCTGGGAACAAGGAGGGAGCAGAAATGTGGACCATCTGGCAGGGAGTAAAAATGTGGAATGTCTGTGGGTCCAAAAGCATCAGGTTGGGAAACACTGGTCTAGGGGTACCTGAAATCAGATACCATACAAGTATATAAACCTATATATAAATGAAGACAAAACTCCAATATCATATTGATTGGAGATCTTCCGTCCAGAATTAACAATCGCGAGTCCACCAGGAGCTGAAATAGGCCCAGTTACCAATGGCTTGCATCTTTTTCTTCTTCCTCCTCCTGTGTGGAGCGACTTCTTGGTGTTCTGGAGTGAGGGGCTCCTGGCTTTCAGACTGCCTTCCGCCGGTAATTCGATCCATTTCCACCCCTGGTTCTGCACCAGCAAGACAAACATCATAAACACCCAAGTTCATTCCAAAGTAAAAATCATGTGATATACAGTTTCAGTGGGACTGTTGAATATCATATATAATACATATAATGTAAGTGAATGACATAATTCATACATTTGGTAATGGTTCAAATTAACTGCACCTTCATAAACACTAAGTATGCCATTGTAACATACCTTAACATATGACTGTACCATTATACTCTTTGTTATCATATAATGTTTGTTGCTAATGTATTTTAAAGCTGTTGAGGTATGTTAAGATGTTATGGTATACGTACATGCTGTTTATGAATGTTCTATGAATGCTTTATGAATGTGCACTGAATGTTCTACGAACGCATCGTAAGGCCAATATGAAGATGTCTTTAATGTAAAGCATTACCATACACTGTTTTCATAACCTACCCTCTGCATCTCTTGCTTCATTGGCCTCCCTTTTCTGCTTCTTCCTGCGGGTTTTGGCGAGTGGCATTTCGTCTGAAGGAATAAAGCGACAAACTGCAAATCGAAAAGTGCAATAAAACCAAGTCATACAACGAGGACCATGAGGCTTTAGGGAGCTCCTCCAGTATATAGGAGATAATTCAACTAGCTACCTGTCTACAGAGGTGGGAGCAAAGCAGTGACCTTCCCGACCTTCCGGAATGGTGCCTCAGTAATAAAATGCAGCACAAGAACTGCAGGTTTACACTGTCTGATGAGACAAGGTAACCAGCTCCTGGCCCTGGGCACCATGGAGATCTCCTTCAGCAAACTCACCTCCAGTGTCTTCGCTTCAGATGTCCACAAACATGAAAAATGAGAGGAAAAAAGGAGAAATGCATCAATAGCATGAGGAGGAAAGGGCAGGTAGAGAGAAGCCAGGAGAGAGTTTCAGCAAATGGACCTTTTCCACCCAGGAATCACTGTTGCTGACTGTTGTGCTCCAATGAAAGTTAATTTACAAGAATTAAATGAGTGAATAATATTAGCATAAATAGGCTGTGCAATAAAGAAGCTATGTAAGTAAATTTACTAATAGCATCTCCTAAATGCTTCTATATGATTTATATTAAAGTTGAAGTGTACCACATCAAAGTACCAATTTCCCATAAGTCTTTTCATTCTGTGTCACCTGTGAACACTTCTCTGATTCTCTCTCTCCGTGGTGACGTCCAACACAGGAGCTACACCCTTCCTAATCTTGATATAGCTCTCCAGGCAAGATCATTGGCCTGATTGGATTAAATGTTGAATCAGCCTGAACCAACCAGACCTCATATATACCATCAATGTCACAGCCATGTCAGTGACACTACCCTTCAAATGACTTCCTGGTGTAAAACTTTTATTTTTTTCTCCAGATGTTCAACCGTTAGGCTCCCTGGCAAAGCAGCACAAGGAGGATGGGCTCAAGAGCAACATAAGTGATTGCAGACATCCCAGATATATTTACTGGATTGGAGTTATTTATCTTTATTGTTTGAGACTGAGAATCTTGGACAAGCCTGCTGGCCCCTTTCACAGAGCATCACAGAGGCTGTAGGCACACTTCAGAAGGCTCACACCCAGAAGAGGCCTTGATGCCATGGTTCACCACACTCTGTGTTCACCACATCCCTGCAGACAGCTGATGTAGCATTTTAGACTCACCTTGGCAGTGGGGGCAGAGCGCGTGGCTCATGCTGAAAAGACCAAGGGGAATAAATTCACTGATGCGGTTATGAGCAGAAAGAAGCTGAAATAAAGTATTAAAGCAATTCACTCCAAATGTCAGAGAAACTTATAATGGTAACTAGGCTCACAAAGGGGCAGAAACTTTCCAGAAACTTTCCATGGGAAATTAAGCTGGGGAATTTACGGCAAAGAAAGCAAACTGTATGAATAATACAACACAGAATATGGCTTATAAGCAGTGAATTTTGATGCAGATGCTTATTTTGAGGTGCTTTTGCACACACATAATAACTTACAAGCTCTTGGTAACACAATGATATCACTACTAGTGCAGTCAAGATTTTTTTTTAACTACATTTAAGTTCCCTGTTATAGGCTAACCTGCAATTTTGTAAATTTCCAATTAATTCCCATTAATTCCCGTTGAAAGTTTCCAACTTTGAAAAATTCCAAAATTTTGCAACCCCAATAGTAATTAAAGACCAATAGCATAAACTGAAAGACAGGAACATAAAACAGGGAAGAAACAGGCAGATATTTTTCAAAGTCTTTGAATTAACCCCCATTGATCCAGTGCAATACCGGAGGCAAAAGCTATTTCCATGACACACAATGCACTGTTCAATACATGCATTATTGAGAGATGGAGATTTGATCACCATTATCCAGAGAGAAGCAAAAATGTAAAAAAAAATACTATACCATTTGCTCTCATTCTGAAATACACCTAATGTATTGCGCTTTTACTGATTTAACAGTAATGAATTACAGTATTATATGGCCCCAATTCCACAAGGTATCTACCAGCAGGAAGTTGAAAACTCCCTCTGTGCCATCTCACTAACTTAAAACTTCATCCATTTGAGTGTCTGAACCCCCGAGGCACAACAGACGTCAAAGGGTGCACCCAAGACTCCCTAAACGCCAAGCCTGGGGGTGCAGGAGCAGCAGAAGAGGCACGCTACTCACCACCTGCCTTCTCGGTTCTGCCTGGGAACGGCGGGGGGCTGGGGACAGAACTGACCCCATTTGGCGAGGGGCGTGGCGCTGCTTAATGCTGAGCTAAATCCACACCGAGTTACACTTGCCAAGCAGGGGATTACCAAGGCACAGGTACCTCCGAAGGCTTAAGATCACAGCCGAGAGCAGAGCCCCCCCATATTGTTTAAATTACTGACACTGAAGTACAGTGGGGGCATGGAGACCCCAGCAGATGCAGGGGGCCCAGCACTTTACAGGGTCCCTTGAATACGTTAAATTATATGGCAAATTGGGTGGGGGGTGTACAGTCACATTTTGTCAGGGGGACCAGAATTTATAGTTACGTCCCTGTTGGTGGAAACAGAGCCAGAGCCCCCCATGTGTGGTTCGTAGACCTACATCGTTTTAATTGCTGACATGGTAGAATACCTCAGACTGTGTCTGATCACTGCCATTTTCAGGAAGAAATTCCAGATATTTAAACAAATAAAGAGTTACACGGGCATTTAGATGGGGTTAACTTCAGAGAGAAGGAATTTGCAAAACAAACAGGAAGAAATTAATGATGTTTGAGTAAACTTTTCTTCCTCTGCTTAGCACAAATTATACGGCACTTACTGAGGGCAGCTGTGAGACGTCCCGGCGCCGTCTCCTTTTTCCCTGTGTAGGAATTAAGGATTAAAATCATACGTAAGTTTGTAGATACCCTTCAGAAAACCTGAACGTCAGAGTAAGTACAATATTCCAGCTCTGGAGCTTTTTTGTTTATAACCCGAATCCATAATTTCTACGCGTTTTGATGGGGATTCGGTCACCCTGTTATTGCTAAACAGAACCAGTAACACACTTAGTTCCATACTTTTTAAATTAATAATAAATGTCGACGGAGATACACCTTTACCTTCCGTACATTTCTACAATACTGGCAAAAATAACGTTTAAAATAGATCAATTAAAATATTGCAACTCATGCAGAATATTTTCCCAGTTACAAATATTTTCAAAAGGCGTTACATTTTTTATATAGAACATTTCAAGCGAAAGTTTGTATCCGTTTTCTATGATTAGCTGATCGTTTAAAATATTGCCCTTTATTATGCGAGTGCGACTAAAACGTTAGTAAAACAAACTGTTTCAAAGCGACTACATTATCCACGAGGATCTTCACATACTAACCCGCTTTGCCATTTACCTTTGTGTTTTCACTCTCCATAATACTGAGCCGGAGATCGCCTTCAGAATACGAACGAAAAATGACAATTTATCAAAAAATTACAAAATCACCTTAAAATAAGATAAAATAATAAAAGTCAGCACACGAAAATGTATACAAATCTCTGCCCCGCTCCGAAAGCATGCCTTTGTTTACAGGCTCCGTCCCCCTTTTACTTCCGTGTCAGATGCTCACCCGCATTATCCTTTTTTTCGCTCCGCTCCGTAAATACTTTCATCCCTCCATGCATCGATCGATCTTCAGACCGTTTGTCTAGTATAGGGTCACAGGGTAAATCGTTTTGCGAAGCAATTTTGCTAGCAGGATAGTGTTTAAATTAAATATACTTTCCCTTCGAAGTGTCGCATATTCAATATGATGCCCAAAAACAAATTCCTGTGTGTTTAATGAAATCTTTTACTGTAACCTACAAAAATAGTCAGCATTTTTTAAAACTTCATCTCAAAGGATAGTACAATTAAAAGCTCTAAAATACATACTATGGTGAAAATACAGTTTAAACTGGTTGAAGACAGTAAAGTACAATACTTTAATATTACAGGGTTGCATTTATTAATGTTAAGTGTTTAAATACTACACAGTATCTCATCAACGTAAGATCCATTTATCTCACTTGGTCAGGGTCACGTGGGAGCCGAGAGTGTTTTTCTGTTGCATCGTTAAAGTTATTAAATGCACTTTGATTTATTGTCCAATATTATCCTAGTCTGGGATGTATTTAAGTAACCTATACTATTGTATTTACAGTTATTTTGTTATGCATTTCACGTACTGTGTTAGCAGGGTAGCCAACTTTGGTCAGCAGGCTGGAGCGGGATTTTCAGTTTGAGACATGCCTGCACACACATGTACACATTTACATGTATTACCTTGTAAATAGTCGGTAGGGTTTGCAACCTACCCCAAAACTTTTCATCTAGCTAATTTTAGATTTATAATGGAATAATATAGATTTCCTGGAAGATTTCTTGCGTGGACATGAGAGTTTGAAAGCGTGAGTGTCACGCCAGATGCGTGAGCGTTGGTAATGTGCTGAGTTATTTCTTGTCTTGTGTCCTAGTTTCTGGGATAGACTCCAAATGCCCACCAACCCTGCATAGGAAATGCAGCTATAAGAGATGGATGGATGGATGGATGGATGGATGGATAGATATATATTGTAATCTTTATTCTTCTTCTGTTATCAGTTTCCCATTCTGTGTGCGCTTTATGCTTTCTGCCCAGGTGAGACCATCCATCCTGAGTGTTATGCTCCCAAAATATCCTTCTCCTTCAGCTTCTCCACCACCCTTCACTCTTCCATTCATCCTCCCTTTTCTCACTTTCACACTTCGTTTTGACCCCACACACAGACAAAGCTGCCATTTTGCCTCTTGTGCATCTTGTCCATGTGCTCTGATGCCCCCCCTTCTTATCGCCATGGTTTCCCTCAGGGCCGGTCAGCAGGTGACACCCAGAGAGCAGGTACCCACTGGGGCTCGTCCTGGGCCCTCTGCACGGCCGAGAGCAGCTCCATGCAGGCGTCCGACAGTCTGTCGTTAACCAGCACGTAGTCGAACAGATGTCCGTACTGAGCCTCCATCTTCCTTCCCATGTCCACCATCTCCTGGAAATCGTCATCCTGGAGCATGAAACGACAGCACCAGTGAAGTGTTACAGCACCAGTGAAGTGTTACAGCACCATCCAGGACAAGGACTCCTAGCAAAATGTTGGGGATCCCAAATCAGAAGTAATGGAAGGGTCTAAAAGATATTCTACACCATAACTGAGTTGATTAAACAACAAACCAATTCCTGAACATCTCATATATGTCTTCTGTTTTATTAGCAATAATCATTAAAAATAATTATGCAAACTTTGACTAGTCATGCAGCTCACCTTGAATGGGCGGTTAATATAGTAACTGGTGACCACTTGTGCGTTCTTCCTCGTTTGCCTGAGGGAGGCGACGGTGGGCGGCTTGACAAACACAACGTACCCCCAGAGCTCTTGGGTCCTCACCAGTTGGATCGCCTGATGGTTAAAGTTGGTTAAAAACCACGGCACCCTTTATGCAATGGCCCCATTATGGCGTGGTCTCATTACGGTATGGCCCCCCTACGGCATGCCCCAGTTATGGAATGGCCCCATTATGGTGTTGTCCCGTTACAGCGTGGCCCCATTACAGCATTGCCCCGTTACAGCGTGGCCTCGTTACAGCATGACCCCGTTACAGCATGGTCCCATTACGGCATAGTCCCGTTACAACATGGCCCCATTACGGCTTGGCCCCGTTACGGCATGGTCCCGTTACAACATGGCCCCATTACGGAATGGCCCCATTATGGCTTGGCCCCGTTATGGCATGGTCCCGTTACAACATGGCCCCATTACAGCTTTGCCCCGTTACAGCATGGTCCCGTTACGGCTTGGCCCCTTTATGGCATGGACCTGTTAGAGCATGGTCTTGTTACAACGTGGCCCCGTTACAGCCCAGGCAGACCCCTGAGCCACTCACCTGTGGATCAATGTCAACGACACAAACCATCCCGCTGTCCAGAACATCTGCAATGGCATCAAAGCTGGTGCCATAGAGGTGACCTTTGTGGTTCCCATATTCCAGAAATCTAATCCCAACAGAGATGGAAAGAGGAGAGGATGAGGCTTGGAAAAGACAGACAACCTGAGCTAGAAATGGAGGAGTGGAAAAGAGAAGAAGATGGGACGGTAACCTCTGGCTGTCCACCATGCTCTCAAACTGGCTTCTGCTGATGAAGTAATACTCGTGGCCGGGCTCCTCATAGCTCTTTGGCGCCCGAGTTGTGTCTGGCAGGGGTAACAGAACAAGCCAAACCCAGTCAGCCCAGTGAAGATCTTTACATGTGACACATCACGTGAAACACACCTTAGATGGTACACTGGACCTCTAATGGTTTTTGCTCAAAGCAGGTTTACTCAAATATGCTCAAGGCAATCTACTGCCTAGTGACACATAAAGGGTCAGAGGTCAAACCCCAGGATGCTGTACACATACGTGGCACTGGCCCTCGGAAAGTCTTGGGCTGGGTTTCGATCAGCCTTCTTCTGAGCTCATTGACCCCAACACCAGAAGGACCTGGGGGAGGGACACATTCAGAGTGGTCATGGCAGGGGGGCCTTGAAGCATTGGACGATGATATGTGTCATACAATGAGCAGGGGCTCACCCACGAGAACGATGAGGCGGTGCCTGTCCTGCAGGTGGCGCTGGTACCGCACTACCTCTATGTATGGGGGGATCGGAGCACTGGAGTGGCTCCGGGGGGAAAAGAGGGGGCGGGAATGATGGAAACAGTTGTGGGCCGTCCTCCGACATAGACGCAAGCTGCGGCGGAAACCCGCTGGGATAGCCCAATCCGTCGGCACACATGAAATGCAACAATGGCCATACTTAGAAGACATGCACTCATGCAGGGCAAGGCGGGTTTATCCCTGCCTTTTAGGGGGGGGGGGGGGGCCCGCCCCCGGGGGGGGGGGGGGGGGGGGGGGGGGGGGGGGGGGGGGGGGGGGGGGGGGGGCGGGGGGGGGGGGGGGGGGGGGG
>JAODLD010000109.1:574388-588549 GCA_026781065.1 Mormyrops boulengeri
CTTCAGCCAATCAGTCCTCTAATTAGTGACCTAATTAGGGAGTTGCAGCAAAAACCTGCATACACACCGGCCCTTTGAGGAAAAATCACCCACCCCTGCTCTAATGCATGAACAGCCCAGAAGGGCAATTGTCTCCAAGATGTTGGAACCGTCATGTACGGCATGGAAATCAACTTAGGATCAAATAAAACTGCTTACATCATGCATCTTGTCTGTTCACCATAACTGAACCTCTATATCCTGTCTGCATGCCGTATATATTCAGATTCAGCCACATCATTCTGTTTGTAGGGGCAGGCCTATTGTGTTAATGAGGAGGTGAACCTAACAAACTGGCCTTTGACAGTAAGTATACACTCTACCAGCAGTGAGACATCGCAGATGCATGGCAGATGGCCCCTGACGCTCTATCAGCATACTGTACCTAGGGCGACACCCTCTGCACTGCAGCTGAATTCACCATCATCTGTAATGCAGAAGCAGGTCAGAGAGTGAAGCAAACTGGCCGCATAGAGATTTCACAGGGAATAGAGCAGTACGTTGGATATGAATAGAAAACACTACATGTTTACCTTCTTTGAGTTCTTCTTGAGATCCAAAGAGACATTTCAATGTGACAGAAGGTACATTTACAAAATGACAAAAAATTAGTAAAACACATCCAATGCATTTGTTTCTGGTTAATCCATTCTATTCCACGAGTGTTACAGGTCTATGTAATTACAAACAGAGGTAAACATATATATTTCACCACAAGCAGATTATTTACTGAAATGACAAATGTAAAGTCAGTATTTACCGGATTCAAAAACCTCTTCATCTGTAAAACAAAAGCAGAATGAAATTTTATTACATTTATTTGGCGGATGCTTTTACCCAAAGCAACATACAAGTGAAGAAAGCTTAGGGCCAGAGAGCTGAGTCAACACCCAGCAGCCAGGAGTAGCTGGGGTTAAGGGCCTTGCTCAAGGGACCAGTGGTGATATGGGCACTCTGCCGACCATGGGTCTGGAACGCACAACCTTCTGGATATGAACACACACTGAGCCACACATCACCTGTGCGCACAGTCTCTGCTGAATGTCTGGTATGAATGACTCTGGAATATCAGTACGAAAACATCTGGAACTGGAAGCTGACAGTGGACATTCAGGTGGGTCGCCCTTTACCTGTTTCAACACACTTGTCATCGATGGCTATCATGTCTTCTTCTGAAGGGAAAAGGAAGAAGACAGATGGGAGCTATCAATTAGGGTGAACAGACTGGACTATACCTGCTTGTCCTCCTCAGGGTCACAGGGGGTCCAGAGCCTACAGGCACAAGGCAGGGAACAACCCAGGATGGGGCACCAACCCATCACAGGGCATACTCACACACCATTCATACCTATGGACAATTTGGCAACTCCAATTAAGTTCAGCACGTTTTTGGACTATGGGGGTAAACCAAAGTACCGAGAGGAAACCTCATGACCCCAAACTCCATGGTGGAGACTCGAACCCTGGTCCCAGAAGTGTGAAATAACAGTGCTGAGCACTGCACCAACCAGCATAAATATCTATTTACACATTCATACTTGAGAAAACATAAAACTTGTATTATGCTCGTCATATTCTCACAGGTGTGAAAACATTCTCTTCCTAGTGGCGGCACCTGCACTAGAATCCCAGTTAATATGGTCATACTCACCATCGTCGACGAAGCTCACTTCCGATCAGCAAGGGAAAAAACAAAGAACAGCTTGTTGAAATGTGTACTAAGGACCGTTAGTTTGTTTTTACATGTCGGAGGGACGTTCTCGTACTGATAAACATTATTCATTGGTAAGCATCGCTGAGACGGGAGCTGAGTGTCTGTCTGAACGTCCAGGACACACTGAACCAAGGACATCTAAGCCAGCCGGGTCACCGCTGACTGCAATCTACTCACAGCTGCTGAACCAGCTCAGCGCTCGGAAAGACTGCAACCAGCAGGCCTCCTTCTGCTTCCTGGGTATGGAAACCAGCAGTTGGACCGGCTTAAACAAACATTTAATGACATAGATTATGATTTTAAAATCTATTACATTTAAAACCTTTGGAGTTTTGCAATTATGTGAAAGATGGAAAGCTGTATGTTTTTTCTCTCATATGGTGGCAGTGAGGAGCCCCAGGGTCCCCCCCACAGCTACCTCTTTAGCTGACCAATGGAGGGGATGAGGCCAGCACAGCCTGGTGCGCTGGGCAGTTTCCTTGCCTGCCACCAGAGGGCGTCCGTCTGGTCAACAACTTCCAGCACATCACCCCTGCAGAACTGTATGCCAGCTTCGGCGCAGGGGATGGCTGGGTCCTGCTGCGGGGTGTAGTCCACCATCGCCTGCACAAACAGCTGGGGCCCAAAGAAAAGGGGAATAATGACAGCACAGGAAAATTTACTCACGAGTGGTGAATTTAACCAGACGGTCTGGGACACTTAAAAAGCTGTATAAAAAGGCTTAAGGCAGCCCAACCCTGTATAAGGGATTATGGTAAATTCACAAATAGATAATAATTCAAAAAATAGGACATTCCACTGACGATGTTCTGCGCAATATATGCAGTCGGGATGGAGGGCTGCTTACCGTGGCTTGCAGGTCGGCTGGCTTGTCTATCTTGGGAACCAGTTTAAACATGACTGTACCTTGGCAGCTGGCCTGCAGGTGACACACGTAAGAGAGACGATTAGCATGACAGCATCCATTTTGTCCAATTTTACTTACACAAAAATGTTCTACAGGCAGAAGGAACAGTGATTGGTTCAGAGTGATAACCAATCAAATTGTAGAGGAGATGGGTCAAAGCAACTTGAAGAGGCGTGGCCACTCTGATTGGTTAGTCC
Organism: Mormyrops boulengeri; assembly: GCA_026781065.1. Classification (NCBI taxonomy): domain Eukaryota; kingdom Metazoa; phylum Chordata; class Actinopteri; order Osteoglossiformes; family Mormyridae; genus Mormyrops; species Mormyrops boulengeri. The sequence continues at coordinate 577,246 of JAODLD010000109.1, forward strand.
CAACTCCTCTAGTTGATTGGACCCACCACCACTACAGTTTTATTGGTTATCTTTCTGAACCAATTATTGTTCCTTCTGCCCTCAGAACACATGCGTGTGCCTGTGTGTGCGACATGCGCTCGTCTTGGGACCCTCACCAGGATCCGTATGATCTCCTCTGGGCTCATTCCCCCCACGGGCTGCTGGTTCACCTCCATCAGTCTGTCGCCTGGGTTCAGCAGACCTGCCAGACAGGGGTGTCACACACACACACACACACACATACACACACACACACACACACACATACGCAGTCGTGTAATCATATGTTTTTGGTGACCGCTCATTCATTTCTATGGGAAAAATGCTAATGCTAACGACGACAACCTTAACCCCTACCCAGCCCTAACCATAACCATAAGTAACCAAACAAAATAGTTTTTGCATTTTTTGTTTTTTCATTGCAGTCATGGATTTTTATAAAATTGAGTTTTATAGACTGGTCCCCATAAGGTAGAAAAACACACAGATGCCCAGTACATGGCCTCAGCTTTCTGTTCTCAAACACACAAACACACAAACCCACTCAGGTGCCCCACGATAGTGATATAGTGAGATAGTTCTCACTATATCACACACACAAGGGCGTAACTTTGGCATGAATATTGGGGGGCTTGAGGTTTCCGCCCATTTAGGCAGAAACATGATTATTGGGGGATTGTATTAGTCGGTTTTGATGTATCGAGGGAGTTACAACCCCTCAGCCCCAGCCGTAATTTACGACCATCCAAACACAAACAACAGAACAGCAAACATGTCATCACACACACACACACACACACACACACACACACACACACCAGCTGTGGCCGACCCACACAAACCAACACACGTCTGTTTCTTCACAGACACACAGCCAGGAGTCCCATCCAACAGGAAGAAACGTTACATGTAGCGAGAACAACCAACCGCTTCGACTGGCGAGTCCTCCGTGGATCACCCTGGCCACGAAGATCTCTCCTGTCACCTCATCCCTCCTTATCGTCGCCCCCTTCAGATAAAAAAGGAATTCTTGCAAAGGGCCTTCGATGTGGGAAGCCACGGCCTGTTTATGGGCGTGGCATCTGACCGAATATGACTACAAATAGGTTTGTGCTCTAAATCCAGACAGGACAAATAAATAACAGAAAAATCAATTAGCAAACAGAAGCATATGAGACAATTATGTAGAACATAATAAGGAGTGTATGATTTTGTAAAGTTTTGCTCATATAGAGCAGTGTTTCCCAAGCCAGTCGTCAGGGACACCAGACTGTCCACATTTTTGCTCCTTTCCAAGCCTTCAACACATCAGAACCAATCAATCAAGAACACGGAATAGCAGGCATGTTGGGAGCTGGGAGGGTGCAAAACTGTGGACTGTCTGGGGGTCCCTAGAACTGGCTTGGGAAACACTGACTTAGAATAAGGTGCATGGACGTCCCATAAATGTGCTAACCCCGGCACAGGTCAAGGACGCACGCGCCTGTATCGTGACTGAGGTGTCATCCTCACCAAGGGCTGGTTGTTCTTGACCATGCGTATGATCCTCATGGCCTCTTCGTCGGTGGGCAGGTCACCGGGCTCTGGTGGCAGCACAGGGACATAGTTTTTCTGGGCCACCATGTCGTGGGAGAACAGTAGTGCCTGGAGGGGGGAGGGATGAAGGCGATGGGCGTCAGGCAGATGTACTGTTCATCCTACGATCCCGGCACAGACCATGTCACCCACCTGCAGACCGGGGCCACCCAGCAGGCCGCAGAGCTCCTTAGCATCAGAAGAGGGCGCTGTCAGGCCTCGCAGGTCTGTGATCATCTGGAACAGGACCCGTCAAGTGTCACGTGGCCAGAAGCTTCAGCTGAAGGCTATTCTGACAAGGGGGGGGGAGTCTTACGCTACTAAAGTCAACTGAGCATAGCCCGTGTGGAGGATAGAAAGGTAAGGAATAGGCAAATAAAATCTAGTAAAAATAAAATGATAAATAATAATAAAATAACAAAAATACTAGAGGTAGACATTTCAGGTCCAAAAAGTAAAAATCCAGACCAAGATTTTGTGTTTTCAACCAACCAGCTGAGTCTCTGTGACTGTGACTCACTACGCAGCTGGTTGGTTGAAACAAAATCCTGGTGTGGATTTTCACTTCCTGGACATGAAATGTCCACCTCTGATAAAAAATAAAAAAAAACACAGGTGGCCAAGGTCCACTGGCACGGGAGAGAAATGGGACGTGATCCCTAACTGAGCCTCCTGGGAGGTCGATGTGGTCACGCCCACCTGCTGGGAGAGTGTGGAGGCATGGAGCAGCTGTGGCGCTAGGACCCTCTTTGTGTGCTGCTGGAGGATTTCATATACCTGGGGGAGGAGCATGTGGTCATTGGTCTGTCTCCCTGTTAGTTACACCGTGTTCCTATTTTTATGCTGCATTCCATTTACCTCGGAGGTTGGAAGTCAGTGGTGGGAATCACATCACTATCCGTGTTAACTGAGTTCCAGTACAACAAGTGGGAATACCAGGGACCTGTTTCAAAAAGCAGGATTTCTTTCTTAGCCGGATAACTTGTCAGATTTAAGGTACCCCAGTTTAAATGCCCTTTATCTTCGTTCATTTATATTTAGCCCATGCTACCTTAAATCTCACAAGTTATTTGGCTCAGCAGGACATCCTGCTTTCTGAAACAGGCCCCAGTTCTAGCCCGGTTCATTGTTAGCCCTTGTTATCAATATTAGTTGATAACGGCATATCACGTGGTATGTTGCACCTGGAACCAATTAGTGGATCTGCAGACCGCTTACCTTCAGCAGAGACTGGAGGCGGGGGGCATTAAGTAGGCTGGCCTGGAGGTCAGATCCTCTGAGACCCCTCCTTGTGAAGGTCTCCATTTCACACAGCACTGCAGTCAGGATCTGAGTCAGGCCTGCAGGACGCAGGGGCCACACCCGTGATCATCAGAGGCACCGCCCTGTATATTTATGGGTGAAAACTGCAGTACAGCCTAGTTCACAGTATCTCCATTTGGTAAAAACTGACCAATCAAAGTACATTCCAATTATTTACATATTAGAATCTTTAAAGTTCACTTAAGTAAAACCCATAATTTATTGTTATTTAAATGTATGTCACAGTTTCTTTAGTTACGCGCCTTTTAAACCAAATAATAATAATAATAATAATAATAATAATAATAATAAGAAGGGATAATGGTATGGGGCTGTTTTTCAGGGGCTGGGCCACTTAGTCCCAGTAAAATTAACTCTTAATGCTTCAGCATACCAAGACATTTTGGACAATTCTATGCTTCTAACTTTGTAGGAACAGGTTGGGGACAGGCCCTTTTTCTGTTCCAGCACGACTGTGCCCCAATGCACAAAGCAAGGTCCAAAAAGGTATGGTTGTGTGAGTCTGGTATGGAAGAACTTGAATGGCCTCACAGAGCCCTGACCTCAACCTCATCAAACATAATTGGGATAAACTAGAAAATTGTTTAGAGATTGCAAGCCAGGCCTTTGGGTCTAATATCAGTGCCTGACCTCAGAAATGCTCTTCTGGATGAATGGGAAGAAATTCCCACAGACACACTCCAAAATCTTGTGGAAAGCCTTCCCAGAAGAGTGGCAGCTGTTATAGCTGCAAAGGGGGGACCAACTCCATATTGATGCCTATGGATTTAGGATGGGATGCTACAAAAGTTCCTGTAGGTGTAATGGCCAGGTGTCCCAATGCTCTTGACCACAGTGCATCTTTACCACATTTATTTTTGAGTTTCTTCGATTTGCACCATTATAACATCAGGAGAAAAGAGTAGCCGTTTTCTACTAAATACCACAACATAGTTTGTATGTGTCCCTTCAGGCACAGAAGGCTCAGCTACATGGACTTAAACAGGGATTGGAATTTTATAAGGAAAATCAAGTCGAGGATATTACTGTACCCTGCCCCTAACATTTCAGGGGAAATTTTACACTTTTCAAACGGGGGGTGATTTTGAGTATTTCTGCTGATGATTTAAAACGCTAATTAAGATAATTACTTTTGCTGACTGTTATGCTAGAGAAATGGAAAATTCACATCTCATTTTTTTGGACAAAACAATAACCAGATCTGAAAATCTATGTATTGTTATTTTTTCTCATTATACATTTTATGTGAATAACAGTCCTATAGTTAGTTTCCCATTATTTACTAGATTTTTAGGATATTAACTAGTTTTTCAGCAGGAAATGGACATGCCAATCTATTTCTAGTGTTTCTTTTGTCCAGCCAGGCAAATTTCAGACCCTACTCATATGCTTGTGTTTGGATGGAAATTACCATCCAGGTAAACCATTCTGCTGCACGTGGTCACTCTCCTGTTTCTTCACTATCTTAACATTTACCACGAGAGGGATAGAAGTACCTACTATAATTGTGGGGGGGGGGGTGAACAGATAATGCAGAAAAAAACAGTCCTCACCTTGAGAGAGATTTTTCGACCATGCCAGGACTGCCAAGGAGACCAGCCTTGTCTTACCCCGTCATCCTTGCCCCGTAGCCGGTGCGTTTGCCTCTTGCGGGTTTCACTGCATCGCTCACGGTGTTCACCATAAGCCACCTGAGGGAACGAGGTCTGTAATCTCTGCTCTATCCCAAATAATCCCACGTCAGTGTCCCTGCTCAAAGCTCATTAACTCCTTCTTTTAGATTTGGATGGAGAGCGAGCGGGCCATGGGCTACACCATGTTTTTAATAATGTTCAAAACATTAAATAACTGCTTTAAGAATGAGAGCTGAAACACTAAAAGACAGGGAATGCATCTACTACAGCAGAGACTTAATAAAGGTTAAATATCGTCTAGCATTGATAATTACTTTTAAGAAGTTTTTAAGAAAATGTCATTAATAAAACACACAGAGACTTCATTTATCTACCGTTTCCTTTTATTGCTCTGTTCACATTACGATAGTTTAGTTGACGTCTTGTTTTATATATACAGTAAACATGTAGAAGTACTTCATTGAAAAAGACAAAAAAATATCCTGACGGGAAGATCAAACATTCAACACTCAAAGTATGGACTTGGTACTGAAGCTGTAACAGAACACTGTTGAGGGTCGCCAGGCGAGATCCTGGTGTACATGCCGTAAACAGGAATTTGGCAAAAACAGCATGAAAACTGCAGCGATTCCCAGTCAGCATGAATGTGAGCAACTTCATCAAGAGGGTGGATGGGGGTCAAACCCCAGGATTTAATGAAAATAAACATACTGATGGGAAAAAGGGGAGAAAAGGCGAGTTTTATTGTGACCAAACAGACTTAATCATCATTATGGTCTTCATTACCTCTAGCGGAGCAATGCACCCCCCCATCGAATGTTTGTAAGCGTCAGGTTACACAGTCTAGCCCAAAATGGTCCGTTTCACCTTTCCAGCGGCCATTATGATAATTACAATCCAGCGAATGACTAGCAGACTGGAGGAATACTTCTGACATAACACAAATACAGTGTACTCTAAAAATGTTAGAATTCAGGAGCAATGAAAATGAATCAAGTTTATACTCATGTTCAGTAACAAGATATTCCTCAAAAAACCTTAGTTAAAAGCAGGCCTCCATCCTTGGCCTGGCTTTCATCAAAACTCAGAGGGTTATCAGTGCAATATTAGATGGTTCATGTGTAATGGATGATCTGCTGGCTCTTATGTTATGGCGTGTTTTCGAAAAGTGCTCTTGAAAGAGTCAATAAATACTTTGCACATTTTGCTCATGCCTGGATCTGGAATATAAACAAAAGTTCATTATCCCGTTCTTCGAACAGGTGCCGCATTCATGTGATCGTCTGTCCACATCTGCAGCCCGTCGGGGCACCACACGAGCCAGAGACATTCATCATGCACCGTGTATGCAGTACCGGAGCGACGATGTCATCATAACCCAAGACGGTCCCGGTCGCTGTATCTACAGGCACTTAAAGTAACTCAAATGTCCTCCAAAACTGGATAGCTTTGCATGGCAATAAAAGTCAAAATACAGATAAAAATTTTGCCGATTACAAGGTCATTTCCCAGGGACACCCCAACAAGTTGTCAGTTTTCAGCACAAATACAGTATGTATGAATATCAAGGTCAGATAAATGTCCCACCAAACACAGGAAGGGAAAAGGACGACACATCCCTGACAGTGAGGCTATAACCACAGATGTGTGAGGGGCTGCTTTATATGTAGAAGCTTTAAGAAAGTTCTTAATTTAGGTTGTGGAGGATGAGTCTGATTAGAATAACAAGCTGAAACCCCATCAGTCACTTGAATATATGAAAGAACCTCAAGATCTGGTTCTTTTCTGCTCGACATACTGACCAAGCAAGTCTGTTTACGCAGATCTATACTCAATACCTTATTTCAGTGTTTCCCAACCCTTCCACGTGGACTGTCTGGAGGTCCCTGAAGACCGGACTGGGAAACACTGCTTTATATCAAACACCTACACTTCTTGTCTATACCTACAATGTCCTCTGGTAGCATCTCTCTATCACCCTAAGTTAGTAGCTCCTTGGGCGCTTGTGACAATTTTAACTGTTTTTCTATCTAAGGACACCTGCAATGTGTATTTAATAAAAACTGAAACAAAAAGAAGAGATTCTCAGTGCTGTGGCCCGTATCCTTTGTGTGAGTGGAGCCTTTTGAATAAAATGCTAGCAGACAGGTGCAGGATGTGTTCTGGATGGCAGACCCGCCCGAAAAGATCCGCCTGTGCTTCCAAACAGTGCAAACTAAGCTCGACATGTGCATAGAGGTAATGGGACCGGCTCACGTTCAGGCCCCCCAGCAGTGATGATGTCACCGCCCCTCTCCCTGATCTCCACAGCACCGTCCAAAATGAACAGCCGTGGTAGAAAGCCAAACACGAGGATCCAGTACTCTCTCCGAGTGGTAGGCGAGATGGAATTCGACATGATGAGGGTGGCAGGGGTGTCAGGGTTAGGAGGGCCAAAGAAGGGGGCTCCCCCTTCAGGGGGGGGGACTTCAGCTCGGGGGCAGGAGGTGGAAAGGACCAGCGCTTGTTCTGACTTGCGTCGCTCCTGACAGACACACTGCCGGTTTTCTCCCTCAGCCTCTCCGTCAGATCAGCTAGTGCCAAATCTACCCGGACCACCCATCAGACCATCACCATGCTGGAGCTGGTTCCCTGTAGCAGCACGCAGAGCACAGAGTGCGCCAGTCTCACAGGGATGTCCCTCTACGTGATCTTCTCATGTTGGATTTGATAGTAGCAAGCCTGTAGGGGGAGTGAGAGAGCAAAAAATGTTTATGAGAATATATAATTAATTCTTAATGTCTTGTAGGTCCATGAGGGTTGGTATAATAATCCAATACAGAATATTTTGATAAATATATAAATTATAATGGCTTAAAATAGTCAATTAACTATTCAATGTTTTGGGGTGTGGCTATGTGTTTGACTTGCTGTGATTGGCGGAGAGGGCTCTTGCATGTTCTGACTAGTCAGTGACCCCACCCCCATACCTTAAGGGTAGTGAACATGATGCCGTGCTCTCCATGCTGTACACAAGGGTCCATCAGGTCCTCGATCAGACTGACCTCAGAACCTAGGTTCCTAATTCTGGGGTCACAGGTCATACAATTCTGTCAGCCAGTAATATGTCTCCATATCTCAGTAGGTGAACGTCAAATCCATGATCCTGAGCTAGGTAGTTCGCAGGACTCACCGAGCACGCAGAACCACGTACAGGAAGACGGGGAAGAGGTCATCCATAGACCACAGGAAGTCTTCCTTTAGTAGTGCCAGCACCTCCTGAGTGATCTCCTCGAAGGTCTGCTGGATCACCTGGAGCTTGTCCGAGGGTGTGAACGTTGTGCTGAAATATATGTGGCGATGTTTGAAAAAGCAGACAGCAGAACACTAGGGCAGAGGCCAGATGCGAAAGCTGGGAGCTGGTACCTGATTTGCTGAAGAGTCTCGACGGCGGAAGCAAAGCAGGCGTCCTTAGTGTTTGGGAGAACCTGGATGGATTGGAGAAGAGCTTTGGGCTGAAAGTGTTCACTGAACTCTTAGCAAGAGCCATGAAGTCAACCAGTGCGAGGTCATCAATATGAGACAAGTCAATATCAATGCCGTTATTACTAAAAGGAAGGAACACTCAGAAGAAAATGAGAGGACAGGATGGAGAGGGTGAAATAGAGAGAGTAGGGAGAGGCGAAAAGGGGTGAAAAATGAGAGGTTGCGGATGTGAATGGAGAGGTTACCTCCATTTTTTCACCAAGCACTGAGATAGACACGGGCCAAAACTTCCTAAAAGGAGGAAAAAAACATTATTACATATTACAAGAGAAGAAACGTTACAAGATCTATCCAGCAGGGGTCAGAGTGTGAGTCAGACAGACGCTACAGTTTAGGGCATGAGTTTGTGTGTATGTGTGTGTCTTTGTATTTATCTGTGTGTGGGTTATGTATATATTACATTGTGTGGACCAAATGTCCCCAAGAATGTGATAAAAAAAAAAAAAAAAAACTGCTATTTTGACATTGTGGGGACCATTTTTTCAGTCCCCACAAGGGGAAATTCAATTAAAAAAAAATAAAAAATTAAATGTCAAAAGACTTGTATTTAGTTTGGTTACTTATGGTTAAGGTTAGGGCTGGGGGGGGGTTACGGTTGTCATTGTTGGGATTAGAGTTTTGCCCATAGAAATGAATGGACATTCTGCACAGAGATGAATACAAGGTGAAAGGCGAATACAAACGTCTGTGTGTGTGTGTCTGTCTGTCTGTATATATGCGTGTGTGTGTGTCTGTATATATGCGTGCTTGTGTGTGTGTCTCCATGCTGCCCCCACCCATCTCTCACCGCTGCACCCCCAGAAAGGCCAGCAGGGCCAGGTCGGGCTGCTTGTTGAGCCGCAGCACACACTCCCAGTACACGTCTTCTTCGCGTTCTTTCTCCAGCGCGTACAGCGTGAACAGCGGCGGGTAGAGGCGCGGCAGCAACACGGGCAAAAGCAAGGCGGAGCTGCTCACCATACGTCTGCGAGATAAGGGCCACGAAGTCAAACCAAACACACATAGGCACACCACAGAGGTGCAGGTTCAAGTCCCAGGACGGTCTGCTCTGCTGGACTGGCTTTAGGAAGCACGCTGCTGGAGTTTGTGGTCTGTCTTTACAAGACTGGAGCAGGGGGTGGAGAACAGTGACCTGGGGGGGCGTCCATTACCAAAGCCTGCTTTGTTTCCCCCCACAGAGCTAAGCAGTGTCCAGAGGGTGGAGACCATAACCGGCAGGGCCTGGATTACTGAGCTGAACAGCACACACACAGCCCTCTGAATGCGGGAGGACACACCCACATACAGATACACACATACACACACACACAGCCCAATGAATGTGGGAGGACCTGGCCGCAGCCTCGGGGACCTCAGGCAGAGTGACAAACTCATAAATGGCGAAATGTGAGAGCCACACACGCACACACACACACACAGAGACAGACACAGACAGACAGACAGACACACACAAAGACACACAGATACGCACATACACACACACACACAAAGACAGACACACAGATACACACACACACACACACACATACATACAGATACACACAGACAGACACACAGACATACAGATACACACATACACACACACACACACTCACATACACACACAGACATACACACACACACAGACATACACACACACACACACACTCACATACATTTCCCTGATCTGTGGATTTCACTAAAGACAACAGACACAACATTACATCATAAAGCTCAGCTATTAATTAACTTAACTAATTAACTCCTTATCCTGAGTGCCAGGCTGGGGTACTCCCTGACTGGGATGCCAGTCCAGGGCAGGGAACATACTAACCGGCATGTCTGCAGGAGGAAATCCACGCGACACGGGGAGAACACGCAAACAGCACATGCATAGGCTGGACAGAGGTGGGATCAGTGTTAGCCAATGAACCACCATGTCACCCTTCCGGCACCCTGCAGTCCATCACCAGCCTCTAAGCACTGCTTAACCTGTACGAGTCTCCTTCACTGCAGGTGGTGAACAGTCAGTTGACTGTTCTGTGTTCAGCCATGACAACATTCACAAATCATTAATAACAGTGTGTGAGACTAGGATCCACCTCTGGCTAGATCAAGAACCAATGGGATTGCAGAGGGTGGTATGGCCATACCCAGGCTGCGGGGACTCCAGCTGTGGTGCCTCATTTGGGGAGCTGAGAACCCGTTTCCCTGGAGACTCAGAAGTGGGTCCTGGGATCACAGCGCCTTCCTCTGGCAGGTCTGGGAACAGGAACCTGAGACAAAGACATGAACACGGAGCAGGAGCCACACCTTCAGACGCAGAACCTTCAGAATACTACGACTACCACGATGCAATGCCAGCGCCCACCTGACAAGCTGAAAGATGCGACTCAGGTAGGACTTGATCTCGCCGACGGCCTGCTGCAGGAGCCGGCGGTTGGCCCCCACACCCACGTATGTCATCCTGTAGACGGCCACCAGCGTCTCGATCAGCCGGCCCAGCGGGTGTAGGGGGGTGTCGCAGGCCTGTGCGGTGGGAGTATAAGGACTGTGAGCAGCTCGGCGACGGGATGCCTTCTGTCCGGCAGGTTTCTCGTCTCACGGTGAGCCCACCTTGATAAGGTAACGTTGGATACTATTGTACTTCTCCACGGTGAGGGGGCCCACGTGCTGGGGGATGAACTCCAGGCTCTCCAGGGTTTTACAGTGGGACCGACTCAGGAGCTCAGGGCTGGACACAGGAGGAGGGCATCAAAGAGGGAGTGTGCATGTGTGGCTGTGTGTATCTCTGTGTGTCTGTGCATCTGTTTGTCTGTGTGTGTGTATGTGTCTGAGTGTGCGAGTGTGTGTGTGCACGTGTATGTGTGCGTGTGTGTGCACGTGTATGTGTGCGTGTGTGTGCATGTGTATTTGTGCGTGTCTGTATGAGTGTGTCTGTATGTGTATGTGTGTCTGTATGTGTGTCTGTATGTGTATGTGTGTCTGTATGTGTATGTGTGTCTGTATGCGTGTCTGTATGCGTGTGTGTGTCTGTATGAGTGTGTGTGTCTGTATGTGTGTCTGTATGTGTATGTGTGTCTGTATGTGTATGTGTGTCTGTATGTGTGTCTGTATGTGTATGTGTGTCTGTATGTGTATGTGTGTCTGTATGCGTGTCTGTATGCGTGTGTGTGTCTGTATGAGTGTGTGTGTCTGTATGTGTGTCTGTATGTGTATGTGTGTCTGTATGTGTATGTGTGTCTGT
>JAODLD010000109.1:588649-600537 GCA_026781065.1 Mormyrops boulengeri
GTGTGTCTGTTTGAGTGTGTGTGTCTGTTTGTGTATGTGTGTCTGTCTGTGTGTGTGTGTCTGTATGTGTGTGTGTGTCTGTATGTGTGTGTGTGTCTGTATGTGTGTCTGTATGAGTGTGTGTGTCTGTATGTGTGTCTGTATGTGTATGTGTGTCTGTATGTGTGTCTGTATGAGTGTGTGTGTCTGTATGAGTGTGTGTGTCTGTATGTGTATGTGTGTCTGTATGAGTGTGTGTGTCTGCATGTGTGTCTGTATGTGTGTGTGTGTCTGTATGTGTGTCTGTATCTGTATGTGTGTCTGTATGAGTGTGTGTGTCTGTATGTGTGTCTGTATGCGTATGTGTATGCGTGTCTGTATGTGTGTCTGTATGTGTGTCTGTATGAGTGTGTGTGTCTGTATGCGTATGTGTGTCTGTATGAGTGTGTGTGTCCGTGTATGTGTGTCTGTATAAGTGTGTGTGTCCGTGTATGTGTGTCTGTATGAGTGTGTGTGTCTGTATGCGTATGTGTGTCTGTATGAGTGTGTGTGTCCGTGTATGTGTGTCTGTATGAGGGTGTGTGTCTGTATGAGTGTGTGTGTCCGTGTATGAGTATGTGTGTCTGTATGAGTGTGTGTGTCTGTATGAGTGTGTGTGTCCGTGTATGTGTGTCTGTATGAGTGTGTGTGTCTGTATGCGTATGTGTGTGTGCATGTGTATTTGTGCGTGTCTGTATGAGTGTGTCTGTATGTGTATGTGTGTCTGTATGTGTATGTGTGTGTGTACGTGTATGTGTGTCTGTATGTTTATGTGTCTCTGTATGAGTGTCTGTGTACGTGTATGAGTGTCTGTGTACGTGTATGTGTCTCTGTGTGAGTGCGTGTCTCTGTGTGCGTGCGTGTCTCTGTGTGCGTGCGTGTCTCTGTGTGCGTGCGTGTCTCTGTGTGAGTGCGTGTCTCTGTGTGAGTGCGTGTCTCTGTGTGCGTGCGTGTCTCTGTGTGAGTGCTCCAGCTGTGTAAATACCTGTCTTTGTGCTGCCGGCGGCTGGTTGTCAGGGCGACAGCAATGTTCTCCCAGGCCTTTGAATTCTCCCCCCGGCCTGGAGCATCACAGCCCAGCCGGGTCCAGCACTCCTCGAACACGGCGCACCACTTTTCCTCTGGCCGCACGGCCATGCTGCCCAGCTTGCTGCGCGCACACACACACGCGCACACACACAGTTGTGTAATCATAATCTTTTTGGGGACCGCTCATTCGTTTCTATGGGAAAAATGCTAACGCTAACTATGACAACCTTAACCCCTACCCAGCCCTAACCATAACCATAAGTAACCAAGCAAAATATGACATTTTTTGCATTTTTAGTTTTTTCGTTGCAGTCATGGATTTCTATAAAAAAAAGAGTTTTCCCAAATATGGACCAGGAAACTGGTCCGTATAAGGTAAAAAAAAAAAAAAAAACGGGTATTCATCACGTTGTGGGGAAATTTGGTCCCCACAAGGTAACATATACCTGGACCACACACACACACACACACACACACACACTCACATGGCCCTGCTCTTGTCCTTGTCCCCGTCATACAGGTTGGGTTTGTAGTAGGTCCCCGTCACTTTCAGCCCCGTGCCCCACTCCCCGTTGAAGGTTCCCTCAAAGTAGTCGCCATTGGGCATGGTCAGTGTGCCCTGGGGGGTATAAAGGCGCTGAGACCTGTAAATGTCAATCCAGACACATTTGTTGAGGACACTCCCGCAGCCTCACCTTCCCGTTCAGCGTCCAGTCCTCGGAAAACTCTCCCTGAAACGTAGTATCGTCCTCCGACAGCAGCGTCCCTGTGCCCTGCAAGGGGCAGAAGAGAGCTGGTTATTATTCAGGGGAGATGAACACCATGGTGCTGAATGGCGGGGGCCAGGCATGGTGCTAAAGAATGCTCACACTCATCTTGTTGCTGGCGAAGGTGCCCTCGTAGTACAGGCCGAACTGGGTGACGACGAGGCCGTTTCCCTGCCGCTGCTCATCCTGCCACATGCCCATGAACTTCTCCCCCCTGAGAAAAGGGCCAGTGGGGGCGTGTCAAACCGAACGGCTCGGGTTCAGGCAGCAAGCCGAGTGATGACAGGTGGAAACAAGCTGTGCACAGGGCCGGCTGATCAGTTTCACACTACAGATACACAGTCACACGCACACCGTGGTGAGGCAGTTTGTCTAGGGCAGTCTTTCCCAATCCGGTCCCTGGGGAGCCACAGGCAGTACAAGTTGCAAAAATCAATGACACAGTCTAGACTGAATGGTATTTCAGTCTGAATGCAGCCAGTTGGTGACAACTGGTATAGATCGGGCTGCAGTACTACCTTACCACTCCCTCACTGGAAGCTGAACCTGGCAACACGGGTACCTAAGCTGGCATCTGACAGCTGTGTGCTTATGATATATTACCTGCCTCACCTGTATGTCACTTGTATGTCTGAAAAATAAATGTCTAAAGGTACACTGTAGGTAAAATAAACATCAAGGCTGAAAAAAGCCAATTTGGTCTGAAACTACAGCTGAAACAAGATCAAAACGTGACTCCTCTGCAATGTAGCTGAAGAGCCAAGGTCATGCCGACGACGGGTGCGAGCAGGGCGCCACCTGGTGATGTCGTCGAAGACCCCGTAGCCCGTCTTCTTGTCCTGGACCCACTGGCCGATGAAGACACTGGGTGAGGAAGAGTTCAGCTTCCCGCTGCGGAGCATCCCATGACCATGTCGCATGTGGTCCTGGAAGGAGCCCTCGTACACCTCGCCGGTGGCGTACCTGGGAGGGAGGGGGGCGGGAGGGGCGGTGCACACACGCGCACACGTTTGTATTCAGATCTTTGTGGGACCGTCCATGTATTTCTATGGGAAAAACCCTAATCCCAACAATGACAGCCTTAACCCCCCCAGCCCTAACCCCCTACCCAGCCCTAATCCCCTACCCAGCCTTAATCCCCTACCCAGCCTTAATCCCCTACCCAGCCCTAACCCCCTACCCAGCCTTAATCCCCTACCCAGCCTTAATCCCCTACCCAGCCTTAACCATATACAAGATTTTTGGCATTTTTAGTTTTTTTAATTGCATTCACAGATCTTTGTGGGGACCTGAAAAATGGTCCCCACAAAATGGTTTTATCACATTGTGATGACATCTAGTCCCCACAATGTAATAATTACAAAAATGTACGCGCACACGCACACACACACACACCGCTGACTTTTACTTCAGTGGGAGGCCTAACTTTTCTAATTAAGTTGATTAAGGACGGCTGAGGGATACAGATGACACAGCTGGCAAAGGAGCCCGTAACCCTACAGCCCCATTCAGGAGGTACAGTGTAACGGGGGAAGCCCCAGATGAACGGCAGAACACTGATAATCCCCGACAGACAGAGGCAGAGGGCACTGGAGCAGGAACTCACCTATATATCCCGAATCCCTGCATCCGGCCCTCCTTCCAGTGGCCCTGGTAGTGATCATCCTTCTTCAGGTTCTTGTTGGGAACCACATAATCCCCAAACCTGCAGATTTCCAATCACACAGAAACAGCAAAGGTCACCCCGACAGCAGAGACGCCCTCCTCCCTGGCTTGCGCGGTCTTACTGACCCGTCCTCCAATCCGTTCTTGAAGGTGCCGGTGTAGGTCCGGCCGTCTGGCCACTTCAGCAGACCCCTGGCCGAGAAGAAAGACACACAAGTCCAGTATAGATAAAAGCCAATTATAATCCATCACAGAAGGCCGCGTGCAAATGCTACACACACACAAGTGGGGGGTGGGGGTCACACGCGCATCCCTAGAGGTGTTTGGCCACTGCAGCACCCAGTCAAGTTCCAGTTCAGTTATGAATATTAGCATTAGCGATGGTATCATTAGCATCAGAAACAGCCCCCAGCCTGTGACCGCTGCCCCACCCACCTTCCGTGCGGCTTCCCAGCCAGCCAGCGGCCCTCATAGCTCGCCTCCTTCAGCCGGCTGTCCTTGTAGAAGGTATAGGTGGCTGTGCGTGACATGGGCGGCTCCGGCCGCTGCACGGTGCTTGAACCAGAGACGGCGACCTCGGCGGCAGCCCCACCCAGGGCCTGGTCCACCGCCTGGTTAATGGCTCGCAGCCACTTGGCCTGGGGGGATCGGGGGGGACACATTCAGAGCTGCCAAGGGAACCTTCTCTACGCGCATCTTCTCGATCTGGCCGCGGACTCACACTGAGTGTTCATAACCAGTGATTACTACGTACCTTCTCCATGGGGGAGGAGGCCAGGAGCGTGAAGGTCTCTTCAGGTGAGGTCACCTTGAGCCCGTACCTGACAATGTACCAAGAGGTGCATTACAGTTCTTAACATGTTTGGTTAGCATCAGAATTGCTAACAAGGACACTGGCTGAGCCATGTGATCGGTTCACAAGCAAACAGCTGCATCTGTGATCTGATTGGTCAGCTGGTTGAATGACTCACAGGTTGGTGTTTTCCTCCGAGATAGGCTCCACCCACAGCGTGGCCAGGGGGAAGACATGGTGAGTGGAAAACTGGATGGGAGACAGAGAAGGACATCATGGCCAGCTGTTTCCCCCCACTGCCAGTGTAAAAGTGGGGCATGATTTTGGGGGGGGGGGGGTCTGCACTGAGCCTTGGCATGTGGTTGGTCATCAGGTTGCTATGGTAGCAGACCGTCGACAGGTGGGGTCAAGTTCGTGCACTTTGCCCAGGGAATGATCAGGGAATGATGATGTCATCACACACTTCCACTCAGGCATCATTCACACATAAAAAAGAGCAGAACAGACCCATGCCACTTAGCCGGATGAGGAACACAGTCTCTTTACAGCACCACTGCTAACAGGCTAACAGTGCTAATTTAAAAAGCTCCAGGACAAACAGCATAGCCGCATTGGCCTCCCTCTGCCGCTCCCTCCCGCTGCAGGACATACGCGATGCCGAAATCTCTGGCTCTCGCATCCCCGATGAGCAGATGGCCGCCTGCGCTGCTGGCCACACTCCCCCCGCCAAGTCACAACAGCTTGATGTTCTAAAAGTGCACCGCCCTGCTGGCCACATAGGGCTGTGGTGCTTGCCGCCGCCTCATAACCCAGAATGACAACTGTGAAATGTTAAGGCAGAGCACGTTTCCAAAAAGGAGGGGAAGAATCTGAAACAACACCCCCCCCCCCCCCCCAAAAAATGCGCCTTTAAACCATACTGTGTGAATGATTGTGTCCCGGCACCACGGAAGGAAAATCTCTGAGCGGCGCAAGAACCAACAGATGCTGTGAAACAAAAATAAGTACAAATACACACAAATGCAGGTGAAAACCTGAGAATTCATACAGGAAGCATGTACAACGCGAGGCGAGTGGGTTAACTCTCTGATAGCATGGTAACCTCACCTAGATTTCAACACAACCACTCATATGCATGCAGTACACACACCCGCACACATTTACGCAAGCGAAAGTGGAGCATGACTAGAATCTAGAGAAGGGGAAATAAAGAGAGAGGGGGTGAAGGGTTCAGTCCACAGGGCACCCAAAGTCAGGCCTCTATGAGGTATTGAGAGCAACAGAGAGACAATTCTGCGGAGAAAGAGTGCAGAAGAAACAGAAAGACAAAAAGAGACAGGAAGTGAAGTCAGCTAGGAAAGGCCATCTCAGCGCTGTCCCCGGAGGTCACCTGGCGTCTCTGTTACCTACCTCCCTCCCAGTAATAACCAAGGCTGGAGAGGGAGAGTACACACACACTGGGACTCCATCACACAACAAAACACACAAATCCACCGTCCGGCACCCATTTCACACGAGTACCCCCCCCCCAATATTCCCCATGTAGATAATGCGTAAATCCCATCAGCACCCTTCCGCTACCATGTGGGGCTGAGGACCAGAATGCACCCCCTCCGGAGTGACGCGCCATCCCCCAGCTGTCAGACTGCCCTAAACCAGATGCCGAATTTGCGTCCTCTGGTCCTCCTTGGCACAGATGGTCAAATGCTAAGTGCTACAGGCTGTGTGTAAACGGTGTCCACAGATGCCAGGGACAATGTGAGAGCCCCTCCCTACCCCACCCCACCCCCGCTGAGGGCGGGGCTCCACATCTGAACGGCGGGATCAGGCTAGCTGGACCTATTGGTGCAATGCCGCTACCCACAGGACAGCCGTATCCGACAGACTGGCTGTTGGACCAGTGAATTATGGACCCCTGCTATCCTAGTATGAGTAGAAAAAAATATCATTGTGAAGTTTAGTCTACAGAATGTGTGAGATTTTAAACTGGTGTTATTGGTCCTGGGACACAGAACAGAACACTGCAGGGAGGGGAGGGGAGTAGGGTGGGGCCTCGGCTGTTACCGTCGGATGTTACACGTCAATCCACACACTAGCAGGGCAGCATGGAACAAGGCTTGGCTTGGGAGGTCCTGGGCCCAGGCTGTCGCTTCAGAGGCCGGTTACAGAGGGACCGGCACCGAGCCAGATCACACAGAAAGGCTCGGATGGGTCTGTCACGCAACGCGTCTCCACTGAGCAACGGCCTGATCTGCCTTACTGACAGTTTACTTACTGACCTGACTATCTTTAGTTAACACCATTTTCCGGCAGGCACATTTCAGGACAGCCGCAGGGCTTTGAAATGTATTAATAAAATGCATTCAAACTTAACTGACACGGAGGAGGGGGAATACTAGGCAGCTGGAGACCTACTTCCCAAACCAAGCCCTGAACACACAGGGGACACTGTGCCGGGGAGACAGGCCAGATCCAGAAGCTGCTCCATACTTACAAGGTTCTTATAGGGTTGGACGCCCTGACAGAGCAAAGAACAGAAGTCATACAGCTGCAGCAGAGAGCATCAGAAGCTGCAAGCCACACAGACAAAAAAAAAACATCTGTACTTCCTGGACCCCCCTCTATCCCCCCAACCCCCCGGCTCCAGTTCTGCTTTCACAGCACCCCCTCGTGTCTCTCTCACCTGAGCGTGCACCAGCGCGTCGTTAAAGAGGATAAACCAGTTGACGGAGAACCGCCCAGCATTCTGCAGCGTCAGCGCCTTGTTGCTGCTCTCGCACACCAGCCGGCGCGTCGGCTTCCGCAAGGAATCCTGGGACGGGAGGTGAAGGATGGGGCGGTGGGGGAATACCACAGCGGAATAATCAGCAGGCATATCACCATTGCGTACCAAACACTATGCAGAGGGTGTGAAACTGGAATGCCGGCCAACATCTATAAGACGTTCCAACCAGAAATGGCACACCCCATGACACGTCAGAGCGGGCCTTACAGTCATCTTCCCAGGGAAACTCTTCCAAAAGTGGAAGGTGTACTCCGCCTCTTTCCGTTTCCTCTTCAGGTGGAGGGCCAGCGCCTCATACTTGGAGCAGCCATCTTGGAGCTTCTGGTATTCCAGGGAACTCTGGGAAAGACAGCAAGGTGGTCATAGAGGTTTCGAGATGCCTAAGGAGACACTGTCAGCTGACGAGGACATGGTACATTATGTCAGCTTTTTACACATTGCCACGTTCCTACGTCTCTCTACAGACGGACGGTGCTGTGTGTGTCTAAAAGTCTTGTATATACATTGAGCTGCATTCAAAACAAAACTATGCAGCGTGATGGCGACCCCAGCAGAGATCCCAACAGAGACCCCGGCAGAGATCCCAACAGAGACCGCGGCAGAGATCCCAACAGAGACCGCGGCAGAGACCCCAACAGAGACCGCGGCAGAGATCCCAACAGAGACCCCGGCAGAGACCGCGGCAGAGATCCCAACAGAGACCCCGGCAGAGATCCCAACAGAGACCGCGGCAGAGATCCCAACAGAGACCCCGGCAGAGACCCCAACAGAGATCCCAACAGAGACCCCAGCAGAGATCCCAACAGAGACCCCAGCAGAGATCCCAACAGAGACCCCGGCAGAGACCCCAACAGAGATCCCAAAAGAGACCCCGGCAGAGACCCCAACAGAGATCCCAACAGAGACCCCAACAGAGATCCCAACAGAGACCCCGGCAGAGACCCCGGCAGAGACCCCGGCAGAGACCCCAACAGAGATCCCAGCAGAGATCCCAACAGAGACCCCGGCAGAGACCCCAACAGAGACCCCGGCAGAGACCCCAACAGAGATCCCGGCAGAGACCCCGGCAGAGACCCCAACAGAGATCCCAACAGAGATCCCAGCAGAGATCCCAGCAGAGATCCCAACAGAGACCCCGGCAGAGACCCCAACAGAGATCCCAACAGAGACCCCGGCAGAGATCCCGGCAGAGATCCCAACAGAGACCCCGGCACAGATCCCAGCAGAGATCCCAACAGAGACCCCGGCACAGATCCCAGTAAAGACCCCAGCAGAGATCCCAACAGAGACCCCGGCACAGATCCGAGTAAAGACCCCAGCAGAGATCCCAACAGAGACCCCGGCACAGATCCCAGTAGAGACCCCGGCTCCTTGCATACACACCACCTCGAAGCAGGTGGCTAGCTTCAGAAGTAGCCGACCGTATTCGTGCAGGTGTCGCATGGGCATGTAGAATAGTGTCACCAAGAGGTCATTTGGGGGAGAGCTCTCCTCGCTGGACTCCGCTAGCCGCTGCAGGGCCTCCAAACCTTTCCCAAAGGCCTCCCTGGCAACAGAGTAGAAGGAAGGGGACCAGGTTATACTCACTAATAGGGTAGAAATGCCAGGGACAAGGGGAGTGGGGCACTCACACTGATGGCTTCAGCAGCGCCTGGAAGCCACCCATCACCAGGAAGTTCCCCACCGAGCTGCAGTACCTGTAGAACATGAAACCGTTTCAGGAACGTCATGGTAATGGACACCCACAACTCCACTATGGCCAATAGGAGGCAGTTTAGCTTAGTTCAGAAGGCAGAAGGAAAAACTATTGGTTCAGAGAGATAACCAATCAGATAGCAGGGAAGGCGGGCACAACCAATCAGATGTTTTGGTCCCGCCTCCTCTAGTTGTTTGGACCCATCTACTCTATAATCTGATTCGTGATTGGTTATCTTTCTAAAACAACTGTTCTGCCCTCTGAACATTTTTGTGTAAGTAACTCCCACAAGCTTAAATTAAGGTATGCAGAGGTATCTCCTTGATTGTTACTTCAGGTATGCTTGGAGCTGGGAAGAACCAAAAATGTGGACTGTCTGGGGGTCCCTGAAGAGTGGGTTTGGGAAACACTGGCACAGGGCACAAGGCTGGGATACGCCGTGCAGAGGGTGAATCCATCGCAGGGCACACACTCACAGAAGCTCAAATCCTGATTAATTAGCTATGACCATCCAATTAAGTCAAGGGTTACCTAATTTCCCTTAGAGGTTTAGACAATAATTTCTTGGTGAATAAGATGTTGGTTTTTTGTTCATTTTCAATCCCCCAGGCAGATACAAGGTCCAGTCCCACCCTCCGGAAATGGCCATCCATCTGCCACAGCCAGGTGTTACGTGGGCTTCCGATTCTCCCCGCAGACAGACACACTGACGTACTGATGGCTGTGCCTAAGAAGTCATTAAATGCCTGGATCTTGGTCTTTATCCAGGACACTCGCAATCCCAGACACTCAGACTCCTCACTCAGTCTCTTGAGGGCCCCAATCAGAACCTCCACTGACTCCGCGAAGATCACAGCATCGTCGACAAAATCAAGATCGGTAAATCTTTCTTCACCAACAGATGCCTCACAACTGCTGGACCCCATGACGCCGCCCAACACCCAGTCCATACAAGCACTGAACAGAGCAGGAGCAAGAACACACCCCTGGTGAAACCAGAATCAACTGGGAAGAACGCAGAGGTTCTCCCTCCACTCTGCACAGCACTCACAGTACCCGTGAATCGCGCGATCCCACAAATTCTCAGGACGTCCCACAGGGCAACTCAATAAACTGAGTCGAACACTTTACGAAAATCAACAAAGGCTGCAAAGAACCTCTGCCGATATTCGCGTATGCGCTCGATGAGAACCCTCAGTGTAAGGATACGGTCGATGGTGGACTTTTTAGGCATAAATTCAGACTGACACACACACAGACATGCTGCCCAAGAAGACCACAGAGCAACACGGCTAAAAGATAAGCTGCTCTGGCGGATATCGGCAGGCCAAGAGTGTGAAACTCAGCTGGCCGAGTCGGAACCCAGACAGTGTACTTACTCTTTGTAGGTGTCCAGAAAGACAGCGGCGTGCTCTAGCATGGCCAGGCCACGCACATCGCGGTTGCAGCTGCAGCGCAGGAAGGCAGTGAGCGAGGCGGCGTGGCGACCCGTCAGGTGACACAGGCGGCTTAAGTGTGCAGCCAAGGCCTGGAAGAGGGGCGTGGAGGCGGAGCCTAGGGAGGCGGACAGGCTCTCTGCACACGGAAACGGGGGGGTCAGCCTCAAAACAGGCACGGGGCGCTGGTGCTGTCTGGGTTAGGTTTGTATAGTATAACTGATTTTATCCATATTTACTAAAACTATTTAGGGTTAAGGTGCTTTGTTAGATGTAGAGACTCAATATTCCATCATTTTCTGGGTCCCACATTAAAACATTAGAACAATAGACCCATCTGTTCCTCTTCCCTGTGAGTTTAGGATGTACTTCTTACCCAGGGCCAGCAGGGGGCGGAGTATCTGGCCCTTCACATTGCTCAGCCGGCAGTAGAACTTCCGTTCAGCAGCAGCCAGCTCATGGAGGCTGGCAATGAAGCCCATCACATTCTGGTCCGCCAGAGCCAGACAGCTCTGTCCCCCAGCAAACACACTGCTCACATAGCCCAGCTGCAGATGCAGAGGGGTGTGGAAGTATGGTACCATCCTTGCACTGAAGTTAAAGCTAATGCTAATTCACAATTGATAGCAGCAAAAAAGCATGTTTTCGCATTTGAGGCTAAAGCTAATGCTAATTCACAACTGATAGTTAGGAAGAGGTACAATCGGTGCACCTGAGGCTAAAGCTAATGCTAATGCTAATTCACAACTGATAGTTAGGAAGCGGTACCATCGGTACAACTGAGGCTAAAATGAATGCTAATGCTAATTCACTACTGATAGCAGGCAAGAGGCACCAACCTTATCATAACTGCCGACATTAACTTACATTCATGCAGAAGGGCAGGAGGACTGGCTGCTGGGTGTAGCCTCCGCTCTCAGCCTGGGGGCTACCCGGCGTCCCCTCCCGCACCTGCCGGCCACTGTAGTAGAGGATGGGCTGGAAGCAGTCTCCGTCAGCCAGGAGAACCGTATGCTGCTGCCCCGCGGCCACGTCCCACACCCGGATCCCCTCCGACATCTACGAGAGGCCGCAGGGGACAAACACTCAAACACAGCACATGTGTTCATTTACTGACACACATCAGTGAAACGCTGGCTGGCTGCGGCCCTAATGACATCTTTCCCAGCCGGATATGCTAGCCCTTCCCCAGCCGGACATGCTAGCCCTTCCCCAGCTGGATATGCTAGCCCTTCCCTAGCCGGACATGCTAGCCCTTCATGCTAGACTCACAGACCTCACACTAACAGAAACGGGGCGTCCATCGTGTACTGGAATGATAACTGACACACAACAAACAAACAGATAGACAGACCGACAGCTACTTGCAATTATACTGCACCATCCTATTCAGTTTTTGTCTTAAAATATGTATAATACATTTTGTAAGCGAATGAGAATACAGAATGGGGTTAATGGGGGATCAGCATCTCCGGTCCCTGCGGCCTGTCGGCTACAGCTCCGAGCCAAACGGCACGGCGGAAGGAGAGCAGCAGCAGGCAGCCTGACGCCCACCTTGGCCAGCCGGGGGACGGTGCTGGGAGAGTCCATGTGACCCAGCTGCCCAGAGGTGTTGCAGCCCCAGGAATAAACCTGCAAAAGATGGGGGGTCAGCACCCCACCCTCCATCACTGCAGAGCCCCCTTGAGATGCCCGCCAC
>JAODLD010000109.1:674357-695372 GCA_026781065.1 Mormyrops boulengeri
TGCCTTTCCTCACTCTCTCTCTGACACACCGCACCCTCTGTATGCACCCCCTCCAAAATTTTTATTATCACCAAACTGCAGACCCACATGGGTATCTGGCTAAAGAAAGCCCCTACAGGACCAGTACCCTAACTGGTGAGCTCCCTGTATGCCCCAGTAACATGTCACTCATACCATGACCACAAATGTTGTTGTTGATATTGTCTTTTTACAACCAGAGGTGTGAGATTTACGGACCAGCTGTATATCCAGTGGTAGCGTGCGTGCGTGCGTGTGTGTGTGTGTGTGTGTGTGGGTGACACACACAGACCCACCAGGCACCCTGCCTTGGATGCGCTGGTGATTTTCCAAACCGTTTCCCCTAAAATGTTTCTTGGCGCCCCGCACTGTTTGGGTTAACGGTCTGGCATGTTTATAGTCCAAGTAGATCTGCCAGAGGGGCGGGTGGGTTGGGGGTGAGGCAGGCGGGATGAATTAGCGGATTATCAGGATCGGACGCATCCTCTGACAGCTGCTCACGGGGTCTGATGTACGAGCAGACAACCTCATTCCCAGTCCAGGGTCCAGACGAAAGATGCCTCTGTGTCGAAATATAATATCCAGAAATGAAAGCGATATGGTTTTCATAAGTCTCAGGACATAACTCACATGCGTCGTTATTATTTAAAAATATAGACCTAAAAAATGTTGGCTTCATGCTGAAAAATATTAATATACATTACTCGCTAAAGTGGAATCTCTCTCTGTCCTTCAAAGGCTAAGGGAACAGAGGAGATCGAGAGAAGCTCAAAAGAGCAGAAAATATAGAGAAGGACAGGAAAAAAGGACAAGCAGGGAAGAATGATTACAATTTAGTATGAAGAACTTCAAACTGACTAAAAACCAGGTCACGCAAGTTCAAAGAGTGGACACATCAGACAGAGAGAAAGAGACAGACAGACAGAAAGAGAGAGAAGATCCCCCCTCGAAGTCCAACACTGTGGAAAGTGGAACAATCGATGTCCTTCACTGGCCCTCACTCTGTGTTCGTCCATGATAATAATGACGTCTTGCATCTCTGCTGGGTGCCACTGGCTCAGCCTAAAGAGTCGGTGGGTTGGGGGGTTACTACTGACCAGACACCACCAGAAGCGGGAAAAGGTAGCAGCGTTCCGGCTGTGGACAGGTGAAGATCATTAGGAATTTTAATTATTATACTCCCTACTATTAACTACACACTCTCACACACATACACAGATGAGGTACCTGTATCTTTGTGGGGACTCGCCATTCATTTCTACGGGCATAACCCTAATCCCAACAATGACAACCTTAACACCTACCGAGCCCTAACCTTAACCATAAGTAACCAAACTAAATACAAGTTGGTTTTTTTTGCATTTGCAGTTTTTTATAAATTTGAGTTTCCCCTTATAGGAACAAAAAATGTCCGTACAAGGTCAAAATAACAGGTCTTTATGTTTTAAAAAAGTCCAGATATGCCACCGACAAAGAAAAGTGATAGTGTCTCATCACATAACCTGGCCATCTGACCTTAACACAGTAGAGATGGCTTTGGAGGGGTTTGAACAGTGAAGGAAAAGCAGCCAATGAGAGCTCAGCATATGTGGGACCTCCTTCAGGAGCTGGAAAAGCATCCCAGGAGGCCACCTCATGGAACTGGTGCAGAGGAGACAGTAGGATCAGCCAGTCTCTGGAGCAGCTGGGGTTAAGGGCCTTGCTCAAGGGCCCAATGGTGGGATCACTCTGCCAACCCAGGGATTTGAACCAGCAACCTTCTGAGTCCGAACCCACAGAGCTGCCCCCTAACAAATAATTATTTTTTTTAACACTTTTATTGATTAGTGCATAATTTCATATGTGTTATTGTATAGTTTTGATGTCTTTATAATTATTCTAAAATGTAGAGAATAGTATAAACCTTTCTATGGGTGGGTGTGTCCAAACTTTTGACTGGCACTGTACATATCCACACACACAGCACTACTCTCCGAAGGCCATGATGTCTCCCAAGACAGGCATTCCCCATTCATCTCCGGGTCCCGGGAAAAGGCGATAGCATCCCACTCGCCTTGCAGATCTTGGTGTTGAGCCATGGGGTCTGGCGCAGTGCAGAGCAGTGATGGCTTTACTGCCACCGTATCCTTCGGTACTAGATGGTCCCCACCTTGCTTGCACGGCTCCAAAAATTACACCATTACATCGGTGGCTTCCCTGTCTGTAAACCTTGCCATGTAATACAAGGTCCAAACCAAGCTGTTCATGGGACACAATCACTGTTTGAGTGAGAAGCCGATTAGAACCGGCCCAGAGAAACACTTCGGCTCAGTGACCGCGGCTTTATGTGGGAAATCTAAAACTTCTGAGTGACCGAAAAGAAAACACCCAACGATGACACTGCCGGTAACCAAACTCATGCTGTTTATCGGAAGGTTCTGGGTTCCCAAAAAGGGGGGGGGGCAACTAAGTCCTGGCTTCCGAGTCCATCCAACACTCCCTGGTCTGTGATTCCAGCTCTCGCCTTTCATATCCTGTGTCTATGCCCACTGCTTAAGCACCACAGCCGTTATTCATGAATTACCCGAAACATTTCCTTTACAAATTACTCACATACACTTACAACCCCAGCTCAAACGAATTACAGATCCCTTCAGTCTAAAAATCAAAAGTTTATAAAGAGTCAAAATATTTCTTTTAAAAATCTTTTTTAAAACCTCATGCTTTAACAGAGTCATGGTTTCGGGATACTGAGAAGAAGGGTCCAAGATAAAAAAAAATCAAAGATGGCAGTGCGCTCCTCTCATTCCTGCACAGACCCAGAGGAAATCAGAATGTGTTTGCAATGACACGCCTCACGTCTGAGGCAATAACTAAATAGTCATCGACCCTCTCTGTCGTAAAACACTAACCCACACAGCATGCACTCCCTATTACTAAATAGTTCAATCCGATGACTGTTTTGGTTCTGGGCGTTGAAGAGCAGTTCCTAAAAATCAGTCTGATTAAGCTGCCCACAATGCACCTCTCTGCGGGACTGAGACCGCTGTAGACGACGCAAGAGACGCAGACTTCAGACATCTGTAATAGATTTTTCGCGACTGCCATGCAATAAGGGGAAAGGTGCCGCTCATTAAAAGGTATGTTTGATGGCACCGCACTTTGAGGAATCGCCGAGGAAAGGGCTTCGCCCTACACGGATAAATGCTGCGATCGACATACAGATGAAACTAAATTAAATGATCCAGTAATAAAACGGTTTCATCCTTCTAAGTAGTATGCGAGTGAAAGCTGTGGCAAATCACACTAATCGAGTAAACTGACTTTTAGCTGGTCGAAACAATAAATATCGACAGCTGTCGGTCTTATGAATTGGAAAACCTTTTGACTGTGACAAATGATTTGACAGTGGAGGTCAATCGGCTGACAAAATATAGGATTTCACCTCCTGGTTAATGAATCTTCCGTAATGAAAAACAAGGAGGGTGAAGATGACAGACGTCTACAAATGCTTTTCCTGCGCTGATCTCAGGGGAAAAAAAAGTCTCGCGGTTAAAAACAAAAAAGTAGTTGTCTTTCTTTAAATAATTAAGTCCCATACCCCGCCCTTACACATCTCTCTCCTCTAATATTCATCTGTTTAATGTCTCAGCGCAGCTCCGCTCCCATTCTTAATGAGATCTGGGGGGAGACGTTTAGGGTAATGTGAGGGATCTATTAGGATCCACATTCATGCAAATTCCTACCTGTAAATGAAAGTGTGGAAATTGTGGCTAATCAGGTTTAAAATGCACAATTGTTTGCGCTTTTTAATTAAGACCTCATTGTTAGTTTTATTTCAGTTACTTCTCATTATTAATTAAGTCGTTATCGCTACTCTCAGTGTAAAATTACGGCTAGACATTAATCAGTTATATTCAATTCCAGCTTAATTGGTTACCGGCCTGAATATTGATAAGGGCGAATAAAATAGTTTCTTAAAATGAGACAGGGGATTAAAAAAAAACAACAAACGCGACCTGCAGGTTGTGGATTAACCTATTTTTTCCGCCAAGTGTTTTATTTTTAGTACTTTTAGTAGACTTCTGGAAGTTTTACAAAGCTTTGTTGTTTGCAAACCTTTGACCGGCTTTGGCAAAGTTGGGATAATTAATGAGTTCAAATTAAGCGCTGACTAGAACAAAAACTTTCCTCCGCGCAGACGTAAACTACAGGGTTCGCTATGCCGGCCTCGTTTTGCTTGTTATTGTAACGTTTGCTGCCTTCTTTGTATGTCCTATCTCCCGTTGAACCACCCACAATCATCTCGGAAAACACATTCTGCGTTAATCTCTGCCCAGATGCCAGATCTGAAAATTACAGAAAACGATCGAATTAGGGGAAATGGGAGGAAGATGCACAATCAGTCATCTTCGGGAATGAACGTAGGGATACGGTGTTTTTTGCAGCTGTAGGCCTATAGGATTTGCCTTACCATGTCTTGTGGTCGTATTTAACGTTCATGCCAGAAGAATTGCACCGAGAACTTTATCCTGCCCGGGTAAGAACGGCGGGGGCGCTTTTAAATAGCGACCGTAGGAAGGGTGTGCAAACACCGTCAGCAGACAAGGGGAGAGGGCATTTCAGCTGAAGAAAAGTTATTTCTAATCTGTTTTTAATGAATGGAAAACACGGAAAATGTATTGGCCGTGCGTTAGACTTCAAGCCGTCTTCAAAAAGAGAGAGGAGAATTTTTAAGAGGGAATGCAAGGAAACCTGTGGGAGCCGATCACTGCGGCGCGGCGCAGGTCCGGGATGTGAAGCATCGGAATGAGAATGCCAGGCGGAACATTGCGGGCTTGCCGTGACTGATTTGTGGGTAGTCCGCAGCGGAGCCCATCTCCTGCTACCTATTGCTATTTGCATAGGAAGGGAACATGTGACGAGTTACGGATCAACTCTGATTCGTTTTTTAAAAACGTACTCCAGAATCCAGAGAGGAATTATACGCGTGTTTCTGAACACGTCATTCTATACAGTAAATCACACTCCACAGAAAATCGCCCTTCACGTGGTGTAAGCAGGACAGCGATTTCCGCCCATATGTAGTTCTGTGGGATTGTAGACGCAGCCTACCTACGTACTGGTGACTTCAAAGTGGATGACGGTGGTTGGTTAGAAGTCCAGCATTTACGGCCAGGTTTCCACAGAAAGAGCAGTGATAAAACACAAGCATGGTTCCTAAAGGACAACGATGCAGCGTCTCGAAATGCAAAGCCGGCATAATCAAAGAACAGGACAACATTGAATATTTCTGTAAATATTAATTTACCACATCTGGATCTTATCCAAAGCAATGCAAAAAAAATTCGGAAATCCTTAAGTACGCAAAACAAGATTAAGATTAGTAGTAATCACTTATTACAAATGTTAACGTTGGTTTAAATTTAAACGACGGTGTCATGGCCTGTAGCAATTTTTCCTCTAACTTGTTTGTGTTTGGCGGTCAGAATCAAAGAAACGTCAGGTATGACTTTTCAGCCCCTTCAGGCTATGAACCTTCTGAAATCTTCAGGAAGAGACAGACGACTGACATCAGAATTTGTTTTTAAGGTATTCGGTGCATGCATGGTGGTAGAACAAAGCCGGTTCACGTGGTCTGAAGACTCCAAGACAGTTCCGAAAGTACCTCCAATTAAATCCAATCAAAATACTTTGGTTATTTTCTGGCCGCTTTATAATCTTTAAAATCAAAGTTTTGATTGTAAAAAAATGCATGTGTACTCTTTCCACTGCAATTCAGTAATCGACAATAACCATAGGAAATTCAACTGGACATATTGAGAAAAAGTTAATTTACATTTATCTTTATTTAGCAGACACTTTTTGTCCAAAGCGACGTACAAGTGAGGCAAATAGTAGGCCAACTTCAGCAACATACATGCTGCCGGAGTCCACTGGGTTGAAACGCTTAACTATACACCTCAGCTCCGGGGTCCACTTGATATGCATGTCTGGTGACTGACACTGAATGCAATGCGAGTTATTGCTGAATATTAATTTAAAGCCCGCGATTTCCATGGATTTGAACCATCACATCTTCGGGAAACCACGACGGTGTCACTCTGGGCAACTAGTACTACTTTTCCAAGAGAGAACTCCCGGCGTTTATCTGAATTATGGTTCGCCCTTCGTTCAGGTCATGAAGGTGAATCGTCGTTTTTTTTTTTTTTTTGTAGGATCGCTCTTCCAAGAAGCCGAAAGAGATTTACAAAGGACATTCCACATTTCCAGTCATAAACACTGTAATAAATATCACCATTATTGCAGTTCCCTAAGGGACCCCTTACTATATTTTTGAATGTAGGTACTTAGGAGACATACAGTGGCAGGAGTATTCCGACGGCCATAAATTTGGAGAATAAGCCAACTAGTGCTACATCTTCTTAAGCCGTTCATCAGGATTACGTTCAAACTTTTTTCTGTTTAGTTCGACTTCACCGATACTCCGTTTTCAACAAATAGATAGGACCGCCGCCTTTTCTATCTATCCATCTATCTATTGCTTATATGCGCTATGCAGTTATCGTTTTACATTCCTACTCAGTAAGATTATATGCATCGTTATCTTATTGGTTTATTTCGATTGCCTCTATAAACAGTACTGCTAATTGTTGTTCTCGGCTCTTTAATTTAAACATAACTTTATGTGTGGTAAGATCAGTTCCCGTACGAGAAAAGGTTGTCATCACGATAACACTATATTAAACATTACGGCCTAAATGTTTAAGAAGCTCTTCGTCATAGTCTCCATATTGTTACAATTATACCATTAGCCATTTGTTATATCCTTCCAAAAATATTGTATACCCTTCGAATCGCGATTTTCTTGGTTTATTGAGGTGAAATCCTCAATTTCCACCTGTCAAAATAAAATGTGTTCAGCGCGGTAAATGTAAATATAACTAACATTTTCCCAGAACTTCTTATACATGTTTTCTGAAACTTAAGGACAAAATAGCTTCACCAATCCTTCGTCTATGTAATATTTTGAATTCCTTAGGTGTACCTGAGAGAAACATCTTACTCGATTAGCGATTTGACAGGCAAAAATTACAGTATACTTATCCTTAAATTTCGGTCATTTTAACTACGTAGGCTGCGTGTATTCGTTTTCTTGTAATTAATATTTCGTTCCGTGACATTCATGTCACTGGGATCCGGGAATCTTATAGATATGCAAGAACTCTTATAATTGTGTTCAGATCATTTTTCGCATACGCATCGGAAACCACGATTCCGAAAAAGAACATATCCTTCGCTTATGAATCAAACAATAAAATTGCAAAGGATGAAAAGTAACATTTAAAGAAAGTTCCGATAACCCCACCTACTTTACTCTTAACTCATAATATCCAATGAAGAAGAAGGCGCTAAGGAAAACAAATCATATGATTGGTCAGGAAATTGTGGTTTCTAGGCGCCCCGTGGCGAGATACTCTAGGTGGTGAATGAGGGGTACCTGGAAACCGCCCTAACGTTATTGTGCGTGTTCAGTATCTTTAGCGAAACTTTCTAAAGAAGCGAGTCGATGTTCCAGGCAGAGCTCTAACGTTGTTGAGAGAAGCGACCTACAGTCAATTCTAGTACTGAGGACACTGTAATAGTCGTAGATTAAAATCTGTCTGTTGCAACTCCGATGATTTTATGTATTAAGCAAGAAATTCTTTACAAAAGCTGTCACTGTAACACGTATTAAGCTGGTTCTACGAATAGAAGAAACTCAAAGGGATTAAAAATACGGCGTTGAGCACAAGAATGGACTAAAGAAAGCAGCTTCGTATAAAATACCGGTTTGATATACTGAACTTTAATTACTGAAATATATGTTTCGAAACCTTAAAAATCGCCATCTTCAAAAGGACACGAGTCGCTAAGTAGAATCGTTCGATTTCCTCTGAAATCTTAGTGAGCATCTGAAATATTTTAGATAATTATCCCAACCATAGTAGGCTGGGGAAATGATAGTGCTTTTAAAGTGGAGACAACATCGCACGTAATCTACAAGAACTGTGCACCGCTGCTCCATAAAGAGCGATCCAGGCTTGTGTCCGTGTATGCAGCTGTTACCCTCATGTAAGCCAGAGGTACAGCGCCTTGAATAAGGATCGCGTCAAGGACGTTTGGACGAAATATTTTGAACGGAATTTCGGCACTGTGAGAAGCAGCGGAGGAGAGTTTTATCCAAACAAAGTATAATTGCAACAACTGCATAGTAAAGGCACCCGAACAAGGTAAAAGCAATTGGACTAACTTTTTAAAAAGTCGCCTGCTGTCTTCGTTTACTATGGCATCGTCAGAGATTGGAGATCGGACTGGGATTGCCTGGTGTGTTCTGGTGACTGTATGTTTAATGGTTAAGCCGTGTTTCGCTCAGTATCACGGAGAGAAAGGTATCTCCGTTCCCGAACACGGCTTCTGTCAGCCCATTTCTATTCCCCTCTGCACGGATATTGCCTACAATCAAACGATCATGCCGAATCTTTTGGGGCACACGAATCAGGAGGACGCCGGATTGGAGGTGCACCAGTTCTACCCCCTCGTGAAAGTACAGTGCTCCACGGACCTGAAATTCTTCCTGTGCTCCATGTATGCGCCCGTGTGCACGGTGCTGGAGCAGGCTATCCCGCCGTGTCGCTCTCTCTGCGAGCGGGCACGCCAGGGCTGCGAGGCGCTCATGAACAAGTTCGGCTTCCAGTGGCCGGAGCGGCTCCGCTGTGAGAATTTCCCCGTGCACGGTGCGGGAGAGATCTGCGTCGGGCAGAACACCTCGGACACGGGCAGCCCCACCTCGTACCCCACGCCATACGTCCCCGAGCAGATCACGCTGCTTCCCAACCTGCCCCGGCCGAGTCAGCCCTTCACTTGTCCTCTGCAGCTTGAAGTCCCCACTTATCTTAATTACTACTTTTTGGGTGTGAAGGACTGTGGGGCTCCTTGCGAACCCACCAAGCCCAATGGACTGATGTATTTCCGCGAGGAGGAGGTGAAGTTTGGCCGACTTTGGGTTGGGATTTGGTCCATATTGTGCTGCGTGAGCACCCTATTCACCGTGCTCACGTACCTAATAGATATGCGGCGATTTAGATACCCAGAGCGCCCCATCATCTTCCTGTCCGGCTGCTACTTCATGGTGGCGGTGGCCTACGCCGCCGGGTTCTTCCTAGAGGATAAAGTGGTGTGCATCGATAAGTTTAAGGACGATGGCTACAAGACTGTGGCGCAGGGCACCAAAAAAGAGGGCTGCACTATCCTGTTCATGATCCTGTACTTCTTTGGGATGGCTAGCTCTATTTGGTGGGTCATATTGTCTCTCACCTGGTTCCTCTCAGCAGGGATGAAGTGGGGTCACGAAGCCATCGAGGCAAACTCACAGTACTTTCATCTGGCGGCCTGGGCGGTCCCGGCCGCTAAAACCATAACTATCCTCGCCATGGGGCAAGTGGATGGCGACCTTCTCACAGGGGTGTGCTATGTGGGTATATACAGCGTCGATTCCCTGCGGGGTTTCGTCCTTGCTCCCCTCTTTGTCTACCTCTTTATAGGTACGTCTTTTCTCCTCGCCGGCTTCGTCTCCCTGTTTCGGATCCGGACGATCATGAAGCACGACGGCACCAAAACCGAGAAGCTGGAGAAGCTGATGGTCCGGATCGGAGTATTCAGCGTCCTGTATACGGTTCCGGCCACCATCGTGATCGCCTGTTACTTCTATGAGCAGGCTTTCCGTGAGCAGTGGGAGAAGACCTGGCACATGCAGACTTGCAAGCGCTTTGCCGTGCCGTGCCCAGCCTACAACTTTGCTCCGATGAGCCCGGACTTTACGGTTTTCATGATCAAGTATTTAATGACCATGATTGTTGGCATCACCTCGGGATTCTGGATATGGTCGGGGAAGACGTTACAGTCATGGCGCAGGTTTTACAGAAGGCTTAGTAACAGCAACCAAGGCGAAACGACGGTATGAACTTTCGGAGACACGGTTGAGGAACGACGGCTCTAAACGGGGTTTGAAGAAAGCCATCGCTTAGCAGACTGTATCTGAGCTAAAAAGACTCGAATCCGTATTGAGCTCAAAGGCCTCCTTT
The DNA here is from genome assembly GCA_026781065.1 of Mormyrops boulengeri. NCBI lineage: Eukaryota > Metazoa > Chordata > Actinopteri > Osteoglossiformes > Mormyridae > Mormyrops > Mormyrops boulengeri. Next base: position 684,479 of record JAODLD010000109.1, read on the forward strand.
GCTCGACACGAAATCGTTCAGCAGGTTAATTATACTCCAAAAGTTTGTTTTCATGCCCCCTGTATGCTGGGTTTCAACTTAGCTAATATTCACGTTTGTATTTTCTTATGTCTCATTTCTGTGTGAACAGCCCTTCGGCCGAAGATTACCAGATCAAGTTTTTTTTTTTCATTTTGCTTGTGAAGATTCTTTTAACGCTTCTGTTTTTAAAAAATAGTTTTTCTAATGTGCCATATTTTAGATCATTGTCTAAACGTGCCACCAGATTATGAGAACACTTGTTGCTGCTCCGGAATGTTTAAGATGTTCAATATGCTTTTAAACTTTGCAGAACCCCCCCGTTTCCCTTTGTGGGTGTATTTGCTCAAGGGTCGCATTATCCCGTTCATCTGCCCAGCTTCCGACAAAATGACACATCATTTAAATCACCCGCTGTAGTGTTATAACACAAGAAAAGGCAGAGATAAACATTTTTTTTTTACGTTTCTCAAAGTGTAGGATTGCCTCCAAGATCATAATTGAAGGGGAGGGTGGAATGTTCATTTTTGTTTTTTGTGCTATTACAGATTTATTTGAAACGAATATGACTTTCGTTCGCAAGAAGTCTCCGTCATACCACTCATAAAACACTTAATTCTGTTTAATCACTCTTCGGTATGGTCTTCATACCGATCTGCAGACAATCACATTCTTCCAGAAGGGCGGATTTGCGTTCGAATTGGATATCAATTATATGCATGTGTACATCTGTTAAATTATGCAAATTACTACATACACATTTTGTAAATAGTCGTCACCTTTTTTTTAAAGAATATATGTATTTATAAAAATAATCTTGGTGTTTTTTACTTGATTTTTAAAATATGATAAAAGACCTCATTTGTATATGTACAGTTTCACCGAATAAAGTAATTAGATTTTTACTTTTCAAGTGTTTGTGGCATCTGGCTTCATTGTGAAGCGTCTTTGATCTGTACATTGCTTGAAATGGATTTGTAGACGTACTCATGTAAAGGAGACGCAATTCTGAAACATATTTACAGTACATTGAAGCCCACGTTATCCTGGGCTTTTAAGTGCTTATTGTAAATATTACCTCTGGTGATGTTACAGTTGATAGGGCTGGTATATTTCACTTTGGACTATAGGTCTGCTGAAGTTGTGTTTTAAATAGCAGACGCCAATATGGTTTAAAATAAAGCGCAACTTCAAAGACAAATATCAGACAAATATCTGAACACATTTTGTAGGTCCGGAGCATTATTGTTTTCAGGTGTCGGATATTTTCTTGTCAAGCTTTACATGTTAGGAACGTAGGCAAGAACGTAGTAAGAAGTACATTACACGATTTTGTTTGGAAGTGGGAACCTGCAATTGCAAAGTTAGATCATAGTGGTATTGTTTAAACATTAATTGAGATATATATAGAAAGTCTTAATAAGACGTGGCTTTTAAAACATTTTTAATATATTAAGAAAATGTTCATTTATTTGTTGGGCCTTACCTAAGTCCTACATATTATCTCCGGAACATTTTTCATGCCATCCGTGTTAGGTAATGGCGATACTATTTCAAATGTAGGCTTATTAACATCTTAATCTGTAGGTAATATACGGAAGCACGTTAAAATCACTGTACTATCAGCATAATTATTATTTGTTATAGTATTAAGTTAACATTATGTTGTTGGTCCCTGTGTTTAGAGCAACAGAATTAGCCTTTTACATGAAGAATGTTAGAAATCAAAATTAAGAAAGTGTTAATATTTCGGTGCCATAGGAAACTATTAAACTGATTTTCTTTAGCAAAATATATTTCTGTCGTTCCACATAGAAGGTTCCATTTCATATAACATCCTGTTTCGAAAATATTTTCTTAATTCATGTATCGCAGTAGAATAAATTACCCGAAGCGACGCGTTCGCCTATAAATTTCACCTTCGCATGCGCAGTACGATCTCAGCTGTGAGTGCCGCACAGCCAGCTTCGCTATCATTACGTTGTCAATTCCGCCGTCAACACTGACTGCGCGAGTGTTAGTGCGGGGTGGACCGCTCCATGCAAATCTGCACAAGAAACCTGGAAACGTTTTATGGAATATAGATACAAAAAACCAGAAGAAATCCTGTGACAGCAAGCACGTGAAAAGCACGTTGTTTGTACCATTGTATTTTTCGAGCGAGCTACTGGATGCCTAAATTTCCGTCGGGATTAATAACGTATCTATCTATCTAATGTTGTACATTGTGGTAATCCAGATTACTTAAACATTTAGTTAAAATGGCCAATGTTGATAACAAGGCCTGGTGGATCCACCGCGCGCGTTTCATATGAATCTTGCGCTGTCAATAGCAGTAATGCTGGGTTTACCCTCTTTTCTTTCTCACATAATGTGCTTTGGGTCGATCCCCCTTTGCATCCACTTTGTCAGACATTCCAGCCGGCAAGTATAGTGGTTCTCTGGCGCCACCTTCAGGTGCAATTATTTATATTCTTATAATTTTTGATCCATCAATATTCCGGAACATTTTAACCACTCGGGACTAAAAAGGACCGTCCTCAAGGGCTGTAGTAGTGTTGTAGTCAAGACCGCCTAAACCAAGACCAAGACATTGCCGAGACCAGAGGGTATCAAGACCAAGACACTGCCGAGACTTGAGGGTACCAAGACCAAGAATAAGACACACTAAGGCGAGACCAAGACCAAGGCTGGTCGAGACCAAGACCGAAAACAGACTAGGGCTAGAATCGACATCACATTACTCAGATCAACTGTAGAGAAAAAGGCATTGCTGTAAAGTGTCATTACTATTAAATCAAATTCATGTTATCTTTTCAATTATATTCTCCATATGTGTCTCATTTAAAATCTCCCAGATTTGTCATAGTTACGAGGCCTGATGGAAAATAATATTCTCAGCGATCCTCTCCTATAACCATTTTATCAGACCTCGTCAAGGGAAAGACCAAGAGACCGAGATCTCGAGAACTACAGCACTAAATTTTAGTACATAATTCAGGAAAACCAACAGTATTCAACTGATGTTCTTGCTTCTATACAGTGGGCAGAAATCAGCTGGGCAAACTGAGCATATAACCAGTGAATCTTTGAAGAAGTTCTGGACTGAACCAGGCCCCTACCTGATACTAGGTAGGTGTGCCTTATAAAGTGGCCAGGCGAGGGGAAACACAGACTCACCCGTGGTACTGTCTACATGCAACGGGCTGCAGTGAGCTGAAAGAGTATTTGGTTGAAATTATACTGTTGTATGTAACAGTCTTGGGATAAATCCCCCTGCTGTGAGGTGATCAAACCGCGATGCCCTGGGGTCCCCAAACCCTCTACCCCATCCTTCAGCCACACCTGTACCTCAGACTTTTATCTGAAATGTCTGGCGCCCATCTTTCGATTTTCTGGAGTCATTACAGGTTGTATGACATCAGCAGACACACTCAGTTTTGCACTGTTTTGCCAATTCCCCCCATTTTCAATCTGCTGGCATAAATGATAACGTGGTGGCAAATGAGCCCCATTTGGTGTATTTTTTAAAGCATGGCTATCATTCTTCTTGAAGGAGTAACAGAGTGATGAATACGATCTTTTTCAGATGGCAGGCGAATACGTTTCGAGGCCGTGCCCACCAAGATCTGAGAGCGATACGCACACAATAGGCTGCTGAATACATGTCGTCAGCAAAGATCTTTAACTGGGGGTTTCACTTGCCAAAAACGTCTTGATCAATGCGTTGTTCACTGCCCCATGTGGGTCTCAGGGAGGATACAGGCCTCAGCAGCTCCCCGTCGCTACGGGCGATTTGTGTTTGGAATATTCTGGCAGTCATGTTCCAGTTCCTTCAGAATGTCAACAAAGAGCTTGGCGTGGTCATGTGACCAATCCCCCAGCATCACTGGCAGACTCTGTGCCCTTTTAAAGAGTAGGGCCGTCTGACTTCATCACGACCTTCCACCGTTACCCTTATTCCCACTTCCCTTTTACTGTCTGCAAATAAAAATTTTTTAAAAAAGTTAAACAAAAATAAAAACAAATCTTGAATCTGGATCCATCAGAGACCGGATGGGAGACAACGATGATAAACTGAAACGAACTGTATAAACAGATAAATTAAATAAACAGGCAAACTGTCATTGAGAGGTCAGTTTGGGAAAACAGACAAATCATTTGTTGTTTTCACTTTGCTATGTGCTGCTGTTTTTTTTTCTCAGCTCCTCGTGAGGCTCGGCCAGGTCGCATTCTCTACGACGTGCATCTCTCTCCACAGAAACACACGAGCAGTAACGTAATTATGCTGCTGCTTCAGTTTTCTGTGGTAAACTTTGGCAATTAGAGTGTGGCTTCTTCAGAGTATTTAATTGTTCTTGTTCCTGAGGCTGTCGAGAGGGGAATCAGACGTACAGTATTAGCTTCATGGGGACCAGAAGCTATTTAAATGGTTTCCAGTCAAGAATTCAATTAGATGGGTTTCTGCTCATCTGTGAAGCAAAGTACTTGCTGAAATTTGATGAAGTGAGTCTGTGTTTTGGATGAGTGGTTTTTCTGGGGCACACACTCGGAGTTGGGGGGGGGGGGGGGGAGTCGGCGGTTAGGTGCGTTTGGGGGGGGATAAAAATAGATGTGTATGTTATTGACTTTCATGAAGGTCGGTTTTTTTTTGCATTGTTATTTTTAAGTGTCTGTTTCCCTCTCAACTGCTGTGGCCTTTCAGAGGAAATAAAGGCGTCTCATTGTTGTACACCTCGACGCTGACGGTACCCTCCAAATGCCCGGAAACATGACCCCCCTACCCTAAGCAGTTCTATTTGGCCCAGCCCTGTGACTTGGAATCGCCCTTAGGGACGTGGGATGCTAGGGGGGGTTGGAGACCCAGGGTCAGTCAGGTCACCTACAGGCCTGAGGGACTCTTAGACAGATTATCTTACACTCTGAGCAAAGCAGTGGACAGCCACTGCTTAATTAATGACAAAAACATGTGAAATAGGGCAAAGAATAGCATTCTCAGGTAATTAAATTCAAACTTGAATAACAATTTGCCCCAACTTCTTTCTGCCATCCCTGTAGGATTTGCGACACACAAATAAACATTATGAATAAACACTTAATCAATAAATAAATACATACATACATAAATACTCTTAATCCCTCCTTTCTGGAGTCTGAGGATTGTTGCTGTTGTGGTAAGAGAGGGTGAGGCTGATTGGCTGGGTGTCCCAGCTGGTCTATTTAAGGAGAGCTGAGATTGTTCCGGTGCCACTGGGCTGGCGTCAGTAATAGTGGGGATGACAGGATGACATGAATACCAGAATGAAAAAAAATGAAAGTTTTTGCTTTTATATTTTTGAAATGTGCTCCAAACAGTGAACAGCATGCCATCTCTGTACAGGTGAATCTTCACAGTAAAATATCCCGATGAATAAATAAGACCATGGGCGGAGTTTGGGGGTGGGGTGAGCAGTGCCCCCGCAGTCGCCTGATTCGAAATTGCAGTTAATTGGCAGGACAGGCAATGTTCCATGCTGGCAAATAAGCAGTGCCTTGATACCTTATAGGCAGACATAATATAGGTTATGTGTGTATCAGATACATGCATTAACGCTTAAGGTTCCCCGCACCCCCCCCCCAGGTGCACCTATGGATAAAACCTGTAAATATTGCTGGCTGCAGTTCTGCCTGAACCCGACACACCAAATGGATAGCTGACCCTAGTGTGTGGGTCCGGCGGCTTCTGAGCAAGCCTTCCGCAGCACGCCACGGTACCACAGCAGCACGCAGACTTCCTGCATTGGAGGTGTCACAGTTAGGGATCAAGACACTTTGCTGTTGTACCCTTGAGCAAGATATTTGACTGGAGCTGCTTCAGTAACAAGGCTATAAAACGGCATAGAAATTGGTAAAGATTTTGGATGCTGTACTATTGCAATCTGAGGTAAATACAGGACTAGTTTAATTTACCTCCATGTGCCTCGTTTTGAGTGAATGGATGGATGGATGGATGGATGGATGGATCATGGGAGTTTTACTTACACAAATATGTTCAGAGGGCAGAACGAAAACCAACCAGAGAGATCACCAATCAGACCGTAGAGGAGGTGTGTCCAAGTAACTAAAGGAGGTGGAGACTAATCAATCAGATGTGAACACATTTTTCATTCTGCCCTCAGAACATTTTTGTGTAACACTCCCACAAGCAGGTGGATGGATGGATCAATGGATGGATGGATACTGTTCCTTTAAGTGTTTCAGTGAGTTCCCTTCTGATTGTGCACCTTGTCAATTCATCTCTGTTTTAAAATCCTGAAAAAATGTTTCCATGAGGATCCATTACCGTTGACCTTTCCACAGGTGAGAACTTCAGATCCCTCTCCTGGGAAGAGAAGTAGATTTCCAGATCATGCAGCATAGCCTGAGGTACCCTGCCACCTTCCTTTCGGACAGGGCGTTGGGGGGGGGAGGGGGACATCTTTATCCAGCCCTGTCAGCTCAAACAAAGAGCTCCTTCCCTGTGGTGTCCTCAGACTCACAGAAGCTCCATTCAGACATGAAGCTGTTGCTTTCTGAAGGATCTGTTGAACTTCCTGCCCGGACAAAGGATGATCTATTCGTCGGAAATCCTTTTGTTGGCACAAACATTTCAGTACGCTCACATTCAAAAATGGAAAAGTAAACAACAATTCAGTCTTCACTAAGTTTACAGGGTTTTCTTTTCTCAAGATGGATACCTATTCAAGTTATTTGTGTCCCAGGTCACGGTCAGCTTTAATGTTTTGTGTTTATAACCCTAATAATTTAAGAGATTGGAATCACCACCAAACACTGGATGTTAAAAACCCTGGGGATTTTGCACTCCAGGGGTAACCCTGGCTGCTCCAATAAGTAAGCGGACATGTAGCGGGACTGGACCGCAAACTCTGCGCATTTCTTTGGTTTCAGTCATATGCTGAGCGGAAAGGTCACGCAGAGTTCTCTGCGGTGAATCATCAGTTTGTTAGCGACAGCCGGGAAAAGTCAAAGACATTGAGACTATGAGAAATGTGTCCCTCATACATACATCAAAGCGAGCCATGATTAATATCTCCTAGGTTTACATGGTCAAATGCGGTCATGTTCTCGCTCAGTCCCAAGGAGTCAGAAAGCTGTTTGCCATGGAAGAGATGGGCGTGATTTACTACGGTCCAACGCATTATTGCCGCAACCACAACACCGCGTCGCTGTCTCGCATCGGCAGGGGCTGTCAGTTCTGCTTGCATTTTTTGGGGAAGCGGAATCATATCTCAGGCAAGTGGTTTGGCCGTAGAGTGCTGGTAAAGCACTCGGGGCCCTGAAAAGATTAAGCTGTGAGATTAGGCAGGGTGGAGGCATCAAGAGCGAGCATGAGCCCAGTCCCCAGAATGCAGCCAGCGATGTGGGGGGGGCAGGCACTGAGGGACAGCACAGCTGGGCTGTGCCTCACATATTCCTAGCTGGATGGAATGTGTGTGTATGTTTCTCAACAGAACAGCGCTGGCTGCTAGATTCCAATTATCGCCAAATGCTTCGACGTTAAAGAGAACGTTCATTCCTAACTTTGAAATGTTTACTTGTGAAAATACATGACATTGAGTGTAGAAAGCGGTCATCACGCCCTGGGGCTCTGGAGCCTCTGTTCCCTGTGAAGGGCGATAATCTGGAGCGCTCAGGGTGCCGCCCTTACTGTGTTTGTGTTTATTTGAGGTAGGTAGAGCTTCTGGGGGCAGCTTTGGCCCCCACGCCCACGGTGTGGGGAGCCAGCGGTGAGGTGGGGGCAGGTAGCATGGGCCGGTGGCTCCCAGGCAGGTGGACTGGCCACTTCTGGGCCCTGCGGCAGCCCGCGGGGCCACAACTGAGGTCACACCTGCTGGGGGGGGGTCACCATCAGTACCCCCCTTAGGAGGAGCGGAAGAACCCTCTGAGTGCACAGGACCCCCCCATCACCCAACAGGATCCCTGGGGTTGAATGGGCCTTTTCAACATGTTACAGTGAATGGTAATGCGATAGTGAGGGGGGGGGGGGGTCTGTGCTGATGATGGAAGGCTGTATAATGCTCCACTGGAGCTTATGACCCCCCACCTCCCCCCACCCCATATGTCCTGTTCAGCGTCAATCAAAGAGCGGAACAGCAATGGGAACCTCACCTGATACCTCGGTCGGCCGCCTTCACCCATGGGACGCAGGTGCATGCTCACCACAGTGTGGCTGGCGCCCCCATCTGGCAGCAAAGAGGCTGCTGTCCCCGGGACCACTGTGACCTTCATGCGAGGCCATTCCTATTCCACAGGAAGATGCTTATCACCTCTGTACAGGTCACTCTTACCCCTGTCACATGATCCAAACGGCCAAGGGTCAGTTGAGAAGCGGCTTCTGAAGGGTTAGAGATTTCAGGGATTCCGACACGGGTGAAAGAGGGGCTCTTTGGCCTAGGTAACGGCTGAGGGGAGACAGGATCGGCAACGAGGAGGAGGAGGGTATATGAGGAGAAGACCCGTCTCACTTAGCAGGCATGGAGATGTCCTGAAGGCTATCAACCAATAGGACTGTAGGGCCAGGAGAGAGTCATGACTGCCCGTCTCACCAAAACAGTTCACCCCTTCCTTAGGTTGAATCAAATATAGTATCAGTTTAGTGTCAGTGTAGTAAGGATGTTGGCTAGGATGTAACATAAAACTTAAGAGCTTTTAACTTTTAGCTTTTAAGACAAATGGTTTAATTGTCTGTATGCAGAATTCCTCCATGAAAATGATAAAGAAAACACAAATAAAAGTGAGAGACTGAGATGCGGTGGAATCTCATAAGACCAGCTTACCATACGACTGATTTACCTGTTAATCTGGTTTATTTGTGTATTTTTTTGTTTGCTGTAAACACTTGTGATCGGTGCGAACCGTGCATGTGCAAGTGTGTTTAATGTGATTTTAGGTGAGTGTTTCAGCAGCCAGTTAACACGAGGGGGCTTCAATACGCATTTTTATCAAGTGATGTAACATGTTTAAAGAGTGCAGCTTGATTTATAACAGTGGCACTGTGTGTGTGGGTCATGTATAGGTTACATTGTGGGGACCAAATGTCCACGCTGTGTGATTAAAAACCTGTTATTTTGACGTTGTGGGGACATTTTTTCGGTCCCCACAAAGGGAAACTCAACTTCATGAAAATCTGTGAATGCAATCAAAAAATCAAGAAGGCTAAAAGTCTTGTATTTAGTTTGATTATTATGGTTAGGGTTAGGGCTGGGTAGGGGGTACAGTTGTCATTCTTGGGATTAAGGTTATGTTCCTAGAAATGAGTGGAGAGTCCCCATAAACATATGAATACAAACGTGTGTGTGTCGCATAAAAATACACACACACAGGCACACACAGACACGCACACATTCAGAGACCTTTTCACTCACATTAAGCACTCTCCCTTTCCCTCACGCAGTCCGCCGGCCACGCCCCCTGCCCCCCCCATCCGCACATCTGGTTACATTTTACTGTATTGAGGTATCCCAGACAGAGAAACCCGATCCCACGGGCTGGGAGCTGATCTGGACCCAGGAGTTTAGGACTGACAGGGACTGTGTTTTCTCAGCCTGACCCCTCGATCAGCTTTGTTTCCTTCACCCTCGCACCAGCCCCGAACCCGACCCCAGCTCCGCCAGCTGCCCTCTGCATCCGTCCTTTTATCCGGGTAACCCCTGAATCGAAACGTTTCTTCTCCGTCATTGTGAATCTGTCTGCTTCAGGGCCTATTTCACACTGGCTAAAAGATACAGGAATTTATTTTGTTCCTTAAATGTATTTCTCTCAGAAGAGATTTATGTCAGTGTGGAGAAGGTCTATGGACCTGCAATGAAAGAACCAGATGCATTCTTACAGTAAGCCACTCTGAACCTCGAGAAAGCAATCTTCTTTTTGTCTGGATCTCTGTTAAATTTAGTTTATCCATTTAAAAGAAATGTATTGTACACATACAGCCCAAGAAACATCCTGTTTGCATTAAAATCTGCCTGTGATTGAATGAATGGAAATTTTCCCTCTGGTGGACAAATTCAGCAGAGCGGGCTGAATGTAGGTTTGATATATGTACTATAACAGAGGGTGGGGTCTCTGGATGGATAAATCCGTAAAGGAAGTACTTTTTTCATTTCCACTTTACTCAGTCTGGAATGAATTAATAATGTACTGAGGTACAGAGTATAAAAAGACAAAAATGACATTCTGTTCCACTTAATCTGAGGCATTACAACATGAAGAATTACGGTTTCTGACAGTGAGCTTGGGAGCTGCGAGCGCACCCACCGGGCTGAGCAGGACGTCCCGGCCGTGGTCCGGTCCACATGCAGCCATGCATGCGTGTAACCGTGCATGCATGTAGCCCTGGCTGTGCGGAGGACAAATTACAGAATGAACTCGAGTTCATACATTGCCCCTGGCCAAACAAAAGGTGATATCCTCGCAGTCGCCGTTGTTGTGTCTTGGCTGTGAAATTATTCGGTTCCCATCATGTGGGAACGTAATGCCCAGTGGGGGTGGGGGTAAGGGGGGCATTTTGGGAGGGATCAGAGGAGAGTGAGGGGGGAGGTTTCGCTCGGAGTGAGCGCATTTCCTAAAGAATGTTGAACGCAGACCCGCTCAGTCCTCCAGAGACGGCCACCGCCACAGAGAAACGGGATCCCCAAGCCAGGAATTGGGGGGGGGGGCTTGCGATTCCCTTCTATCGACCCTGTGCAACTTCAAAGAGGTCCTGGAAGCCATTAAAATGGACAGACCCGCCAGAAAATAAACTATGCACCATTCCTGTAGAAGATGCAGAGGACTGTGGGGGGGGGGGGGGGGGGGGGGGGGGGGGGGGGGGGGGGGGGGGGGGGGGGGGGGGGGGGGG
>JAODLD010000109.1:695401-710718 GCA_026781065.1 Mormyrops boulengeri
TATATATAGTGAAAAAAATGAATAGTAGTGGTTACTAGTAATGGAAATACACAAAACGTAAAATATACAAATATGTACCCCAGACCCCAGCCCCGGGCTCTCAGGAGACACCGCGCGGTCACTGACACGGCACCGTTTCATCATGGAAAAACATCGGCCACAATGTTCAGCCGGCTTGGAGATGTCAGGGCATGTGCGTGCATGTGTGCGCCAAAATGCATTATTTCCTTCCACGGTAATGAAAACATGAAATACCTGCAGAGGATGTTATATATCCAAGCACATCTGTCAAAACAGGCACCGCGTCTAGCCGCTCCCCTTCTTCCGGTCTCCCACTTAGCATAGGCCCACTTTTGGCTGAGAAACTTTAAGATAACAATAGAAAACTTATTTCACCTGCATGTTTGTTTTGTGTTGTTTCATCACAATGGTTTCCAGATGCACAGGACTGTGCTTCTGAAAAAAGGCCAGTTAGTGAAAGTTTTTCAGATGTGTGCTGATAGTGACCTCTGGTGGAAGAAAGCTGTACTGCACCCAGTGGCAGAGTAAGGGGGCAGAGTAGGGGACCAGCGTGGCGATGCAGTGGTTAGCACTGTTGTCTCCCAATTGTGTGTGTGGAGTATGTTCTCCCTGTATTCTTGTGGGATTTCCTGTAGTTTCCCCCCACACCCCAACATTCTTTCTTGCTGCTTCCTGCAGACCAAAGTGCTTATGAAACAATGGCAGATTAATAAGGACCTGTGCCAATCTCCCGGCCCTAAACATTGACTGTTTTAGGGACAGTGACATAGCTCAGGCTTTCGTCACTAACATGCATGGGCGTCGCCGCCATTAAATCTGAGGGAGATGTGTCCCCGTCGTATTTCATAATTATTCCTTTGGACCCCCCCACATTAACATAAAATATTAGTTCACTGCCAGTGTGTCCCCCCCACATTCAAAATGCTTCTGACGCCCCTGTTAACACGTCACTTTGGACAAAAGCATCTGATTAACAGAATTTGGGGTCCAGTGGATCCATCAGAACTAGACTAGACACGTGAGCTGTTTCAGATTCAGGGAATAATGACATTGGGCTTCTGCTCCCCTTCTGGTTTGCTGGCTCACCTCAGAGTCCGATGTCCTGCTCTCAGTTATGAGGGGCTGTGTAGGGCTCAACTGATGTGTGTGATCAGAAACTTACTGGTTCAAATCCTGGGGCCAGCAGAGTGATTTCACAGTGGGGTCGCTGAGCGAGGCCCTTAATCCCTAAATGCACCTGGGATTGTCTGACCCTGCCTTCTCAAAAATGTATGTCATTTTGGTTAGAAACGTCTGCTAAATAAATAAAATGGAAATAAATCGGGACATAAACAGGGTGGATGGACTCCATAATGCATGTGTAAAGCTGGTTAGCAGGAAACTTATTTTCTGGAAAAGGATCAAAGTCACGGCATTATTTTGCAGGATAAATTTCGATGTGAGCTATTTTGCCATGATACGCAGCTCATTACTTACTTCCTCTGCACCAAACCTCCGCATCACCCATGACTCTCTTGAAATGTCATAGCAAAGAACTACCGTACCCCACAGAAGAGTCATTTCCCATCATGCCATGGGCCCTGTCAGATTAGACTTTTATTGTAATTTAAAAAGTACTTAAAATCCACTCACCGTGACACTCTCCCTCTCTCTGCTAAGTACCTTCTCCCAGTGACACAACACCGTCATTGTCAAGGTAGGGTGAAAGGCCAGAGCAAAGTGCCAACTGTGTGGAGTGGGAACTCGATTGGGTGACTCGGTGAACTTCAGGGAACTCGACTGAGATGGGGTATGGAGTATGAGGCTGGAATTGTGCCAACTTTAAAGAACTAACAAATGAAATAAGGGTTGGAATGTTTATTCTCTAATATCTTTCTTCTTTCTAAAAAAATTTAATTCTTGGAGAATTCAGCCCAACGTGGTTTGGGGGACGTACATCTCAGTGTTGATTTTGAATTAATGAAAGATCTACAACGGAATTTAAACTGGAGAAATGAAATAAGTGACATTTGGTGAGCCCTCCATCTTTCATTATTGTGTACCACAGTTGGAAGGTCAAAGAGGAGATATATGAACATCAAATACGATGGGAGCAGATGTTGGAGTGTGTATAACTATAATCTGACTCCTCCACACCTGAGCTCACCGGTCCCGCCCCCTAGAAAAAGGACACTGACAATGTAATCTCTCTCCCCCTCTTTCTACCTTCCTTCTCATGTGACTCTGATTCCAAAGATGCGGTTGATTTTCAGTCCCATGAACAGGTCAGGGGGATGAGGTCGGGATATAGGGCTTCAGGGACTCCCTGACTTAATTAACATCCTGCCCAATTACCGGCAGCATTCTTCCCTCTACACCATCTCTCACTCGACTTTGATCGCGGCTCATGTTTCAGCCCAGCCTCCTGTCCACTCCCCACTCACGTGGGAAACGAGATTGGGCGGATGAATGGAGTTTCACTTTTCCTCTGTCTGTTTCATTAGTTACCTCTGCATCTCCGCCCCTCTATCTCTCTAACGTTTCACCCATTCCGGGATATATTGCGGCGAGAGGCACAGAAGTTCTGTTTCTTTTTCTGTGCTAATCTTTAAAATCAGACAGTGCAGGCAGCAGGGCGGCAGGGAGCCAGAGCAGCGGGGAGTGGAGGCGAAAGCTGGATACTGACAGCTGATGACCCTGGCAAGCAGCACTCAGGCCTGGTAGGAAATACAAAGTGACTCAGTCAGATCTGTTAGGTAATCATCATTAGCTGGGAGTTTCCATTTAATGGTTTTCCTCCTGGGTGGCATGGCGGTGCAGTGGTTAGCACTGTTGCCTCACACCTCCGGGACCTGGGCTTGAGTCTCCACCAGGATTCCATGTGTGTGGAATTTGTATGTTCTCCCTGTGTCATTGTGGGGTTTTCCTCCAGGTACTCCAGTTTCCCCTCACAGTCCAAAAACATGCTGAGTTTAATTGGAGTTACAAAATTCCCCGTAGGTGTGCATGTATGAATGTGCCCTGCGATGGGTTGGTGCCCTATGCTGGGTCATTCCCTGCCTTAGGCCCTTAGCCTCTGGGTTATGTTCCAGGCCCCCTGTGACCCTGAATAGTTGATGGATGGATGCGTTTTCCCCATTGGAGTGTGTATCTTGCTACCACTATTCCACCCACACCGCAGGCACAGCAAGCCACCTCCCATGGCTGCGGTCAGCAGGTAGTTTAGCACCGATTATCTGCAGAGGAATGCCTCAGTGCACATTACGCTGAGACGTGCGTTTCTGTGATACGCAAGCAAACATCGCGTACATCACAGCGTTTAACCAGTCACTGGATATCTAACATGCACTGTAATGTAGATGACAGAAACCACATAACTTTAATTTTTACCTTTGAGTGACCATGATGAATATCCTGAAAATAGCACCTTAACATTACAAGCAATTATTAAAAAAACAATTATAAAACAGCAGAGAAAGCAAGGAGCTCTTTTTTGTACCATGTTTTATTGGAAAAACAAATCAAATTAAACAAAAAGCTGTTATACAGCCTCAAGCCATCCAGAGAAACTCCTCCTCACTGCAAGAGAAGTCATGTACAATGACATCATCACTGTGCACCATCACCGGCACTTCGGCAAGGCGATATAAGCTAACACAGTGGGGTGCTGCCGTCCCTGACTCGGTACAGCAAAAAGAGGATTTCCAGCACAACTTCGATTATCTCAGACGACCAGAAGCAGAGAGATGAGTCAAGTCCTTTAACTAAACAGAGCCAAGTGTGTATAAACCGTAATACAAACACATAATATGGGATGTAAGATGCTCCTTCAAGAAAATGAAGTTAACTTGGGGACAGTGTGCCAGTATAAATATAAACATTTTCCTAAAAATATTTACTGGGACAGTAATTTAGCTTTTCCTCTTCATTTTACTCAATTTACCTTGTCTACACACTTGCAAGATCGCATATGTTCAGTCAAGTTCCCATATAGCAAGGATCAAAGGATCATTCTGTGATCAAAGGTTTTAATCGGACTGGAGGGGAGCTGTTCAATAATGGGAATATGTGAAGCAAAACTTGTATAATGAAGGATGGGGGGGGATTCCCACTGGAAGTGGCACTACAGACCTGTGCTGCGTCCTTCCCAAACAAGATGCTAAGATGCTGGATTGGTCTGAAGAGGGTCTTTGTCATTTTAGTCTGGGGAGCTTCCCCTGAATCTCAGTCTGGGGCGGGAGCTCAGCTCATCAGCCATTCTGGACATCTTAGAACACAGCAGTGACCAAGCGGGAGACGATCCGATTCCCCCCTTTCAAGGAATAACATCCCGTTACTTTGTTGCCGATGTGCCTCCTAGCAAACGGTTGGCCACTTTTTTTTCAGTACGCTGTATGCTGGGGGAAGGAAGGGGAAGGAGGGAGAGAGAGCGAGTGAGAGAGAGAGCAAGACAGAAAGAGAGAGAGAGTGGGGGGGGAGGGAGGGGGGAGAGAGAGAGAGAGAGAGAGAGAGAGCACTAGAGGGGAATTCAGAACTTCCTGGTGTTTGTTCGACACCTCCACACGGGCATCTGCTCGCAGGAGCCAAGCTGAGTTGAAGTTGGATGCTTTCAGCCACTTTCTAGCAAAAGGGTCACAAAAAAAGCAACAACAACGACAACAAAAAATATATTAAAAAAAATTTAAAAAAGAGGGAGGAAATATCGAAAGCCTAGATATTGCAGAGTCCACCAGTCTGTTCCTGATACACTTCAATGACATCCTCATCCTCCATTCCCAGCTGAAAGCAAAGACAAAGAGTTGGTTACGAACATCATATTCGCTTAATATTCTTATTTTGATATAAAACTAGAGAAAAAAATTATTACAAAATTTCAAATGAATTGGCAGGTTGAGATAAGACTAGGCACCTCCTTTGGGGTTTGGTTGTCTGCAATTCTCTGTCCTTCGAATAAAAACCTTAGAGAATTCATGGGAACACCCTAGAAAGAAAACAAAATTATATTCAGATGAGTGATGAATTCTGGGCTAACTGGGAGTAATGGTGAAAAGGACCCTGGTCACGTTTACCTGTCTCTGGCTGTATGATTCCTTTAACTTCTTCAGGTGTGTCGTCATCTTCACCTTGAAGTGAATTTCGCTGTTATCCTGAGGAATGGAAGAAAAAGCGAACACAGGGTCACATGTGAACGAGCCCTGATCACTCTCTGTTCCTGTCAGACCAACTCACACCTTCATACTGAAGCAGAATGTTATCCTTACATTCAGTCTGTGCTCCGCCCCCTTGCCCCACCCCCATCTTACCTGACCAATCACCTTCAGCTTGATGTACTCCCCATCCTTTCTGTCCCCTGCATCCTGGCTTGATGGTTTTGTCTCCTGCGATGATAAAGAGTTATTCGCATGAGGAAGCATCACACATCAAAGGGTGTGCTTTCAGAACCATGGTCACCACTCCTCAGACCCGCATATGCACTGTACTGCCAGAACACCCTGCAAAGCTCACAAGGAACTTCCAGTTTTGCTATTATCTACTATGTAAAAGGCTTTGAAGCCTACAGCGTCTACAGTATGATCCAAACAACATAACACTCAATTTCCTACTTAGTCATACACAAACACTTACTGCAGCTTAACTGATGTTCCACGCATAACCATCTAAGCACCCTGTGGTGGCATGTGTGGGGGTAATCCATATTGCCTCATCATACCAGCATAAAATTAAAATGGAGAAGACTAGCATACACAGGTCCTCTTACATTTCTTCTGGACCTATTTATGTAAAGAATCAAAATAATCACACGTTTACAATGACACATTATGAATGTGAAAGCTGGTGAACGTTATTTAATCAGGCGTTTCCGTAGCTCCACCATCACCTCACCCCTGCTGCCTCCAAACGGGAGATCCGGCCTGTTTGCGCCTCCTGTCTGCATCTCCAGTTTGGACACGGAGGTACCCGTCCTAATCTCTGTTTCGCACCTTTTAAAATGCTATAACATCTCAATCTATCTAATTCCATCCAAATCTATTAAATCTGCGGTTTCACTTATATTTTGATATTCACGAATACACGTCATCTAGTATACCTGAAACGGGAAATAGGACAGGGGAAAAACACCCGCATCTGAGAATGAAGTCTTTGCACGCACGACCATCTACCTTGTATTTTTCCAAGTATGCCATCTACAGGCCTCCTTAGTACATCCCACGTCCAACAAAACTGGGGGTAAAATTAACGATGCTTGCGTTTCTTTAAGCATGCACAAACGCATGGAGGGCATTCCCAGCCACTTTAACGGTACATAACAACATGAACGCAGATGTGCTCATCAACGTGCTGTGCAGAAAACTGCACATCAGATGCTGTGCCGGAGCAAGCCGGGCTTCTTAAACTTCCGAACAGTGCTAAACAGAAAAGCACCGCTTCCATGTGCATTTGTCTTCTAGACAAGATAAAGATCAGTAGAGTGATACTCCATCGACACAGACCCCGCTACGGACTAACCAGACAGGATGTGTATCAGCAGCCACCCAGAACCGGGCAGCCAGTCTGAGGAATAACACGGCACATGACAGGGGTGTACCGATATTTCGCCAACCAGCAGTGATTAATAGAGTGCAAACTAGTACAAAGCAGAAAGCGCCATTACCACTTAGCACTCCAAACATGCTCCGGATTTCACAAACACAAACAGCGAGCCAGACTGGCAAGTGCAATCTCGACTCGGCCTCGATCCCGAAGCCCCTCAGCTATCGTTTCCTGACCGTTTTGAAGCAGGTCACACTTACCGTATCTGACATGGTATTTAGTTTGGAGGTAAAACGTTTCGAATCACTTTTGTTTCAATATAGATGTATTGTGTATTCTTTCTGAGTCTGCACTAAGCAAAAACAGGCTCTGACCTCACTGGTATGGGGCGGGACTTCCGGAGTCTGACGTTACCGCATTGGCCAGCTTGCTCGCTATAGGCAGAAAAAAATAAAAGAGTGGAACGAACCTCTAACCAATCAAAGGTACGATGTGCTCTGACGAGGCGTGACGACGCTTGACTGACTGCTGTAGTTCACATAGGATAGACTGATAGAGGTTTTGGGTTGTTGGTTAAAAGCTCAGGTAGATAAAAATCTTTTTGACAGAATGCGAAAGAGGTACAATAGTCAGAAATCGGTTAGCAGTAATCACGGTAAATGTTAAAAGTGGAGCATCACATTATTGCATAGTAAGAGAAAAGATCAATGTATTCAGATCGTGGGCTTCAAAATATTTCAGCATCCTTTGGTTGTATCTCCGTCCGTCGGCAACAGTTTGACTTAAATTTTACGTGACTCATGGCTGTTCGTTAGATTTTACTGGTTTTGAAAAGAAAAGTGAATTATTTTAATTGATAATGTTATGATATTTATTATAATGCTCGTTCGTAATAACATGTGATTCTTTTAATAATATTAAAGTTACACAAAAAAGGACAGATAAATAGATAGGTGGTCCTCTTGACGTTTCCATTGGAGAAATCAGACCAAGTTACATTATTCCAGTTAAAGTCTTGCCAGGGGTATAATCTATAATCATATCCGCAAAGGGCCACTGTGTATACAGGATTTTTGGATAACCTTTAGGTCAGCTGTCCAAACCCAGGTGTGAGGTCTCTTTAGTAAATCAGTCTTCTAATTAGCAATCTAACTAGGGATATTCTAACTTTCTGAATAAGACTGGCCAGCCCTGCACTGCCCCTTTGTTTGACCCTACCAAGATGGCGAATTCTTGCGGCTACAGGACCCCAAGGCCACATTCAGGAGAGGCACATTATTGCCTGTATATGGCACGAATACACATTGATACGCAAAAGTAGAAAAATGATTCAGATCTGATGGATCACTGTTAAATAAAACACAAAATGATGACTGTTTAAAATGTTGGTGCTGTTTGAGACAGCAGCCGACTTTGCAATTTTTGAGGTGAGTAGTTTTATTGATAGTCAAAAACTACCAAAAACAATGCTAACTCAATAATTTGGGTCTAGGTATATAATAGTAAAGAAACAGTTTGACTAATTAAACGTTGTTATTATCATATGAGGATTGCTGTATGGTTTAATGGCAGTGCCTATTAAGAGCTTAATATAGGAAGGTCTATTATCTCCCCTGTCGGACCTTTTGCGAGTACATGCATTTGTGTATTGCAAATGAGATGTAATGTAACACCAGAAAATGTTTTCCAAGCAATTTCTGCAGTATTGTGGCAATTCATATTACAAACAAGTTCCTTTGAGTAATCGAAATGTGAGACGGAGTATGTAAGGGCAGTTACTTGGTAGTGCTTTAATCTAAAGTGCACCGTGAGGAATTTTATTTCCTCTCAGGTTCTGGATGACATCTACAGCAGGTTGACAATCTGTGGATGGAGTTTGAAATGCTAGAAAAGCCACTAAAATACAAGTCCAATCTCATGTGCCTGTTTCACCTGATCCTCTAAACTTAATTGATCTCTATGGGGAGAATGTCTTTATGCCTCCCTCAACTTGCTCTTTGTAGAGTAAGCTGTCTGTGAAGGGCAGCCACCTGTTGGGGCGCCCAGGGAGCAGGCGGTTAAGGGTCTCGCTCGAGGACCTGCAGACGTGTTAAGGCTGGGTTTGAACTGGTGACCTTCTAACTACAGGCACACAGGCTTAGCCCACTGAGCCACACACTGCCCCACGTTGCCAAAACTTGTATTCTAACCAATGTGCATGTCTGTTTCAGCATTGGTAGGTACCAAATCAGCCCCCAATCCCCCACCCCCTTAAACACACACACTTCAAAATGGCCTGAATGATCCTATTAATAAATATAAAAATGGACAATAACAAATATATCAAAGTCAAAGTGCAAGAATTAAAGAAAATAGGCTAAAGATTCAATAATAAATTATATGTGAAAAGAAATCGGGGCTTTTACATAACAAAATCGTGATAAATTAGCAATATGATTTGTTGCCAGCAAAGTGAATGTTGAATATAAAAATGAATAGATGGCCACTGTGTGCCTAGCAATGTGTTATTGCAAAGATTAACCACTAAAACCATGCCATGTGTAATGACTGTACGAAACTTTCCAACTTCTGAAATTCTCACATTGTGCACTTATGAGCATAATAAACCATTCAAACGATACTGGTAATCACTCTTCTCCCGAGAAGCTGCACGCTAGGATAGGTCTCAAAACTTCCGTTATCTCCTTTGTTACCTTTAATTAAAGAGGATGGCAAAGACCTGGTGAGACAGACGATGGAAAGGAAACACTATTGGCTTGTGCGATTGGTTTCGCACATCAAATGTCAGCACAATTAAAGATTTTGCCTTATTTCTACTCTGAGGATGTTAATGTAAAAAAAGTTTGGAGATTACTAAAAATATTGGTATTGATAATACAGAACTCTCACGATATTGATAGGGACATGTCCCCACACCCAAATCTACGCCCTTGTGCATATCTGATGTACTTGTTCATACCTGCATTGTCTAAGAATGTAACTAAATGTAATCCAACCAGACTGATTATGACCTGAGATGTTAAATGATAGTTAGAAGTTGGAAATAACATATACACTACACAATGGGCGCAGAACGATGTTTGTTTGTTTGTTCATTCGTTTGTTCCACTGAACAGCAGTATGAATGTGCAACCTAAGAGATTTTAATGCATTTTGAAAAAAAGTCTGACTTTTACCTTTGACTTTCATGTAATAAATATATCTGATTCTTTTGAGAAGGTGAAAATTTACCTAGTTTTATTCAGCGTGAAACGCTGCAAAGTTCCAGGACATGACAGAAGCTTTAGCTGGTCGCAGCAAACGACACAGCATTTTGGTAATATCATAATGGCATTTCTTTGGTAATATCATAACCTCCCGGCTTCCCTTCCCCTTGCTGTTTCATAGCTGCCTCTGTACTCGTGGGGGGAAGCTTGGGAAGAGTCTCTAGAAGGTTCTGAAAGAAAAACACATTCTTACGGAAGAGCATGAAGCGCTCGCCGTCAGCGATGCCAAGCTTGGGGGAGTCATCAGAGTGGGTGATCACTGCGTGGGCTGCGTTTCCTTTTATATGCAGTGTTGTCGCCGCCTTTACATCCGCTAAAGCGTTGCATGCATGATAAGAGCCTGATCTGGCTCATTTGGGGACATAAAGAAGCAGTTTTTCAAATAATGTTTAAAAAAAAACCTGGCACTTGCATTTTTGCTCTTTTTGGAAGCATTTTAATTTTTGTTAAAGGCAATGGAAAGATGTGGGGTTTCGTCCACCTCCTGAATGTCAGATATCATTGCTCATTCACAGGTGGTTGTGTACCTGTATCTCTCATCTTATTCTGAAATACTTTTCCGTCCCTTACGGGACAAGTTTAACCTGAACTACTTTCATGGTCCGGCTGTGGCTGAGCTGTTAAGAGGAATTAGGAGTCTGATGGAGGCTCTGAGCACAGGGGCCCCCCCAGTGGGAGGCAGCCACTGTGTCATTAGGCCTGACTCACAGGTGAGACGCACCTCTGGGACCATGGTTCACACATCCTCTGCTTTGTGTTGCATCTGCAGTACTAGAAGTGCCAGTAATACTCATTGCAACACATTTATACCAAAAGACATATAACGTATATAACTGGTGACATGTTTAGGGCGTCTTCTGTAGCTACAATGGAAAATTACTTATTTTTTTATTTATTTGCAGCCTTTCTCGATACAAGCTCAAGTTCAGCCCTGACAAAGTGCACATCATGATTGTTCAAGCCATGTGTGAGTACTGCCAAAGACAGATCTGAGGGCGGCCGCCTTTGTTAAAGGGGTCAGGGCAATAAACAACTGATGACCAGTTTGGGAGGGTTAGGGTTAGCAGTGCTATAGACTGATGCTGAAAATGAAGTACATTGAATATATCGGAGTGTCTGTATTTTATATGTTTGTCTGTTTGATTTCCTGAATATAGCCTTTTGGCCATTGTGCATATTTTTGCTCATTTAATTAGAGCTCTGTCTAATGTGAGGATGGATGGATGGAAGTCTGGTGGATCGACCATTTCCTCCTGCCCCGTTTAGTTGTACTCTTGTAATGCAGCATACACATTTGCTTGCATCTGTGAGTCACATGTAATGCACGATTTCAAATGTTTTTCTTCATAGCTTTTGAAAGTAAGCATGCCAGTTTGCCAGTTGGAGTTGAATTCCTTGGAATGGTATGGTTGGCGTTCCCCAGAGTTAGGAAAAATCATCACAGACAACTTGGCCTACAGCAAGAGCATACGGGAGATCGCTATAATCACAGATGCGACTGTTTGTTCTTTTTGAAGTACTCATATTTAATATTCATCTTTTTAATGGTTCTGTGGGGGGGGGTGCTGCTAAGCTTTGCTGCAACAAATATTAGAGATATTTTAATAGAAAAAAGATTCAGGAAGAATAATCCGTATTTGAACAACAGGTTAACAACCAAAATTCATGTGCGGTTCATATTCTGCCGGGGCATGACACCTGTACAGCTTTTTTAGCGAGTAACACACATGCATAACACACAAGTGAATAAACAGGAAGGTAGCAGTGGAAGGACAGGGCAGCTGCAGAAGGGACTTGATCTTGTAAACACAGTAACTCTGAAAGAATTTAATGGATCTTGTTTTTAATGGAACTTCCCTTTATCATTTCATAGGTGAACCTGTTTTATTCTGAAACAATACATACCAAAACTAAACTAACGTGGGTGCTAACTGGAACTACCCGGTATTAGCTAGGTGTACATGAAGTGACCACCATATGTATATCTCACTGCTGTTGTTCTCTGATATAATTTCAGAGTTTCCCTGAATTTCATTCGTTTCTTACAGTTGGAAAAAAGAAAAACATCAAGAAGGAGAAAAAATGACAGAAGCAAGTGAATGAGGAAGGTTTAATCTGCATTTAGTTTTTCTCCATTAGCAATATGGAGTTTGGAGACTTCTGAGTACAGAAATAGCTGTGCTGTTAGGTCCAGTCACTTGCACATTCCTAATTAGTCAAATGTATATTTTCTTTACCATTAATCATTTCCCAGTTTAAAAAAGAACTTTTTTGACAGGCCCGTATTTGGTATATTTTTAAAGCAAATGAAAGTTATATGGAGGTATTAATGAATCATGTTTCGACGATATGAAAGAAGGGTGTCCTGATACATAAAGCTCTCTTTGTTTCACTTGATCTATTTTGTGTCTGTTCTCTGTGTTGTTGAACTCGTTTATACTTGTGAAATGTGAAAAGAGCAGTGTGACAATTAGGAGTCAGTAGTGTTGGAGAGGACAAATCCCAGCCCCAGCTGAAATCTTCCGCCAGTGCAGCTTGAGTTTTTTGACCTGTGGTTGGACCCTCCAGTGGTTCAGAGTCCTGCCTGTGTCTACGACGGAAAGCTTCTAATTAAAGTCAGAGGTGTGATTAGGGGAGTGGTACAAAAATATTATCCCAGTGAAAATTCAGTTTGCCTTGCCTCCCACTTCACTGAACAACTGACTTGTAAGTCACTTTCCATAATGGTCTTAGTGGAAACCAGGCAAGTCATCTGCTTCTAAGCAGTTTTTAGATAATGAGATTCAGCTGAATCTTCTGGGACCAGCTCAGTCTGTGTATGCGGTGGGTCACCTGTAGATTTTTTTGCACATTCATTTTATTTTGTATTATTGTCATACTTCCAGTGTTTTGCCTTCCATTCTTATCCCAATTTAGAGTAAAGTCACACTGTCAGATACTTTATTCCACTTTGACTGTTGAAATATGTCATATGAGAAGACTGTGATGTACACCCATCACAGTCAGCGACAATGTTACCCCCCTGAAACAATGTATCTGTTTTGGTCACAAACAGTGGCAACATTAAATAAATGTGATCCTTATTTAGAGGATGCCTGCTCTACCTGCTAGTTAACTTGACCAGTTACTTGGTCCTAAGCTGACCAGTTTCTTCACCGCAGACAATGAGACACCTGACGAGGCTGCAGCGAGGCTAAGTGACTGGGACCCCCCCAGACCGTCAAACATCAGATTGTTGGATAGATGAAGTGATGACTATCTTTGGGTTTTTAAAGATTTGTTTAGTGCTGCAATGTAGGATTCAAAAGGTTTTTGACATTTGTACAAGTACTGAGTACAAAGAGATGCTTACTTGTGTGTTTCCTGAAGACTGGATAATTCAACACAGGTTAAAAACTAAAAAGACACAGGATAAACATTTAGTGACAGGACGTAGGACAAATTATCAGGGGTGTAACCACGGGCGTCGCCGCCATTAAATCTGAGGGGGACGTGTTTCCCTCACATTTTATAATTATTCGTTTGGACCCCCCCCCCACATTTAACATAAAATATTAGTTCACAGCCAGTGTGCCCCCCCACACATTCAAAATGCTTATGACGTCCCTGGGTGTGACTACAGATGAGAATCGATTCACATTGACAGTTTACGTGCAGTGCACGTCGGCGTCCTCCATATTCGGAAACGCGTTTTACTCCTCGGCTACCGTTTGCTCTTTATGGCGTATCGGTCAATTTGAGATTCGGAAAGGAATATCTATAGAAACTGTCGAACGAAGACATTAATTTTGTATACCACTAGCTGCCTTACTTGCGAACGACTGTATAACAACGTCTAATGTGTTTTTTCCGGTAGTCCGAGTGACGATCGATTAGACGCACATGGTTCTAGTGGCGCACATGTTTCTAGCAGCGCTAGTGATCGGCGTGTTTACGTCCTACGCGGGTAGACCCTAATTTTTTCCAAGGACCAAAAATCAAAATAATTCATAGAATAGCAGCTTTAAATTAAAGGCAAAATGTCTCAGCTACAAGCGAGATTCTTCACAGAAAATGAAAAGTAAGTCGATTCGACCACCCCGTTGACTTCGGCTCGGCGCGTTCATAGTTACTGTTAGTCTAACAGAAGTATCTGCTTCATAAATGAGGTACCTAGTGTAACTACGCGTACATGTATCCCATTTATTGGCTTTTTATCGAATTGAATGTCGCACTGGAGGTAGTCTGGGATTCACGCCGCCATGCGGTTCAGTTCATCGGCGTCCCAGTTGCCCATGGCCTGTGGTCGTATGATGCGATGCATTGGCGTCTTGTTCAGGATTGATCCAGCCTTGTGCCCTTGGATGGGCTCCAGGTCTCGTCGCTCCCTAACCAGTATACGATTGATGGATAGATGGCTGATTCTTTAGCCCAGAAGGTGCATTTTGGATCACGCTGAAGGCGTGCACCGTCCTCACGTTATCACCATTTTCACTACTGCAGGTATAAAATCGATGACGTCCCCTTCTCCATCCCAGCTTCATCGGAGGTGAAGGATCTTGGTGACATCATTAACAAGCTGCTCGAAGCGAAAAGCGGTAAGGCCGTGGTACGCTGGTCAGGCATAAGCCATTGCCTCCCGCTGCCAGCCTTGGGTTCAGATCCAGCGCACTGTGTGTGGGGGGTTAAACTTTGCTTTCTTCCTGTTTATTCCAGCGGCCCACAGCCATGTTGACTTTGACTTCTTGGTCAGAGGACAGTTCCTTCGCATGCCGTTGGTTGACCACATGGAAGCCGAGGGCATCACAACGGTAAGGATAGTTGCTGGGGCAGCCAGGCACACTGGCATATTGGCACAAGGCTCAGTCAGGGAGGCGATGTTTACCCCCATTCAGACCATGTGATTGCCTGGAGCCCCCTGTTGGCCACAAACAGTCACTACATTATTAAATAAACAGTTCCTTATTCAAGAGATACGATCAGGTACGATCTAATGACTCTTCTTGCTGTTCATTCATTTGTTTGTTTGTTTGTTGGTTAATTGATTAAAACATCTGAGGGGGATGGGTTTTTTTTGCCCCTGCCAAACATAAAAAAATGAATAGGTACCACGTTGAGTCAGGGCTGCGCTATGTGTGCTTCACCTGCGTTGCCTTTGCCTCCAGGAAGAGGTGGTGGAGATTGAATATGTGCAGAGATTCACGGCACCTGAGCCCGAAGAGTGCATCATGCACGACGACTGGATCAGCTCCGTGGAGGCCGACATGGAGTGGTAAGTGACTGCATCTCTGTGGAGCTGCTTCCCACAAGATTTTGGAGTGTGTCTCTGGGAATTTTTGCCCATTCATCCAGAAGAGCATTTGTGAGGTCAGGCACTGATGTTCAGGGTTCCCGCGGGGTCTTAAAAAGTCTAAAATTCATAAAGTTAAATTTAAGGCCTTAAAATGTCTTAAAAACGCCCAAGTTTTCATCCTAGGTCTTAAATTTAATTTATCCAAGTCTTAAAATTCTTACCTCCGTTCATTCCCAAGAAGCGTTGTC
>JAODLD010000109.1:726204-738811 GCA_026781065.1 Mormyrops boulengeri
CCTCGTGAGTTTGGTGTGTGTGTGTGTGGGGGGGGGGGGGTGGGGTTGGCTTCCTCGTGAGTTTGGTGTGTGTGTGTGTGTGCATGCACGCGGTAAGTAGGATTATCATGCCCTGCTGATCACCAAATTGTCTAACTTACTTCCCATTGGTTATTTTGCTGGTCCCCATAGTGTCCGTGTGGAATAAGCCCACCCATGGTTTGTTTTCTGAAGCGCTGTCGTCAACTCTGTCTGTGTTTGCGTGAAGCTGCCGGAGCCTGAGTCAAACGTGCGGTCTCGTCGGTGCCGGCCGTCCTTGTGTCGCCTTACCCAGGCCGCTGTGATGCCGTGACAGGCAGCTTGCTGCTGTTGCCCACGGTGACCACAGGCCAGGAGGGGAGGGTAATGGGGAAGTGGAATCACTACCTCAAATATTTACATTATCCTTAATGAGCACGAAGGTCAACCCTAAAAAAACTACTATCTCGACTGCCTACAGGGAAAAGGTGGAGGTGAAGCAGGGGCGCTTTCAAAAGTCCCTTTATTATGGGACAAACCCCCCAGCTTGGTGAGGTTGTGGCAGAACCCCTGGCCAGCTGTGCCCATGTTTGGATAAGGCCTCCAGGCTGTCCCTCTCGTGTGAACGGTGCTGCTCTGTCGTTCACAGAGGTCGCCAGACGAATCCGTAGCCACCGCCCCCCCGCTCCCCTCTGCGTGACTGCATCTTTTCAAATGCCTTCCACCCCCCAGGCTGGCTTTCAGGCTTCTGTCATTGCCCCCAGGTGGCCTATATGTTTTGCACCACTGGGTGGTGCATGTGAGCCCTTTTATCTGGCCCATTACTATTTTGTGGGTTTAAAAATATGACATGCAGTTACACTCAACAATGGTGAGCAAAGCTACTTAAATAGTCCATAATTTGTGGGAAAGATCTGTATGTGTATTGACTGGCCTGCCCCCATGCTAACTCCTAGCTTAAGGTCTGTTGACCGGGATTTGCAATCCGACCCAGATGCCATCGACCACTCTGTTGAAGAAATGCAGAATGCCTTAGGATCGACACCCCGGGCCTGGACTTGGGGCGAGCTTGGCCACCTTCAAATATGTGGGCTTCTGCAGCTGTTCTGATACTTAGGTTTCAGTGTAAAAAAACACAAAACTGATGAATGAGTTTGACTTACGGGGAATGAATCTGCCAGGCTTTGTGTGTGTGCACTGTAATGATTTTGCAGGATACTCTGAAACACATCGTCATGGCAACCCTCCTTGGCTAGCTGGGTATATGGCGAGATAACTTTGCACTGGAATGTGCTGAGATCATGAGACTTTCCATAATGGGACAATATAAGAAGCACTATTATTTCCTGTTGTCTGTGTATTATACAGAAACACAGTTTTGCCAAAAGGGGGACAAAAACAGTAAAGCTAGATTATGTAGCGGAACGTAATGCACTTAATTCTGATTTCAAAGATATTTGGAGAGCAAATTATAATTAGTGATCAGTGACGTTAAATTGCATCCGGCCCTGCAAGGAGTCCTCCAACCTGCATGGAATCTTTGGGGGATGGTGGTGGGATTGGCTCTCCAACCACCATAAAACAACTCAACTTCTCGATTAAAACGAGCACGATACTCTTCTGCTCTCCGCAGGAGTAGCTCTGCTGCAGCCGCCCACAGGAAGGCTGCATGCACCATGAAGGGGATGGGGGAAAGCCTTCGGGAGCCCCATCCCTGGAAGAGTCGAAACTGTCGGAGAGCTATTAGGGTCAGGCCTGTTGGGGATCAGGGCTGGTGTGGTGCTGAGGTGTCACCTGCTGCATGGCAGCACTCGGGTCCCATTTTGAGGCGACCCATCTGGGTAGGCGCATGGAACTCTCTTGTCTCTCCAGCAAGATGACCATCTCCCTCTGCTGTCGGGGGAGCTTCGTAAACTCAGTGTTTCAGTGGCAGCACTCTCTGAGGTACACAGACCAGGGAGTGGCCAGATCTCTGAAGGTGGGTATACCTACTTTTGGTCTGGTCGGTCTGACGGCTGCCATACTCAGAGAGTAGCTGTTGCTGTAGCGGATCGGCTCCTTCCGATGGTGTCTGATGTCACTCCTTTCAATGAGCGTATCATGAAACTCAGGCTAAGGCACTCCTTGGGTGGTGTTGTATGGCTGTGAGACATGGATGCCATCCAGTGAGCTAAGACGAAGATTGGACTCCTTTGGTACTGTGTCTCTTCAGAGAATCCATTGGGTACCGCTAGCTTGACTTTGTGTCGAATGAGTGGTTGCTAGAGTCGTCCCGAATGAGGCACATTGACGCTCCCTCACAATGCAGGTAGTTACGGCACTACGGCCATGTGGCGCGTTTCCCTGAGGGTGATCCGGCTCGCAGGATCCTCACTGCTGAGGACCCAAGTGGCTGGACCAGGCTAAGGGGACGCCCACATAACACCTGGCTGCGGCAGATGGATGAGCATTTCCGGAGGGTGGGACTGGACCGTGTATCTGCCTGGGGGATTGCTGGCCGGGATCCTGAGGAGTTTTGCTGTGTGGTGGATGCGGCAAAGTGCTGTATCAGCGCATGCTACTCAACCTGACCTGAGTGTCGTTTACGTAATAAGGATGTCACATGTGTGTTTAGTGTTTTTCTAAAATGCTGTACATTAGCCATCGTCTCCAGGACGTGCCCTGCTTGGTGTCCTGTACCTCATGGGACAGGCTGCAAGATCCCTGTGACCTAGACCAGGATGAAGGCTCAGAAGATGGAGGGATGATCAGCAGGCATGCTGAGGTAAGAGATGCTGACATTCACAGCGGATGCTGGCAAGGCTGTTCTGCGTGTTCATAATCTATCAGTCTGGTCCGAAAGTGGATGGGGTACAGGAGGGCATTTAGCCTGATGTGTCTAGCAACACCTCTGACTGTTTAAATGGCAGGCAACTTCAGCTAATTTATGCTGTAACACTCCTCCTCACCATCTCAGCAGAGATGGATGGTGTCAGGTGGGTTGTTGTGCAACACTTAAAAATCCAATCAGGGTTTTGTTTTTAAATGTAAAATGCTTTTATGCCATATGGATACTGACAGGTATGACTTCACAAGTGTGTTTCCCAGGCTTTGAAGTACAGATCCCATCCCGCCACCCGTTTAAAAGACCAGTGTAAAAGTATTACATTTTGAATTGTGTACCTTGAGCGGTATGATGCGTCACTATTTAAATCTTATTACTCCTTGGGCGGTCTGTGAGGCAGTGACCACAAGGGTGACGTTTACAGCAAGTGCAGTTTTACTGATCGTCAGATAGACAGACCTCAGGGAGGAAATGGGGACTGGGAGAAAAGCTCAAATTAAATACAAACATAATAGAGAAAGGAGGGGAAACCGAAATGCAGAACAGTAATAAAATATACGTCTCCTGCAATGACTGACTCAAAGCACTATCTCTGAATGCCTTGGTAAACACCTTCACTCACACCTGCACAGTCCTGATCTTTTAGTCAATTACTTTGATTAGGTCTGTCGACAGGTAAGACTATCTAGAAATGAGGACACACACACACACACACAAAGAAAGGTGTTCTGTCTGAATATGATACATTAACTACTGAAAAGAAGGTACTGATGTTGATATAGTCTCTATATTTGCATTTAATAGAAATGCTGCATTGTTTTGTTACATTCCTGAGGGCAGAACTACGCAAGCAGTCATAAGTTGTAAGAAACAAACAGGGCTTTTTAAATATCCGTTTTGTGTCAGACAGCCGTATATAACTGACTGACGCAATGCAAGGAAAAGTGCTGAAATATTCAAGTAACGTCGTTTCCTTAAAGCACAACATATTAAAATGGTACTAAAAGTGATAACTGATAATGAGGGTGATGGAAAGCGACCAAAAGAAACACACAGGAAGGTTCTGCTTTTTTGGACCAAGCCCTCGACCCTGAAAAGAACAGAGGTGACTTTGACGTGGCGAGGTGTGCGTACAGGCCGGAGTCCTGCAAGCTGACTGAGCGTCTGCTTTCACGAGGTCCACATACTCGCACTGTTAAGGTCATCTCAACTTCAGCTGACAGTTTAAACGAAGGTAGAGGCTTCACTGGGCTTCAACATAAGCACTGTACTCATTCACTGTAGCAGGTCGCCATACCAATAAAGAGGGAGTGGAGTATGAGCCATTCTGGGTAAACCGGGTCTCAGATCAGTGAGGCAGAACGCCTCAGCTATGAACGTGTACACTCATTTCAGACAAATGGGACATCGCTTGCTCGTTCACTGCACCTTAACCTTAGCTACTATAAACACTGAAAAGAACCTCTGAAGACGTGGGGTATTTTACCCAGACAATGTTCCCATGTCAGTTACCTGCGGCTAGTTTGGAATCATCTCTCAGACTAGGCCTGGCATCACTGTGGTTGTGATGGTACTGAGTCTGGCTCCAGTCGGATCTACCTTCTGCTAGATGTACAGCCTGGTCGTCTCAGTGGCCCCGGGCCATCCATCCATCCACATTTTTTATCCAGTTTCACCACCTGCACACTTGTTTCTACTAACTAGTCAGCTAACTATCAGCTACTGAGCTGCTCATGCAGATTGTGGACTGCCTTGCGGGGGTGGCTGAGGACCAACAGATCACTGTGGTGACCAGTTCAGGTGATTACCTGGCCAGAGGCTGCCGTCCAGTGACACACTTTCCTGATTTTTTTCCGCTAACCCTATTTCCATCATGTTTAAACCACAAATAAAAAGCACATAAGATATAAAAACTCCACACATGCGGGAGCTGCCCAGCTGTCCACCCGCACAACCAGAGTCAGGACACACTCTCCTCTGCGCTCCCTTACCAAACGCGCTCACGCACCTCTCTCACTCACATACAACACGTGACTCCTGCGGTGAAGCAGACCAGCTTGGTCACCATAAAGCCGAGTCCTGTCTATGCTCCTCCAGGATTTTTAGAAATCATTTTCTCATCAAAGTGTCTCTAGGCCAAAAAAGAATGAAAAAAACCCATCAAGGACACAAGCGGCGTTTTGAAATCGGGATGGTGCAGCGTGCCTGTTCCTGAGAGCTTTTCTGTGGTCTTGGGGTCTGAAGGGGCCACCTATGCCTCACGGGAATCCAGCTGAAAAGCTGCATAGCAGAAACCTATCAGGCCTTTTCTGTTTTGGAAAGAGGTGGCGGTGGGATGGGGGGGGGGGGACCTCATTCATGAGGGAGACACTGTAGTACACGTGCTTGGTCTGGTGGGGGCAGTGTTCACGTGTGGTGTAGCGCCTCTTAGCCGTCAGGCTCCTCCAAGTGCCATGGAAGGCAGGACTGCTGGCTGGAAGTGCTGGTGCCCCGAGACACACGCTGGTCTGGCTCAGGGCAGAGTGGGGAAGGGCCCACGGAGGGGGGTGGCCCGTGCCCTCCCAAGCCGCCGGAGCCCTTAAAGGTGAGCTCCTGTGTGGGAAGGAGGGGCTTGAGGATGCTGACCAGGCAGAAGGCAGAACCACTCTTGGGGATGAAGTTGACCTTGTTCCTGTCCGGGCATAGGAATTGTGGGATATCGTGCGGCAGCCGGGAGCTGAAATGGGGCGGGGAAGTACTATCATGACATAACGAAACACACCGGCAGTTTACAGCGCACAGCGGCGGGCGCGGGCGCGACTCACGGTGTCTCCTCGAAGGCCCTGACCCTCTCACAGCCCTCCGGCGGCTCCCTCTTGAACATGTAGCTGTTGTTGGGCTTGGGGGACGAGGCATATTTGGGGAGGGGGGAGCTGGGATACGGATCTGTGGGCAGAAGGATCGCCCGTCACATGTGCTGGTCAGAGCATGATCCATAAGCAAACACAAGCAAACCAGGAAATGCACAGCTGCTCCTCAGTTTACAACGGCGTTACTTTCCGATGGACTTATCATAAATGGAATATATCATATGTTGAATATGTATGCGATATAACAGTTAAGTAGTGTCACTGAATAAGGTAATAATTACTGTAACTAAATACCACTAATTAAAAAGTAAATAAATGAATACAAGTTTTAGTTAAATACAGAAAAAACACTGTACGATATGCTGTGAAACACTGTATAGCACGTTTACATTTGCGATCGCTACAGAAATGCGTGGCTGCATGGATACTGGCATCAGCAGAAAGTATGGTATGGTATATCGCTAGCCTGGTAACAGATTAAAATCCAAAGTTTGACTACTGAATGTGCATTGCTATCGCACCATTGTAAAGTCAAAATACCTTAAGTCGAACCATCTGGGTACACATACAAACGGTCCTTAAATACAGTCAATCTTCAATTTAATTACCCATGACAGCCTGCACTTTAAGTTCATGACAATTATAATTTTATATAAATATTATCCAGTTCTGTGGAGGGAGGTCACCTTTCTCTCGCCCGTCATTCAGAAGCTCTTCGCTGGAGCAGGGGCTCTCCGGCCCTGCGTCGCTGGTCACCGTCAGGAAGGTGGGGGACGTGGACTGGGAGCGGCTGCTGTTGTTGCTGTGGTTACCACCTCCTCCGCCAGCTGTGAGGCCACCTCCACCTCCCGAGGGTGTCTGGGTGTCGATGCTGCGGGTGCTGCTGCTGCGGTGTGGCAGGGGCGGGGGGGCGCGGTGGCCATCGGGGACGTCCTGAGGCTGGCAGAGAGCGTGACACAGGTATGCAGGTTACATAGCACCATGTGACATGGAGGAGAAACAGGGGTGGCCACAAAAACCTCTGTATACCAAACCTGATATGGGCCAAAGATAAACGCAGTGAAGTGGGTGTCTGGGGCAGGCTCCGTGACCCTTGATGGCGGGAGGGGCTCTCACCATGAGCTGCTCGTCCCGATCTCCTGGCTCGTGGATGATGATGCGCTCAATCTCCTGGTTCAGCCCCTCCACACTGTTCCGGAAGCGGGACACCGTCGACTTGGAGATGGGGATCGGCACCAGGATACTCTTGGGAATGGGTGCCTGGACAGAGGGGAAAGGGCACAGCAACGGTTCAGACCACGGAGCAGTGGGGATGCACAGGAGCGATTCACCACAATACCACCAGCGGGGAGCCTGGCATTACTCAGCACTGCGTAGATCCAAACAGCATTACTCAGCACTGCGCATACGCAGACCCAAACAGTATTCAGATAAACTTTGGGTCTGACTGTGCGTGTTACACAGCACTGGGTACACGCAGACCCAAGCAGCATTACACAGGACTGCGCACACGCAGACCCGAACAGCGTCACAGGACTGCGCACACGCAGACCCGAACAGCGTTACACAGCTACACACAATCAGACCCAAATGGCGTTACACAGCACTGCGCACATGCAGACCCAAACAGCAGTACACAGCTACACACAGGCTCAGTTTTTAGTTACATAGTGACACAGGTAGCATTACACAGCCACACACTCAGACCCAAACAGTGTTACACAGCTACATACTGACACACACATTGACCCATAAGAGAGCATCACATAGCCCCCCCCACACACACACACACACACACACACACGGTCTGTACTGCTCCCCCTCACCCCGCTGTGCCTCGTGCTGTTACATAACTCAGTTTCCCTGGCAGATCCCTGCTCCCAGCCTGAGATTGGCTGTCTCCTGGAGCCTCACGCAGACGGCCCCAAGAGCCCCGTGTCCAGCCCGCACATGGATGACCCCTCTGGCTGCCACTGCCAGCAGGTGACTGAATCTCCATGCGGCAGAGATGATGTGGTACTGCTAGGAGACAGCAGAGTCCCACACGGAGTCACAAAGCACCTGACGGAAACATCAGCTCCCCCGGATAGCCCAGATGGGGAAGGGAGCAGGAAGGATGAACAAAGCTGTGAAACCTCTATCCTGCTGCACGTCGGGTGCTGATCCGCGGTTTCATTTCAGAGTCCAGCACCACTAACGCAGAGACTCAGGCATAAATGAGCAGCTTTAAGGAAAGCCTCCCCTCACCTTTCCGCAATGCCCGCTTCCAGTCATCCTGAAAAGTCCTTAAATTTTATCCTTCCTTCTCCTTCCTTCTGTCTCTCACTCACTCTCTCCTCCTCTCCTATTTACTCACTCTCTCTCTCTCCCTCCCTCCCTCCCTGACTCACTTTTCCCTGTAACATGACAACCGAACTGGGCACTCAACTCTCAGCTCTGAGAGGCTAACAAAACCCCAGTGGACCCTGCCCCCGCACCCCTTCAGACTCTGCCGACCTGCTCACCCCCCCTTTCCCACGAGCCCATCCAGGACGACTCATCCTCTTGACAGTGCTGGGCAGAGTGTCTGGCAGCCCGGATTCAGCAGGAGGGATTCTAGGAGCAGCTAGACCTGGAACTGCTGACAGGAGATGGGGGCAGATCAGCAGCAAACAAAGGGGTGAAAGTGATGAGTGCTCACATCCTTGGGGACAGAGTCCCTCTCTGTCTCTCTCTCTCTCTCTCTCTTACACACACACACACACACACCAATAGCCAGTCACTTACAAATACTCGTATTAACCTCACACCTATTTACACATGCAGTAGTAAAATGAGTCATTTCAGGTACAGCATAAGGTTACAACAGCAGTGGCCGCAGTCCTTATTCCCCTGTAGCCAATACCGGCCTCAGTTCCACATAACACACGAGGCAGAATGCTCCTGTTACGTCTGTGACTTTCAGGAAAATGACTGCCTGTCATCTGAGAAGCAGCTATGGAACGTTTCGGAAACAGGAAGCTGAAGCACGGAAGGTTCTGGACAGAAGTGTGCTGCAGAGCCACGACGTGGCTGACAGCGTCGACGGTCTCTTGCGGGGCAGCCGTCAGGCTGCGTCTAGACCTACAGATAACCATCCTCCATGAGCCCGCCGTTCGGGTCCGTACAAAGAGCAGGGCCGGGCCAGTGCCCGGGTCCCCCGGACGCCATTTGGGGCCACAGCGCCGTCTATTTTAAACCAGTCTGTCGTCAGCTGGGACAGGCCCTTCCACGTCTCCCAGTTTCACAAGGCGGTGTCGAACTGGGGCAGGGCTGGGAAAAAAAAAGTGGGGCGTTTCAAAACTTGGCTACCATGTGACAGGCTGGCCTAATTTGTCTGCGTGGAGTGAGACAGGCCCCTAAGTTACAGGGACAAGACAGACAAACACAAAGACAAGAGCACACGCACATTCAAGGAATGCGCTACTCCGTTCCTCCAGTGAACTTTCTGGACATTTGGAGTAGTGAGAAAATGTCATGCCGTCAGAGAACGCCAGGAAGCCTTACGGACTCTCACGGAATAGCGTGCTGGACCAAATAAAACATCCCCTCTGTCAGGTCTGTCAGCGCATGTATGCTTCAGAAACCAACAAAAGAATTCTGGCTATCTGCAGACCCACTGCAGTGTCTGTTTATATCTGTGAATTATGGATTTAGGAGTGAGTGGCCAGCTGGGTGGGAACAAGATATTTACTACCAACCTCAAACACTTGTGAGGAACTCATGTTTAAAATCAGCTGAGGCTCCTCCAGCTGAATTGGAGATTTTCCTCCTTGCTGGGATTTAATCAGCACCAACTGGGTACCCGGGCACTACAAATACAGACACAGGAAAGGGATAGCACAGGCAGACCCAACCAGCAACCCTCTGGTTTGAGTCTAAGCACTCAACATGCTCACAGTGCACATGGACGGGGGATTGGGGCAGGTGGGCAAATCAGGGTAGGCCACAGCCTGCGCTTCCTGTCTGGCCGGTCTACAGTGTCAGCCCAAGACCAGTTCTGCCGCCCCCCCAAACATCTCCACTGAACAGTCTGCACAGATGGAGTCTGCTCAACCTACAGTTTACTTTAATTAGAGATTGCGTGCTAATAGTTTCTCCTCGAGCACACAGGGAGACGTCCTGTCATGTCTTTGAATGCTTGGTAACTTTCAGATCCTGAATAACAGGAAGCACCGATAATTGGCTTCCAAAATGGTCACACGGTCTTGGGTCACTTCTTGTATAGGCTAGGGCAAATGAGGTAGGCTGATCACTTTAAGGAAAATTGTAGACCAAGCCTCAAGAAATAAGATAAGTAATTCCTAGATTGTTTCCTATTTTCTCCACCAGTGGGCAGCATTGCCACCCAGACTGCTTGGAAACCAACCTCAGGTTCTGGACAAAACTACGACAGACCTGAATAAAGCCCAGATGATTTGCTGGTGAGAAGCAATGACACAAGCAATGCAATTTGGAATAAAGACGAGTACAACTGACTTCTAACCAGGTAGCCATGTGCAAACACAGTGCCCACCCTGCATTACTCAGAGGATGCCTACCTCCCGATCTTGGCCTCTAAGAGTTTCAGGAGTACTGCTAAGTTTGGCTCACCAACCACTCACCCATTACCCTCCATGCGGCACCAGAGTCCGGATGAATTACTCCGCCCTGGGAACTCTGTCCGCTGTATTCACATATTTTTATCTGGGGTCTTTGCAACATGTCCAGGACTCCCTTCGTCGTCACAGACACCCTAGCATATCCAACCGCATCTCCTCACCTGCACAAAACTGATGTGCATTTACTTCACTGACACTTCAACCAAATAATACTTTTTAGCATTTTATACGCTAAACATCAGCCGCCTTTTCCCAGATTCACAGGACTCCTTCATCAGACCTAAACAAACAGCTATCCATGTGCTTTACAGCTGCAGCAGCACCTGGTCGGATGGAATTTACGTGCTGAAAATCACGTCCGTTAACCCAATGAATGTTTCTCTCACTTGCCTGTTCCCCACACTGTAGCCTTTAACAGCACTGTAACACGGACTGCTGCTTCATCTCCACCCCCAACCCCCAGCCTACGCCTTCTCTCCACCCCCCACGCGGACCACCCCCCCCCCCGGTTCCCCACAGCGGGCACGCTCATGGTAACCCCCCGCCGGGGTTTTCATGAATGTCATTAGCCTTGTTGGGGGGGGTGAGACAGGGGTTAAAATGAGAGCTAACTGAAGGGGGCAGGCGTGCAGGCACAGTGCTGCCACATGAATGCTGGGAATCAACAGTCGTATTCTTCTCCCTCCTCTTTAGGGTTTGGTAGCTGAAGAATGTGGTTTAACCCCTCCAGCTGCCTGTCCCGGTGCATATGCTACGCCGGGCCATTTTCTGGGAAGACACGTTTAATTCTCAGACCGCCTTGGCGAATGAATATCCAAGCGAAACCTCCCCACATACACACACACATACACACAATGCCGTGATCAACGGGCACTCAGCATCGCTCAGAACCAGCTGCTTACCATCATGGCTAATGCAAAGCAGAGCGACCCCAGAGAAAGTGGGAGGGGACACTCACACCACCCCTCTAATTATGGCTCAGAAGACCATGGTGTACAGCCCACACACACACCTATGTGTATGCAACACACCAGGTCTGGACAAGGCCTGAATCCGTCATCGGCTCACAACAACTGCTCACAACAATCACTAACGTGACTGTCGTCTGATTACCATCCCTGCTGCAGAGTATCCTTGCATGTTAGGCATCATTGCATGTTAAACGGGCTGCCTGCCTATGGGAGGCGCTCTCTCAGCACCAGACACACCAGAGGGCCAACCGGAAGGGAAACTGGCCTTAGCTGTCTCAAGACACTGTGTCCATCTCGGGATGACACTGCCTGGATCACCCAGGGGTGATCACACATCAAACAAAAACCAGGACTTGACAGAACCCTATGGTCTGTTCAGAGACACACTGGAAACCAGTCGTGTTGGTGATCCAGAGGCACAATGAACATTATTTCCAAGCCACTTTCCTATCAAGGATCACAGAATCAGTGGCAGCTCTGTGACAGGAGGACTCAGACTAAACACAACCACCCCGAGATCCCCCCCCCCCCCCACCACCACACCATGCAGGACACTGTGAATTGAGCTGCTGGCAGCGCCAAGCGCAGCCGGGGCCGTTGGTGGGGCCCACTGACCAAATGCCGAATTGATTTGTGGGCAAACACAAAGAATGGCTAGCAGCTGAGGGCCAGGGCCCAGTGTCTGAGCCATTGAATGCGCTCACAAGGAGGCGCCTTTGAGGGTGGTGAAGAAAGCCGCACCTGGCCAGCGCGGCCCGGTCATACGGACGCGGAGAGAGGGGGGACGGACGCACACGAGCCACAAAGGGGCAACATACACGTACTGTCCAACCTCTGGCAAAAACTCTTCCATCTCTTGACGAATCACAATGCTGCCAGCAGTCAGATGATTTACAGACCCGGTACATAAACTTAAGAAGTTATGAAGTACTATTTTCACAGTCACATACCTTGATATGCCTCAGAGAAGATTTATGGACGTCACAGGATCCAACTAGAAGAGTGAATTGTGTGCATTCTTACCTATGATTGGCTGATGGTGGTGTGACCAGCACTAAAGAAGCACGTACAGTCCCGTGCATTTTCACCTGTGACTGGCTGATAGTACAGTGGCCATCATTAAAGGAGCATGTAGAGTCATATGCAATCTCATCTGTGATTGGCTGATAGTAGAGTGGCCATCATTAAAGGAGCATGTAGAGTCCTATGCAATCTCATCTGTGATTGGCTGATAGTACAGTGCCCATCATTAAAGGAGCATGTAGAGTCCTATGCAATCTCATCTGTGATTGGCTGATAGTAGAGTGGCCATCATTAAAGGAGCATGTAGAGTCCTATGCAATCTCA
>JAODLD010000109.1:746083-765850 GCA_026781065.1 Mormyrops boulengeri
CTGGCTGCCCCCCCCCCCCCACACACACACACACACACACACACACACAGGGCTCATGGCGCAACAAAAAAGGGTGAGACAAAGAACAGGAGGAGGAACAGAAGGATAAAGCAAAGAGGTGAAAGCAAGACAGGAGAGGAGAGAGGAAGGCTGAAAAGCCACAGTCCTGCTGGCAAAACAAGAGAGAGCAAACAGAAACACAAACAGCTCACAGCCTCCCAGGAGACCAAGAGAGGGGATAACCATGAGGGAAGATGGAGAATGATCTGCCTTTTAGAACTTAACAATGCTTTAGGCAATGGTCTGGGGGCAGTGGGGGTAACGCCTTCGCTTTAACCAAAAGGGGACAGAGGGAAAATGCTCTGGGAAAAAATGTAGCTATCAGTCTGGCTCAGGACCAGCCTTACCAGAAAAACGCCCCGACATCCGTCCGTCTCTCAGCGCACTGGGCCTCCTCCACCCTTCCTTTCCATCTGTCCAGAACCTCCCTCTCTCTCATGTTTCATTTTTGTCCATCTCTCTTTCAGTCCCTTACTCTGAACACCTCTCGGGCGTCTGTGACCTCCAAAGAGCATCCCTGTGCACACTGGTCTCCTGGTCTCTCTCACACACACACACAAAGTTGAACCACTACAACTCTACACTATATAGCAAACAAATGCGGGGGAAAAAAAAGAATTGGTTCTTTGCTGTTGTACATTTCATACATGTAGATTCAGTGTTTCTCAGCCCGGTCCTTGGGGACCCCCAGACAGTCCATGTTTTTGATCTGCTAGGGAGCTGGGAGGGCTCCCCAAGGACTGGATTGAGGAACTCTGATATAAACAACACAAGCATATTAAATCTCCCTAACAAGAGGAACACTCCGAGTTTGGAAATGTTTGTTTTCCACGTGGCTTAGGAGACAAACAGGTAGCACGTCGGCTGAGTATACATACCCACTAAGCCTGATTGCATCGGTTAAGTTTCACACTTTTTATGATGCAGAGTCTAACAGATTCTACCAGCCCTTCGGGTCACTCACTAAAACATTGTAAACAATGACAGAGACTCAGACGGCTGCTCAGGCAGACTGGTAACAGTAGCCCACACCCTTTGCATTACGGCCAGACGCTTCCTTATCCCAGCACATGTGGGCCGGCAGGGTCAGTCTCACCTGAGTGGTCTGGTCCACCATGCAGGGAGCACAGTGGGCATGACTCCCATCCCGAGGCCAGTGTCCTGACAGGTAGGGCCCTGTGAGCGTGTCCAGGGAGGAGGTTCGTCGGATGCTGGAGGAGCAGCAGTAGCTGTACAGAGGAGATGCTGGCGGGATCCGTGCCTTCTCTGCACGTGGAGGGGATGGCATGAAAGACAAGAGAGCATGAAGAGGAAAGCATTTTACTAGAATTCACACACTCGTATGTGCAGAATTTGTATCTTCAAACACTTAAATATATTCAGAGCCCTACCATACTACTACAGGAGTGTAACTGCTGGCTCTAGATGCAGGAAGAACCCTGCTATTGTATCCTTGGGTGTATGACTCATATCTCACATTTCTCCTGACGTGAAGCACTCAGGATTAAAGTGCTCAATCGGAGCCTAATCTGCTCAGTTACCGTTACTCATTCAGAAAGGTGCAGTCAGCAGGTCTGGTCTTGGGCCTGTAGTATAACATGCCAACCGCCCACATTTAAAGATCAGCAGGGGCCGGGCCGGGCTTTCAGGGAGAAACCCGCTCGTCGTGACCTACATTTTTTGAAACTCCAAGGGTAATTACCCCCATCACTCCTCCCTATTCCTCCCTCATCTTCCCACACCTCCCCCCCATTCCTGTCCCATTGGTTCCACAAGTCCACCAAGCCCTTCTTCTCTGTTTCTATCACATGCTCCACTTAAAGCCTGCCCTCCGAAGGAAAACCACAAACCCTTTCTGCTATTTTATTCGTCATCCTGGTGGCCCACTGACAGACATGCAGAAACAGCACAGTAACTCTATGGCTCACTCCTAGCAAACAGACACAACACTGCACCTCCCGACCGGCCTGCTGCCCATCAGCTTCTTTCCAGACCTCCACCTCAGTTTTTTTTTTATTTTTT
This sequence comes from Mormyrops boulengeri, assembly GCA_026781065.1. NCBI lineage: Eukaryota > Metazoa > Chordata > Actinopteri > Osteoglossiformes > Mormyridae > Mormyrops > Mormyrops boulengeri. The sequence continues at coordinate 748,166 of JAODLD010000109.1, forward strand.
TATTTTTTTTTACTAGCGGACTGCACAGCGATCACAGGCACAGAGATCACACCACTTTTAGATGGACCATCTGGGAATCAGGAATATCTGAAAGCGGAAGAGAAGCTAAACAAATCTGTGCAGATGAAGCGTACTGTACACACACCCTGGGTGGCAGGAGGACCAACAAGTCCTCCAAATTCAAGTTTCCATGAGTGGGTTTAGGAAGGAAAAAATGCCCCAAAAACACCACCACTGTGAAAGTACAGCAGGGCGGCCTGTTCTGAGGAGGCATTTATGGGACTGAATCATGTCTCTCTGCAGAACAGCGTGGCTGAGCCCTGTGGCATGTGGGGAGGTCCTGCTCCTTCTCTCAGGCAGGGGTAACGGGGCACTTACTGAACAAGCAGGTTACTCAAGCAGATTCCCCTTCATAGCTGGGGACACCTGAGCTCGGGAAGCGCAGGCGGGAAGGCGACGGCGGCTGTGACCTTCATCACACGGGCATGCGAGTTAACCCAGACCCTCCCAGGACATTCACCACAAGGCAGCTGTACGGGAGCATGTGACAGGGCCCATTCCTGCCAAGCTGCCACACTCAACGCCCATGATGATAGCGCAACCACTGATAGCACGTACACTATATAATCCGCTGTGTGTAATTAACGCCACAGGAATCCCTAGTTTTCCTCTAGGCCGTTTACTAATTAAACACTTCAGTTTTGCCTGGTGTAAAACTTAGCAGAGCAATCACTTCCATGTGCAAACATTTCACAGAATAAACGGGGGTGGCCTCACCCAGAGGCAACAGGTGTTCGTTATTTAACGGCCCATGCCAATCTGAGGACGTCCTTGGTTCCTGCTACATAATACCAGAGAATAAAGCAGCACTCATGGCTTATGAACAGAAAACACATTACATGAGTTCAGATGAAGTCACACTACTGGGACATCTCCTTCAGCTAAATAAATGGAACTAATTAGCATAAATTGTATAAAGTACTATAAAATCAAAATCATATAAAACTTCAGCTTTCAATATCGCTTTGCTGAAACTGACAAAGTCTCGCCTTCATAGGGGATCGTGTACATTCTTTGTCTCAGGACTCCATAATTTTGCCAGACTTATCAATCCATAGCATCTCTGTCCATTGGAACAGTTAACATGTTCTGGCACAGTGCTGATTTTGATCTAGTTCCAACGACTTCTACAAATCAGTGAAGGGAAAAAACAAATAGATACTTGAGACAATTCAGAGGACCACGCTGCAAACAGAACACCGGTGAAAAACCACCACGTGTCCCTTCGAAACGTATCCGTGAAAAACAACACATGGGACCTAGGAGCAACAGTCTGCTGATCACAGACCAGCTTTAGCACTTTTATGACAAGAGCTGGTTTATCTGCCGTACTTCTCCCACGGAGGAGACTGTTTCGTCTACAGTCCTGTGCTTTACACTCCAGTTATCTCTCTCATTTCAAAGGTAAAGGTTGGAAAAAAGATTCTAAGTAATACTCAAGCTGATTCTTATTTCCCAAGTGTCAACGTTATGCTCATGTTTCTTCTGTTTAGTGTTCTAACCACAGAATTAAATGACATTTTTTAAACCCAAACCACATTCGTGTGTAGTCAGCAGTTATAAAGAAAATACTATTATTTACTATGGCAATAACTGAAGAGTATAAGAGGAACTGAGAAAGCTATTTCACAGCATAGCAACAGAGGCGGGCAGAGTTTGAAAGAACTCTAAAAGAATGGGGTAATATAGTAATATTTAATAATATTTGTGTTTTTTGCTAGGGATGTCCCAATCCACATTTTTGGTAGCCCAATCTGATCCTTTCAATATCAATAAAAGCCAATTCTGATCTGGTCTTTTGACATATATTTTTTAAATTATACATATACATATATATTGTGTTTTGGAGAAGCATGTGGGACAGTGGTTAAGAATATCCCAGCATGGAATCCTGTAGTCAAGCACAAAATGGTGCTTAACCACTCAAATACCCAGATGTAAACATTATTGGAATAAGGTTTACATTGTTAAAGACCTAATCAAGAAAGCTGGGAAAATAACCTATGAATCACTTTATGTGGAGAGTTATTGTCAACAGATTATTTTTACTTCTGAAATTAAACAAGGCGGAACCACAAGCAAAATCCAAATGGGTTTAAAAGGGGGTTGAGTACACCACAGTGGGAGACAGCAAACCTGATAGAACAAGCAAAGACACCCCACTCTCTCTTTCGCTCCCCCTCTCACATACACAACCTGTTTGTCTGGCACTGTGGGTGCTTCATATTACATATATTACATCCAACTGAGAGGTAATTACTAATTCCACATCAATACTGAAAAACATGAAAGTGAATAAACAAGTTTAAACCCACAATATTACAAAACACAAGCAGTCCCAAAACAACAGACCAAATCTCAACTGAATGGGTCCATTATGTTATGATGTCATCAAGACCGCCTGTTAAGCGACAGGGAACCGACAGCTTGTTCAAAGGAAACAGTCAGCGTGGCCCACATGCCTGCCAATGACTCTGCACGTTTAGTACATCGTTGGTGCTTCTGCCAACGTGGAGACACAGCTGCAAACAGCAGCCACCTCCACTCTCCTGAGGGGTTGGCCGGATGGGTCCCGGAGCATGTCGCTGGCAGGAACTGTGCTTTTACTCAGAAGCCAACGGGGCAGGAAGCCTGGCTCTGGTCTCACCCTGCCCCGGCGTGCCCTGCCCTGATCCATCCCGTCACCACCCCACCACAGAAACGTCTTACTTCCTATGATTTCACCACACCAGTTACTGCTCACAGACTTACTCTCTTGCAGTATTTCACATAAAACAACTATAATTTACCGTTTGACTTGAGTAGCTAGAGCCTGCAGGAATTTAGGAAAAATACCTGGCTAAGAGCTACAGTGTGTGCAGTACTCAGTTTCGGGTGCCGGCCCCCATTCTCAGGGTGGCAGGAGGAGGAAAAGAGCAGTTTAGGGAGAGTGATGTGGCCATTTCAAAAGATAAAAACAAAACAAACACGTTTTCATCGATGAAATATTTCAATGAACGGAAGCGTTTATCAACATTAAAGTAATTCAATTCAGGCAAAAATAAAGAAACACACCCACATGCACACACAAGTCTCATAATCCGGAAAACTGACATTTATCACTGGGTCAGGTCCATTATGTTGTTTGTGGGGGCCGCCTGTGTCCTTCGGCACTCCCCCTATGATTCCTCCCCTCCCTGCAGGTTCCCATAGCCCCGCCACCCTTTCTCTGCTTGTCTCTATGCCCTCTTCTCTCACCCTCCCCTCAGTATTCAAGGGATACATGCTCATCTGGAAAATAACAGTATTTTCCAAGGATATGAATAAAACCACTGGCTCACAATGGAAAGGAGGGGGAGGAACATGCCTGAACAGGGAAGGCAGAAAATTCAGACTATGCCCTGGTTTGTTTCCTGTTCTCTGGGACCTTGCTGCCCGAGTGACTGGCAGGGTAATCACAGCCAAAGCAAAGGGTGTCCCAACTGCTCTCATCAACACAGGGCATACAGGGTAGCCGATTTCTCACATGGCAAGAGGACAGCCTTGGATGTTTGGGGCTGACTCCTCCCCACCCACCAAAAAGTTTGGCTTAGGAGTTTACCCCATGGCCTCCTCTTAGATGCAAACAAAAAGTGGCCATTAAGAAAAAAACAAATCAGCAAAATTTGACATTTGCTTGATGCATCACTGAACTTTCAGAGCCATGGAAACAAGCCTGATTTACTACCAATACTCCTGCTGTCCAGACTCACGATCCAGGCTAAATTAAATTTTAGTCTTTGTAAAACTATAAGAACACTGCATCTCATGTTCATGCAAACGGGGGGGGGATTTTCCTGTGGGAGTCAACCACCAGAGCTTAAGCTATGATCACTGGGCAAACACCTCATCTCCATCCACAGTAAATATGATTCCCATACACTCCTGGGACAGACCATTCAAGCTCCCTGTCACCTGCACTATTCATTAATTCTTCCATATTTATGTTCTTTTTTCATGTAAAGCTGCTTCTGTTTCTGTGTTCAATCACTTATAAGGCATACAAAAACATTCATTAAAGAGGATCAGTCAAAGAAGGACCACACAGGTGGCAGTTCCTCCACTACCACTGGTAAGAAAGGCATCCAGACTTAGTGCCGTAGACATCTGTGGCTACAGCCAATTTACAGCAATATTAATGAAGGATTTGCCATGAAACCACTGTAGAAATGGAGGAGGGTCTACATAACTGCGGTGTGCATTCCTACAGTGTAAAAGAACATGTCACTGCAAGGTCACACATCCCAACCCTGGACAGCACACTGTTCCCCACACGGGAATCCTCAGATGTAGGCAGATGTTAGTTACTGAACTCCAGTACACTGGCATCCCATTCAGGGTGTACCCCTGCCCTGTTCGCTATGCTAACTGGGATAGATTCCAGGCCACATCTACAACCAAGAGTTGGCCAAGCCATTGGAAATCAATGGATGGATCAACTAAGGCCAATATGTAAAATGGCCCGTCATGGATTCAGCACTTTGCTCTACAGTAAACACAGCTGGCTTCTGTCGATGATAAGGCTGAGGAACCCCCCAACTCTAAAGGAAAGTTTACTGTACTGCACAACAGATGGCAGGCCTGTGGCTAATAGGCTTTGTGCACTCAGGGGCCTCCCCACATCGCATTATGGGTGCAATACCAGTATCGGGCTCAAACAACAATGACAGGGGAGATGGCCAGTAATCGGATGAAGGATTTCTGGGTTTTAATGGGGCACCTCTTCGAAAATTAACCCGACTTGAGAAAACTACCATCCTGGACACCTGGCGTCCGATCAGCTGCCAAACGCGAAGCCCCTTAGCAAAAAAAACAGCCGGTGAAGCGCTTCATGAAAATTCAAGTGAACGGTCAGCTTCAGAAAAGAGGTAAATACATAATGATAATGATGATAATGATGATAATAATAATAATAATAATAATAATAATAATAATAATAATAAAATTACGGAGGCAAGTGTTTTTCATCTGCCGCTTCCCCGGCCAGTAAATCATTCCGGGGCTTTCTCCCGAAGTGTCCGGCTCCCTCTCCGACTTACCGCAGGAGTTACCCGGTCAGCTGACCTGACCTCTCGGCCGGCAGCCAGCGTCTCGTTACCGAAACCACATACCTTTGGGGAGAGGCGAGCTGGGACTCCTCCTCTCCGGGGACTGTCTGCCATGTTCCGGGGACCGGCGCTGGGCCGGGGGCTGCTGCAGTCTGCCCCGGTGGCCAGCCGACGTCGGTAACTCGGAAGGCGGCGGCGGCGGCGGCAGTGCCTGCAGGGGAGGTGTCGGCGGAGAGCATTCGGCAAGCCAGGGCTGCTGCTGCGTGGGGGAGGGACACGGGGAGCCGCCGTAGCCGGGGACTCTGACGTTCGTCGGGGGTAAAGCGAGCTGCTGGGAGGCTGCAGCCGAAAACGACGATGTCGGCTGGAGGGGTCTGCCCGCGGCGCCTGGTGTAATAACGGCGGACGGCCCTATCTGGGTGCCCGTGGAGGACGGCGGAGAGGAAAGGGGTGGACCTGGCGGACAGACCGGCGGCGCGGCGCTGGTAGTGGCGGCGGCTCGTGTCGGGCTCCGGCTGAGCGAGGCGGGCGCTCGCGCGCCGGCTTCGCCGCCTTTGCCGTTACAGCCGTCGCTGCGCGTGGCTGCGCCGCATCCGCCGTCGGCGCCATGCGACGACCTCGCCTGCAGGGGGGGCTGTGACTGAACCTGAGCTCTTATTAGCTGATACGGAACGGTAGCCTTCATGGGCAGCAGGCGACTTATCAGACTCATGCCTGAGTTACCCACTCCCGCACCTCCTGCTCCACCACCGCCGCCGCCGGAACCTCCACCGGTTGCACTGCCTGCAGTGCCAGTGTTGGAAGTCGGCGACTCGTTTCTTCGAACTCTTTGAGACATTTTAATGTCTTAATCCAGCAGCGTCATATAGCCAAAAAGAAAAACAACAATATAAACTTTCCCCACTTTACTTAAACTGACTTCATGATGACTTGGCTATCGAATTTACTTTGGTCCATTTTCTGTAGACGCCATTTAACGTCTTGCCTCCACTTTCCTCAACGTTGCACTGTTCCTCGTACACACACTGTGCGACACTATACTAAAACGAGTCGGTCCCTAGACACACACCGCGAGCCCGTGCCAGCCCCAGACACAGAGCTCTCCCGCTTCTCATTGGCTATATCCATACTTATGGAAACTTTTAATTGGACAGTCAAATATGTCCAACTTTTTTTTCCTTAAAGGTACACACGTCCCGTTACAATGAAAAACAAGTAAAAAGATTTTTTTGTATCAAAATCACGGAAGCCATACATGATACATTTTTCATTCACATAACCGGACATATTTCGGATCGGATATTTATGAATTAAAAACTGAACTACAAGAAATGGATACACATAGCAGATAATCTTAGACACCACCTAAAACAGCATTTCCTAGATTATTACAATTATGAGGTAGCTATAACTTTTCGTTTAGTCAATACCATTAATCGTGTGAACATATTCTTGAAATGTCATTCCCCAATGTTTACAGTTTCAGAAGTCTCTGTTATTTCATGTACATTATCTGTTGCGTTTCTGTATCAAATGAGGTTTAAATACTTGTTTTAGAAAACCATTTACCGTCATTCTACTTTTTCATACTTTCTAACTTGCATGTTTAAATTGTAGCGGTGAAACTTTATCCTGCCCGGTTTAATGCAGGTATATATTGTTGACAAAATATCATGGAATAGAATATCTTTGTTATCGTTGTACGTGTACAATGAAACTGTTATTTAATTTTCTGTATATTTCCTTTAATTAATGTCTTTTCAAGCTCACAACTGGCATATGAACTCAAACCATTTTGCTGGACCACGTTCCAAAATTGTGCTATGTCACTTCAATTTAAAAAGAAATCTTGATGTAATGCTCAGGTTGGGTTACAACCAATCACTGTTGGAATTTATTACACTGAAAAATATATTTCTCTCCGACACATTTGATAGCATAAGGCATCAGCTTATTATCCGCTTTGTTATCGGAGACACGTGTATCGAACTGTGATTTTATTTTTGCGTAATATCACCCTCCTGTGGCCACTCAGTTAATCGTCAGCAGTTTTGTGACCCATCTACAAATCATAGGAAAACTTCCAGGATTAAGACACAAACATCGAGGTTTTTTTTCCAGCAGTATCTTTAATCAACTGATTAATGCATGGGTTTACAGCAAGCAGTCTCATGTAAATGTCATTTTAAACATGTATACTTCTGAGCAGAATAATCGCATGTCGTCATTTGTTCATCCTCGTCTTATTTCATACAAGCTTTAATAAAAACTAAAAAAAAAAACATTTCAGTGGCATTTCTGTTTTTGAGCAACTCTGATGTAGGGCCAGATGACACATGTCACTTTCAAGTTTCAACAAGAATTGCAAAGCAACTGCAGCTGGGCTTTTCACACTCTCCACACACAAACACACGTACGGCATTCTGTGCTTTTATTGATTTTTTTTTTTTTAAAAAACGCAATTAACCTAATCTGATTGATTTTTTAAAAAAACGTTTTAGACTATCATCACGTAGTCTTAGCTGACCTCTAATGCGTCGTGTGCCGATGTTAAATTTTAAGAGTAAGTTGTGATCTATTGACAAGTCATAGAAAATAGTTAATGAATTTTTATACGCACGTATTTTCGGTAAAAATAAAAGATCCGAGGTTTATGAGTAGATTTACGATTTTAACTTGAACAAAGATTCCCATTGTAACCCACTCTCCTGAAATGTAACACAGTTGTAGATGTAAACAGAGGTCAATTTTCGTTACGAATGAACAGCATGGTTTCGGTATGGGTAGCAGAAAGAACTGGTCCTTTGCCAGGTTAAGGCCCTCGCGTCAGCTTATAACAGGACACCATGTTTTAGTTCATTTCCAGTCCGACCATTCGCAAATGACAGGATACCTAGAATTTCTTCTTAGCTTATACTTTTGACAGCAAAAACTGTCAAATGAATATATTGGTGTCCTTACTGAACTGCACGACTGTACGATTCTAATCTCAAATCAAATGTCACGGTACCGACGTCCTTAGTGGCCCTATGTCAGTACCTCATCGGTAATTTCATGCTGAATATATAGCTGAAGGATTGTTCATCTATATATGCATATATGGAAAAAGTTATGTACAAACAATATTTACATAAAGAAGGTGAATGTATTTTACATACGTACAGAGATGAAAGAGTGTGTACCTTTCAGGAGAAAGACAGAGAAGGTGAGAAAGCGGGGCGAACACAAGCTTTAACTAGCAAAGTTAACTTGTGCAAAGCTACGTCTTTAGAAGCTTTTCAAATTCAACTTTTTCGTCTTTCAATTAATTAAATATACTAAATCCTAAGAAATGGTTACGATAAAACGTGCAGATAGATAAAGTGAGGCAGCTTCTGGGATTTCCTTAGGCTTGTGACTAGCGCTGGTATTAGTACAGTAGGCTTTTCGCTTTCCCCAGAAGTGAAAAGTTCAGTTCCAGCAAGTACAAATCCAGACCAAGGCTTCGCTTTAGCCAACCAGTTGAGTAATCTGAGACTGACTTTTCATACACAACTGGTTGGTTGAAACTAAATCATGGCCAGGATTTGTACTTTTTGTACCTCAACTGTCCACCTCTGGCTGTGCCATAGTTTGGTAACTCCTCGCGCTTCTCAACGCGTCGGGGACCAACTGGGCGTGGCCACACACGTCACACTGAGTGTGGCCACGCCCAAAAGCATTCACGCCTCTCCAGTGAAAACTGCAGGTGCGCAAAAGCGTTGTCCGTGATCGCGGAACAAAACAAACCGTGTCGCGATTACGTCTGAGAGACACAAAAGGGACGTAACTGAAAAATTCTGATGGAGAACAGCAGAAATCTCTGTAATGTCAACTTCAGTATTAAAATAAAGTAGGGTGTCTCAAATCTGCCACATGGAAGAGGTTAGGGTAAACCTACAGCTTCCAAGTCCAAGTAACACATTCGAGACAAAATGACAGCATAACATTACACTGTAATAAAATATACAGGTTACATGGAACACCATTCACTGAAGACAGCATTCACTTAAAAAGTTCATTTGGAAAATTGAAATCGATAACCAGCAAAAAAGAGACTATAGCAATAATGACGACATCATACATTTTGGCCCTGGCTTCGCCCCCTAATCATTTCCAAACCGTCTCTCTGTAGTCACATGTGCTACACAGACCATACAGTTATGAGGGCTGAATTCCTTCCCAGTAGCAAAAGGAAATATAGCTGCTTAAATCTGAAGGAGAAAATGCATATTTTCTTCACATAGTACCAAGCTCTTTTTCTTCCAAGTAAGAGCTGTATTTCGGATAATCACATAATGAACGGTCAGGCTGTGTATATATACTGCACGTGAATGCGCGCGCATATATATATATGGGCACGCACACAAATCTTATATGCAAGTCTGCATGACCACAGTGTAAATTCAATTCAATACACATAGTGTTCAGGGCTCTGTGAAAGGATCACTAGGAAATCATCGCCCAGTGTGACCCACTTCTCATCACTCCCCATGAAGCCTCATTCTATTGTACCCCCCTCCCCCAGCACAGACAGAGCCCAGGGTTCAAGGGTACAAGCTGCACAGAAAGGAGACAGGAGAAGCTGCAGGGCGAATCACGTGGTGGAGCTGTGTCCAGACATTCTCTCAGGAAAACAATTTGAAAAGAAAAAAAAGAAACAAAAAAGTGCTATACAAGACTGAAGTAACAAGGTTCTGGTGTCATACTTTTTCCATGACAAAAATCCAGTTTTTCCCACAAACTCAAGCATCTCGTCCTCACTGTGGTTGCCGGCGTCACCTCTTGGCCGTTTACCTTCCGCTTCAGTTTAGGAGGTGAAACGTACGTGACATGCAGCTCCCTCCATCACAGAGACCATTTTGTCTCTGTTCCTTCCAGCTGCGAGCCGACTGGGGAGATGGACGATTGTCTCTCAAAAGAATAGAACACGGATATGACTAAACGCAGGCCAAGCGCTGTCTACAAGTGCACCGCTTACAATATCAAAAAAGCTGCAAATATTTAAAAAAGCATTTAAAATAAAAGTGTAGCTCAAAGCTAAAACCTATTGCACATCTTAAAATATACAAAATGGATACAGAGACATTAAACGGGACGAGTCAACATATATTAAAACATACAAATAAATCTACTTTGCATAAAATTAACAAATCAGTGGGGGTAAGTCATAGCAGGCAACCCTGTCTTAAAGTCCATCACTCTTTCTGTTAGATTGTTTTACACATGAACTGCGATTAAAATGGGTGACTGACTGATTGCAAAATCAACACAGTTACGATTGTACTCCCCCCTCGATTTCTTTTGTAAGACCACGTTTTTGTGTGGTGGAAGGAGAGACGGATTTAACCATGCGATTAAGAACTCTTTCAGAAAAGTGCAACAAAATAATTTTTTTTAGACGTACACCGACACACAGAAAGATGGAAGTGAAATGAGATGCATAAGGAAAAGCCTCTGCTGCATAGCTTGGTTCGGTTTAAAGCAGTTGGAGAACGACGAGAAGGGAAAATACGAAATTAAGCGCTTATCTGCTGTTAAGTCTGTTCTTCTTTTCATTAAACAACCTTTCAAAACACTAATTGAACCACGTCGGTTTTGGGCAAAGGACGAATCTCCGCCATGCTCTTCTTCAACGAGCCCCACCTCCTTAAGCTACACCCCCGGTCAGCCATAGTTCACAGGCAGGTCATGCTGGTTGGGTCGGAGGCCAGGGCCGCTGTGGAGGTGGCAGTGCCCCCACCTACCAGGAAAACAGCAGTGCTTGACTTAGACCGGCCGGTGCCGGGCCGGCTCCTATTCTGCTGTTGGATGTGGTCGCATTGCACGCTTCCGCTGTTGTTGTTAACCTCCCCATCCAGGGTGCTGCTGGAGACCGCCCAGGTGGATGGCCGCCAGCTTTTCAGCGAGTAAGGTGTCTTCACGCGTCTCTTAATCTTCTCTCCTGATCCAGCTCTCCCGTCCTGTGGCACCCCGTCACCTGGAAGGGTTGGGTGAGATGCAAACAGATTGGGAAAGTGTAAACCTCTTCATAAAGAGGTCTGTGCATCTGCAGAATGTGCAGGGTCTCATAAATCATTCTAAAAGTCCCTCTATTGGCTACAATCAGTATTGCTACCTACGTCTAGGACACAAGCTGCTAGGCTTTATTTATGTTACAATGACTAATGTAAAGGAAATACTGAATGTTCGCATTTTACCCAAGCAGCTGTAGGCAGCGTAGTGTAAGGACATGGGCTGAGAAAAGCCAGCTGGAATGGCGGGAGAGACAATATCAATCTTTTGCAAGCATTTGATCTGATTTAAGTAAAAACGAATGTTGCTATAAATAAAAGCATCGGCTAAGAAACAGAATAACAACTCTTCAGGGTGATAAACCCAGCCTTCTGTATCGGAAATTACAGAGACCATGTAAGCGACAGGAAATCCTGCATCCCCTCCCACCTCTACTCTCTACCCTTCATCATATAAACTAATTTTAACATATTGCTAAATTTATCACTATTCATACAACTGCGAGGCATTAAGTCAAACGAATGCATTGTTTGCCTTTCAAAGTAAGACGACCCCGCAGCTATGTGTCCGCATTTCTAATGCGGGTCCGTCAGAAGCAATGCAAAGCCTCCTATCCCTGGGTATCTGGCCATCTCCCCTCTGGCTTGCACCCAAGCATCCCATGCGTCCTAGGGACTCTTATCAGCATTCTGGAATGTTCTCTCCCACAAAGCGCTAAAGTCCCGAGCACAAAAACCATTGGCGAGGCAGCCAGCGTGGTGTAACGGCGCCGTGCGGGAAGTACGCTTGACTTCGCGGGCCAGGCAGACTGGGACAACCCGAGGGGCTCCGGTCGGGTTCAGAGAAAGTCTACCTTCTGGACTCACCCGTCAGGGAGTAGCACTCGAGGGGGGAGGCAGACAGGTCTAGGGAGTTGGGCCGCTCGGCTCTTGTGGGCCGCTCCGGCCGTAACGGGGCCTGCTCCTCAGGCCCTGGGGCTACGGGGGCGGAAACCTGCGGTGTTGCGGGCAGCTCTGCGGGGGGACAGGCTGCAGCGACGGTCCGGTTGCCGTTTCCGTCACCGTTGTGGGCGTTGTTGTTGCTGTTGTTGTTGTTGGAGTTGGTGCGGCCCGCCAGGTGGTGGTGGTCCGCCAGCCGGTCCAGGATGCGTTGCTCCCGAGCGGCTGGCTGCTCCCTCCGGAGCAGGGGCTCGTGCTCGTCTGGGCTGGAGTTCAGGCGGCCATCTTCCCCGCTCAGCTGGGTCTGCAGCAGCGGCACCTGGCCATCCATCTTGGGCCCAGCCAGGCTGACATTCCCGTAGGAGCCACCGACAGGCGATGAGGCCGGCCCTGTGTACCCATCGGCCGCACTGACACCACCCACGCGAGAAGCCGGCCCGTTGATGGCAACGGTGGCCAGGTGGGGCTCTCCGGCAGTGACGGCGTTCATCTTGGCCACTCCTGTTTCCACCTGCTTCAGGTTGGACTTGCTGTGCTTGCCGAACTTCAGTCGCAGTGAGGACGGTTCCTTGCTGGGGGTTTTGGAACCCAGAGGCAGGCTGCTGGGCCTCTTGGGGAGGTTCTGCTGCTTGGGCAGGGGGAACACGGGCGGCTGGGATTCACCCACCCCCATCCCAAACTCCGCCTGTCCTATGGCCCCCGACCCTGCGCCCCCGGTGACCTCAGCAGCAAGCTTGATGAGAGGGTACAGGAGGCTGGAGCTCCCCGAACTGAGCGGGTCAGGGGCGCAGAATTGCTTCAACGAGTGCTCCATCAGGTTCTCATCCGAACTCTCCTTCAGGTTCTTGTCCACCTCCTTTGGGTCCAGCTTGGTGGTCTTTAGGTCTTCCTCTGTAAGCTGCAGGCACACAGGGACCGCAGTCGCCCCTGTCGTCGCGGCCGACCCATCTTCTGGGTACCCCGATTCCGAGATGGTCGTCATGACGGTGCTGGGCGTGAGCCCCATTGCCGTGGTGCTGCTGCCCGTTGCGTTGGACAGGCTGGTACCGCTCGTCTCGGGGCTGGGCAGCCGGGCCTGAGCCTGCTGCCGCTCGTAATTGATGGAGTTGCGGTTCTTCTCGCCGCCACCCAGCAGGCCGGCCGAGCTGCTGACAGAGCTGCTGCCCACAGTGGAGCCCTCGCCTGGGAGGTTCTTCACCACGCCGCCCTCGTGGTCCTCGATGTAGGAGGACGACGAGTATTCGGGGTAGGGCCCCATCTTGGGTGCCCGCCGGCTGTGAGACAAGTTCCTGCAAGTCAACAGAGAGCAGGTCCGGACAGGAGAGTTAGCGCACTCAGATAGGCCGACGGGCTGCCTACACTGGGCTCCAGACAAAAAAAAGAAAAACCTTTAGCAGGCATTGGCTCCTAAACCCAAAGTATTTAAGAGCCAATTGCTTTTTTTAAGAGCCATAATCTCCATCACATGTCAAATGTAAAAAAAATTTACTTACATGGCACATTTTGTCTCGGTCTACCTCACACTGCCACTTATTTCTCCTATCTGAGCTATCTGACCTGCCTGCTATTGTCTTATGTAAAACAACAGAAAAATAAATGAAACAGACACAGAATTGTGTTAATAAATAGGTATAAAAAATAATAATTTAAATTAAAACACATTTAACTGGACATGTGTATAATTATTAATCCATAAATAAATTGTATCTTTTATACCTTAAAATGAATATAGTCCAGTTATTATTAGTGATGGGACAGTATTGCAAGATCTCGCAGAAGTCCATCCCACCTTTGTGAGAGTAAATGTCTGCACATAATTAAAAGTTGCCACTTTTCTTGTATTTTTACTTTTTATTTGAATTTTTCTTGGATTGTGAGAGGCAAACGGACTGGAATGAAAAAACTAGTCGCAAAATAAAAGGTTTTGTCGCACTGGCGACTATTTTAGTCACCATCTGGAGCCCTGCTATAGGTCCCGGCGCCAGCAAGGTGGCCCCCCTGTACGGAATACAGCACATGCACCACACAGTAAGCCAGGTGGCAGAGCAGCTCAGGATTAATGCTGCATTCCATTTGAACTCGTAACTCGGAAATTCCTAGTCGGAAATTTCAACTGGAATGTCCCCTCGTGATGTCACTCCGACTCGTGAAGTCAGAGGAATCTACACAACCCTAACCTCAGAATTCAAGATAGCTACACCCTTTATTAAGAGAAGCTAAAGCTGTACTTATATACTGTTTATTAGTACTTATGTCTTATTTGTGGCTCATTAAATCGATCGTACACACAGTACTGTCCAACCGCATTCTGTGGACATGTCGCTACATCGTTCGTATATGCAAAATACCGCGAAATGTGTTGTTATCAGCTGATATTGCTAACAATGGCTAACTTAACCGGACTAGAACTGCAAGCCTCAGAAAGCAGGATTTCTTGCTTAGCCAGATAACTTCTCAGATTTAAGGAAGTCTGGGTTAAATGTAAATGTATCCCAGACCCTGCTGTTGTACCATTAAAAATCTGCTAAACCTGAATCATTCCAGGCCATCTGTACTGAGGACTCTGCAGAGAAATGAGCTTCCCCTAACACACACCTCTCATTCTGCAGCGCTGTGCTCGTGGGGTTCACTGCTGGATTGACCGCAGGGTTCACGGTGGGGCTGACGGACTTGTTCCGGTCCCAGATGAGCAGCAGCTCCGCCATGCGCTCCTCGGCGCACTGGGCTGTGAGACGCGCCTCCGCGTCCTGGTCCCAGCAGTCCTCCATCGTCTCCTTCAGGGAGCGCACCGCCTGTGGGAGCAGAAGCGTGACGGGTGAGGACAGTCCGCCCAGCCCTGCACCACTAGGGGGAGACGGGGAGTCTTGGAGTGAGTCTGCATGTGCTGCCTCACCAGGCTGTTCTCCTTCCAGGCCTCAGGGAACTTTGGCCGCTGCTTCTCGCGGGACACCAGCACCTGCATGTCCTCGAAGGACGGGTGGTTTCCTGCCTCGGCCTGGAAGGCCATCTGGTACTCCGGGACCGCCTCACCTGCATGCGGTGGGAGAACGACGGGGTCACGAGGGGACACGCACATGGAGGCCAGGGCACACCCAGGTGGGGAGGGCTGCGGGGGCTCACCGGGGAAGAGGTCGGTGCAGCGCATGAAGGTCTCCCAGTAAATAAGGCCAAGAGCGTACATGTCCACCTGCTTGAGGGCAGACTCACAGTCCCGCAGGTTCACCGCCCCCTCCAAGACCTCAGGGGCCATGTAGCGGATGGTGCCCACCTGGGGAGGAGGCCAGACGTCAGGCACTGGTTTAATTGCAGCCAATGGCCAACAGCCTCAGCGGGCCCAGAGGGAGCGAGGTGGAGCTGGCCATGGGGAGCGGGATTGGGCTCCTCACCTCGCTGATGGCAGCGTTCTCCTCCTCACCAGGACGCACCAGCCGGTTCCCCGTCAGCTTCATGGACAGGCCGTAGTCGCTGATGACGCATGTGCCGTCGCTCTTCACCAGGACGTTCCTGCTGTTGAGGTCACGGTGGGACACCGCCGGCTTGTACAGGTCTGGCGAGAGACAGGGACAGCAGAGCCGTCAACACCCCGCGAGTCCCATCGAGGCCTGTACGCCCACTCAGCCGAGGCCTGAGCAATGGTTACTCTGTTGTTTGTTTTTAAGACAGCTAAATAATTTTTACCTTGTTTTCAAATGGATAATTTCACAGAAGTTGTTTTGTTTCCAGCAGCAATTCTCATCCTAATACCTGAAAAGGCTTTTAATTGATCAGAGAGCTCAGAATTCCTGCCACCAGCAAACATCCACTAGGGGTCGCCATGTAAAAACATTGCATCTATAACGGCACATTCTAGAGCACCCCCTCTTCTCCCCACTACCCTTCTGTTTCAGAATGTAAAGTTCAAGCTGATTCATCTCGCCCCCCATGAGGACGGCAAACAGACTGGGGGAGGTGCGGTTTCGGAGCAAGAGGCGTCCACACCGGCCCCCGTCTGTCTCTTTTCCCCGAGGTGGCTCCCCCGTGTGGATCTTTCACTCTTATGCCAACTGCTGTGCCGCATAAACACGCTTGCATCATGCTGAACACACAGGAGCGAGAGCCTTCGGGTGAGGATTGTTACCATGGAAACTAAAATACAAATGCATGGTTAAAAAAAAAAAAAGGATAGATGCTATTATGAAGCCCTGATTTGGACTCAGAGACTTCGCCCTGGGACTCAGCTGAGAGCTTTGACCTGGCCACTGCTGTCCTGAATTATAGCCGGTCTGAGGACGTCCCGCTCGCAACAGCGGCCCGGTGTGGGAGCTCGAGTCCGTTTCATCCACCCGAGACCCCGCTATCCCGCTCAGCACCTGTCACGGGACCATGACGTGCTTCTGCTCCAGGGCCTGATAATCCCAAACGGACACCCCTCCCCCGACTCCCTACATAACATTTCACACAGACGGATAGACTGTCCCGTAAATCACCCCCCAAGACAGCGGTCGATGAAAGTCAAGGCTACATCCTCTCTAGTCTGTTGGGGGCCAGCCTCACTAAGGGGGGGGGGGTGTAAAATAAACAAAAACTAGAAAAATAAATAGGGGCAGTGGCGGAGGGGATTGTTCACCGGATACTAAAAAGTATCTACAAAGGAATTTCCTGCAGTCATAGACTCTCGCCTGCATGCATTACTGTACCCTTTTTTACATTTGATTTGCCGCCTTCGCAGATCACCGCCGAGGCCTCGTAAGTCGGCCAGGCCGAATTCCACCGCAGCTTTTGGGCGTCATTGCAGGCTGAGCGTGCAGGTAAAAGTGACCACAGACATCTGGTTCGATGCCTACTCCATGGCCATTTTGTAGCGATGACGCGCGAGTGACATACATACAACGGCGAGCAACCCAGACAGAAAGCAGAAGGGGGATTAAGTGACGGCCTGGCTTTAGTCGCAAGTCACGGAGGCACGAACGACAACATGTACTTTGGTGAAGCACATGGACCGGCAACCGTCGTACAGCTGCTGGCATGTATTTGAACAAACTGTGGCATCCTTAGGACTGACCTTTTCTGATCAGGGAAACACTGTCCTCCTCTAGTGATGGAAGATTCGGTAACATATAAGTATACCTCATTCGGTAACATATAAGTATACCTCAACATCCTGACATACTTAAATAGCTTTAATGGACATTAATAGCAAACATTAAACGATTATAATGTTTGTTATTAATGTATTTTATAGCTGTTAAGTTGTGTTAGGATGTTAAGGTATACTTACATGCTGCTTATGAATGTTCTGTGAATGCATTATGAAGATGCCGTTAATGTAAAGTGTTACCGAAGTTCCACATGTTCTAACAGTGTCAGAGTGCATGATGGGAATGTTTGACAATTTATTGTTATTGTCAGTAGGGGGGCCTGTGGGCTGAGGCTCACCTGTGCGCAGCAGCTCCGTGTGCAGGTAGGCCAGACCCCGCGTCACCGAGTGGGCCAGGCGGCAGCAGCTCACCCAGTCCCCTGTCTGCAGACT
This sequence comes from Mormyrops boulengeri, assembly GCA_026781065.1. Taxonomy (NCBI): domain Eukaryota; kingdom Metazoa; phylum Chordata; class Actinopteri; order Osteoglossiformes; family Mormyridae; genus Mormyrops; species Mormyrops boulengeri. The sequence goes on from JAODLD010000109.1 coordinate 765,772, forward strand.
CAGGTATCGGCACAGAGAGCCCTGGGGGAGGAGCGGCAGACAGGCGGGAGGCGAGAGTATGATAGATGGGGGGGGGGGG